>OY855905.1:29886436-30358936 GCA_963693305.1 Meandrina meandrites
GAAAATAATGGTCCGTCCCTTACCTTAAAAGGGGAGTCCTTCTTATAACTATGGATCAAGAGCAGTTGCTGAGGCCTGAGGGATCGCTGAAGACGGTATTTTGTGGTAAGCGATTTTGGAGCGTTTTGTAACGCTAAATGGTGATTTCTCTTCAGATATGTCCAGGATTGAACGCTAATGAGATGCACGCTCTTTAAAATAGGCATCACAAAGTGCACCCGTTGATAAAAGGTTTCCAAAGCACACATAATGCCGTCAAATATGACGTATTATGAACATGTCAAATGTCCCAACTTATTAAACAACACTTGCGTTCAATCCTGGACATAACAGTTTCTATTTGGGGTAACACCTGGTTTGGAAAAAAATATAATCGTGTGCGTACCTAGTAAACTCGTAGAAAGGAAGGTAGATGTTATCACATAGCCTTCTTCGTGTGCAATTACAACGAAAGTCTGTAAATACCGGTGTTTCTTACGTCATAATCTAACACGGACACCAAAGGAGCAGGAGAAAGTGTCCGTATTATGGAGACGTTTGTATTACAGAAAGAAAAAGTGTTGCATACGAGCCTAGTGGCCCATCAGGCTAGAGCTTATCCTGGTTTTGGTAGGATAAGGTGACTAGGAGTATTTCTACTCCCCACTGGATGGGATGCTAGTCCATCGCAGGGTTACCCCCAGCAGTAAATTCGCCGGTACCCATTTATACACCTGGGTGGAGATAGGCATTATGAAAGTGAAGTGCCTTGCCCAAGAACACAACGCACTGCCGAGAAAAAGGAAAGGATTTCTCTTTCACTCGCCGTTCTTCGACTGCTCTTCAACTTTCCGAACGCTTTGAACAAGTTAGCCGCGTTGACAACCGACAACTATAAAAAAACACAAACACAACAGTCACGATCACTCAGTTTTATTAAAGAAATATTTCCATATTATTCAAGCCTAAAACTTTCCACCTAAATAATTTGTCAGCATAATTAAAACAAATCAGTGAACAGTTTTAGCGTTTTCTGGTTGTCTAAAACATCTCGAGATTTCTTCACTATTTATTAGTTAGCAAATCGCGCGAGAAATTTTGACAATATATTTTGCAACAAAAATCGACGCTTTTTGATCTGGCAATTCACTGGTTTGATAGAGCGGCTTTGATTCAAAGACGACAGCAATACGAGTTTGCGCCGTAACCAATCAGAGCAAGCATGTAGTTTTAACCAACCAATCACATGCAATCAGGAGCAACGCCTAAACCAATCGCAGTTTGGTTTCCGCGCATTTTCCCGCGCTTGGCACTGGTCACATGACTTTTCTTCGAGCTCTGATTGGTTGGTTGCGTTGTCTCCGCTTGTGATTGGACAAACGTGATAAAAAACGGTTTTGCAACTTGAATGAAATCAATTTTTCACCTAATAACTGTTTAAAGAATAATTAAGAAAGAACTTCTTTTCATTACCATTACAACCTTAAAAAGCCAAGTCTAGCTATTCTGTATGACAAGAATATAAAAATCACACCAAAATACCACGATCTGAAATATATTATCACCGCTGTTCACGGAATCCTATCCTTAGCATGCACTGTACATCCCAACTACGCAAGGTCAAACATGCAGTATTTACAGCCCTCTCTCCTCCCTAGAGGCTCCCTGGGGATCCCGTCGTGCACCGCGCGCCTCATGTTTCGCTCTCCCCAGTCTCCCCCCACTCGCTTGAACGAGAATAAAACAGAAGCCTCTACAGAAGAGAGAGTTTACGGGCAGTTCAATTCACCATGTCCGACTTATAGTCAGAGGAGGTGTGAGATGGATTAATAAAACGACTTGGTGTATTGTTTACAGCATCTATGCTTCTGTACACAGGAGATACACATAGTTTTCAAATGAAGCTGCGGCCTTAATATGACGTGTGTCAATTCCAAAAACATCAGTCAACGCTGGTCTATACACGCTTAAATCCTACACACAAGATAAAATTCTTAATCCACAAAATATTAAATTCCCAATTTTTACACACAAAATACTAAATTCCTAATTCCTGACTCCTGCAAAAGGCTGTTCGAGATGACTAGACCTTGCATTTTGCCCGCGTTATTAAAAATATATGCAACGTTTTAAAAGCCACTAAATTCACTACTTGTATTACTTTATGTACCAGTTTCACTAAACACAATTTCTGTATATCCTCTATAAAGGCCCAGGACCTGTTAAATATAAACGCAGTGAAAAAAAAATGGGAAGGTTTGAAAGTTAGCTGAGAGGACAATGCGGGGCATTATGACATAAAAGAAACCAGAAGCAGATCGCGGCCGTTTGTGATACATTAAAAAAAGAAAAGAAAAAAAACCCGAATGTTTTACAGCTAGCCTCTGATGGGCAGTGTTGTTGTATTTTTTTTTACGATTCTTCGGAGGGGAAATAAAAGACAGGACAGGAACACTGACTCGCTTTACAGGCGCGAATTCAAGAAACATGCTGACCATTTTCCGATAACACGAACGCCGAAGGAGCGAGCCGGTAGGGTTGTCCGGGGCATGCTCCCTCGGGAAAATGTTTAGGTAAATACTATTTCTGGGTATTTTGAGTCACTCGGACAAGATTTTGACCGATTTCCGTGAAACGGTGGAAACAGGTCCGGAGCCACACCTGCTCTAGACTGATTTACGGGAGAAAAAAAAAGGGGGGGGGGGGGGGGGGGCGGTGACCGAATAGAGGATACACGGAATTTACTTTTAAATGACTTCGGACTAGCTAAATAAGTTATTTAAACATAACTATCCCAAGGAATTGGTCGTTTTTTTGGTGGTGCGGGGTTCACTAGTCAAACAAGGCCTTTATTTCTGCATTGCTTTCCTTGATATGCTCAGAGAAACGTTTGGTATCCTATACAAGAAGATAAAATAAAAACAGTTTTACATATGCAATGATGGGGGACAGTTGCATAAAAATCTAAACAAAAACCCAGTGCCTCACTATTTACAAACAAGCAATTTCATTGGTTACCACGGCAACAGTTTTAAGTGCATTATGCCTTGAAAGTATGAACCAAACCCGTCAATTAATCAGTTTCATCGATGCTATGCTTAGTACATCTGCCACTGGATTATGCCTTCATAAACACAAACGCAAGGAACGTAATATGCAGACGCAGTTGAGGACGGCTAGTTAAGGGGCCATCGCTCGCCCCACACCAACTATCAGCCGATAAAAAAAACTCAAGCTTGCAATATGATTGTTAAATATTATGCACCTGTCAATGTTAAGCCCCAGGGTGGTGGTGGGGGCTAGCAGACCCAGGGGGTTTTGACATTTTCTGGAAGCCAAAGTCAAATTCCCTACCCCTGGGCACCTAGTGAATGTCAAATTAGCCATATATCCGCTTAAATTTCTAACCCAGCAGACCATTTTAGATGTCAAAATCCCTACCCTGGGAGAGCTTCATGATGTCAAATTCCCGTGGGTAGCCCCCCACCCCCTCACCCTGGGGCTTAACATTGATAGGTGCATTAAGGGGGGTGACTCTTAACTACCAATTTGTTTCTAAGGCAGGTTTCTAATTGCTATATTTTGGAAACAAAACATCATACAGATAAGCTTTTTGCTCGAGTTTGTTCTTTGGAAGATTCCTCCAAGAGTTTGAGGTCACTATCATATTTAACGCGTCACGTGACCAGAACAGAATAAACCCTAAAACTCAAACGGCGGATAGATTTTAAAATTAAAATGAGTGTCAATAGATAAAGAACGCCCACGTGCGTAATGTGACGTATCGTTTTTGTGAAATTCGCATTATTATAAGAGTTATGGCGTAATAAACACTCATATTTACAGACTTTCATCAGTAGCGTTTCCTTTTTTCGTGTAAACGGTAAAAGCATACGTCAGATTGTTAAGACGGCCACGTTATCTCTGATTCGTAAGAGAAATCGGAACTTTACCTTGTTTCCGTGGAGTTTTAGGGGTTTTAAATTCTAACGCGCGGTTTGGGACTGGCACTAGTTTCGCACGCGCAATGGTATATTTTTTAAAGCAGGTGTAACCCCCAAATAAAATTCACCATTTAGCGTCACAGAAAGCTTCAAAATCGCTTGCTTCAAAATACAGTCTTCAGCAATTCCTTAGCAACTGCTCCAGATCTGTAGTTAAGAGTCTCCCCCCTTAACACGAACCGGCACATTACAAAAGTACTTACAGTAAACTGAGATGAAACCTTGCACGTGATATGATAATAGATGGTGTCTTCACCAGAAATGATATACGATACACCGTAACCATCGTCAGCAACCTGGCAAGAAAAAACAACAGCACATTTCTCATACCCCCTGAAGACGTGGATCCAATTGCGCCACGACATTATTAGAAATTAACTATTTATTATACTCCTTAAAGGGACACTGTCACGGACATTTTTTGGCTTTTTCAGTAAAACGGCACCAAACAACGACTAAGTACTTTCAACCACGCAGGAAATGCTCCTAGAACATAAAGGGAAGGATATCTAGCAAGGTGTTTAAAGAAGAGGGTGACCGTAGATAGTTTTCATCAATTTTTCCAAACCACAAGGACAAAACTTGAAAAAGTCAGGCTGACTTTTTCAAGTTGCGACCAAAAGCTGCCGATTGCATCACAGTGATGCCACTCTATATCTAGCTTCAGTGCACTGGTATAGTAATTTTAACAAAACTAGACCACTGTTAATAGGTTTCCAATGTTGTAAACATGTTTTTGGGCTGTTGAAGTTTTGATTTCATGCTCGTGACAGTGCCCCTTTAAAGACGTGGATCAATTGCGTCATAACATTAATAGAAATTTACTAAACAGGTCCTCATTTCCACTATTAATATAAACATTAAATCTTACAGGTCCAAATCCTCCCCCAGCTGTTTTCAGTCCTGGATTCTTGGCGAAGTCCGTCTTCTTGGTTTGTGAAGTTGCAGTCTAAAAAACACAAGATCAGTTCGACCTGACAAAACCAAAAGTCTCTGTTCACTTATTTAAATCCCAGAAATACATGCATACACCGCATAGATCCGCGAGTCCCGTCTCTGATTGGTTGGGAGATATCACATGCATCCCTGTAGTGTGACGTCAACAGTAATCTTTCTCAGGACATCATGAAGTGAACCGTCCCAAGGGAAACTTTCGTTTTATTTGCTCATGCTGGCTAGGTTTTTCACAAACTTTCCTTGTAAAACATGCTCAGGGCATTTTACATTGTTCACAATAAATAAGGCAAAAGCTACGAAAGCCAGTTATTAATAATGCTACTGTCACCTCGCATTTTATCACTAATTACACTAGAAACCTATCTGAGATACATTCGCATACCCAATCTACATCTGATTACTTAGATAACCACGCCTACATGAAGAAAGATTTATGACGTACTTGACTTGTTGACAGTTTCCACGGTTCCTTTAGAGCCTATAAAAAGAGAAATTGGGTTACACTTCGTCTTCATCACTAATAATAGTTTTTTTTTCCAATGAAAACTACACACCTCCTTCAGGAAAGGTGAGTCTTCCTCTAAGTACCTGGACACCACATACAGGCCAAATAAATGACGATCAACCCCTGCAATAAAACCACCAATTCTTTGTAAATAACTCTGTTTTTCGTTACTGTTTCTAGCCTGAAATACCACTTGTTTCTTTGTCCATCAAACAAAACCCTGGGCTTTTGGTTATTAAAGGAGCTCTGTCACGAAGATTTCGCAGTTTTTTGGTCTAAACTGTTCTGAAATTAGTGATAGGCAACTTAACCCGTGAAAAACATTATCTTTGAACATCTTAAGCAAGATATAACCTTAATACGTGGATAGAAATCAAACTAGTGCTATAAATATCCATTTTTTTGAAGACGCGCGGAAACAACTTGAAATGTTTACCTAAACTTTTCAAGTTTAAATCCATTTCCATCGTAGCCATCTGCAGCTAAAGACGCTTGTTAACAGGTTCGATGCTCTAACATTGCAATTGTTAATAAAAATGGACTATTATTTTTTGTTTTCCTTGGACACATGCAAATATAAATTTTGGCCGTTCAAAAATCTGTTAAAATCCCTGACAAAGCCCCTTGAAGGAACTAGAAGACGAATGACATTTCTTACTTATTTGTTTCATATCCTGTTTTTACTCGGCAGAATAGCACTGGAAGTTCTATGATTATCAGTTGAGTAAGGCATGAGCGAAGTCTGGGGATGTTGTTACCATGGCGGGTAACTGGCTCGGTTTTCAATAGTAACTTGTCAAACTCAGCCTTTCCATGATTTGGCGGGCTATTATAACATGTGATGCATATTTTACCATTGGATACTACGCCAGTTACTCCTGGCACCGAACAACGTAGCTTTAACGTCAAAACCAAACTTCCCCCGTGCCTTACTCAAGTGAAAATTGTAGTAACTTCGAATATCGTAACATAAGTTGTAACTACATGTATTTTTAACCTTTTCCGGACATTGCTTTTTTGAAGCCATCGACATGTTTTTCTGCAGCCTTCACAAACAACTCTTTCCTTTCAGATTTCTATGGAGAAAGATAAAAGACAACAGAACTTTTAAGGCTTTTCTTTGAGTCTCAAGATGGTATAGAACAATACCGAAATGTTACATCGCAAATTTTCCTTGTATTTGTTTTGTTGTCTACATATTAGTCACAATGCAACTACTCGAATTAACCTTTATCCTTTTCTTAACAAGACTCCTAAAAGCAGGATAAAATTCTTGTAGCAACCCACATTCTAATACAGTGGTAACAAGATGAAATTGGGCTACATTATGTGTTTGAAATAACATTTCAAACTAATTCCATGCAATTTAAAGCAATATTAGAAAAAGAGGAAGGAAATGTTACATACCGCAGCAGAAGGGTTCAGCATTGCTTTGACAAAGGCACATGATTCAGTGGTACAAGGCCTGACTGTCTCTGTACGTCCCTCCCTGAAGCAAACACGGGGCTCAGTGAATTGGGTAGCAATCTAACTACTTGAAAGTGACAAAAGGTATCACAGAGCAGAGCGGAGCAAAGTGGATAGCTACCTAAAAAGTCTGGTCATGGAGGATTCGTAAGTCAAGCTGAAGGTATGTTGCTCCTGAAAGTAAGTACATGAACATGACATGGTGTTACTACAAGTTCATTACAACTCAAGTGATGTCTTAGCAGTACACTTGTGGGCCCAAATGTGGGCGAATAGTCAACGACGTGCAGCCGAGTTGACTAACGCTCATAGAAAACGAGGACGAGTAGTTTAACCGTTTTCGCAGTTACTCTAAAGGATTGCAGTCCAAACCCTACAGTTCTATGCGCTTTTAAGCCAAAAATCAGGAAACATTAACCCTTTAACGAGCAACGCATGCGCCATCGTGTCCAAACAGCGAATAGTAAACCATGGGAAAACAAATCAGATTCACGAATTTCCAATAGAACATGCCTGAGTTTCTGCTTATTGTAATTGTCTATGTAGAAATCTGGATGCCTTATCACCCCATGCGTCCACATTCAGCTTTGAAATTTCTTATCCGACTGAGCAAAATGAAATGTGTTATAACGTGGCCAGTCTAATCCATTTGAAAATTGCTCTTTACAAAATAATACCAATTGGTGAATCTGGCCCTGTTATTAGTTATTCTGTCAATTTACACTTAAGAATGCAAAAATACAGCGAGCCACGAGTTTCATATCCATTGACTACCAACCTTAAAGTATGCCAGCTGAAGACCCATCTGAACAAATGCATCGGGGCTGTAAGAAAGAAATGTTTACAAACCTTTAACGGGTACTTCTTTTTTACAGAAGGAAGAGAAACCACAGTTCAATCGTGTTGGAAAAAAATACTCTTGAAAAAAGCTCGATTGAAAACTGAACAACAGATACATGCAGTGTATCTTAGACTACCCTTTGAAGAACCGTTATATGGACAATAAGTTAACTGAAAATTTTGGCAAGAATTATATATGCTGGGCAGATTTTTTAAGGTGTCAGACAACTATACAATTTGCACATCATGCTGCATGGCATCAAATATGGCTGAACTGAGACAGCTTTTGTTTCAGGCATACAACCTACATGATATCTTTGGTCTGCTGAGTAGCAAAGATTAAAGTGGGTTTATTAAGTTTGGATATTACAAGTAACTTGTTTAATTACCTAACGCGACACTTTTTTATGGCACCCTTCCCTGAAAGAAAAATTATAGGATTCGTAATTATAATGAGCAATAAATAATACACTGAATTTGTGCTACTTATTATTATTTTAATAATAATTATTATGTAAGAAGCTATAGTTAAAGTTTAAGTCACTCTTCATACTGTCCTAAAAATGTACTCAATAACAGCTGTTAACTTTATTTCTCTTTTAAATTTTGTAAACTAAGGCGTTGTATGGACTCATTATAACCTGTTACTTTAAGCACTTCATGAATCTTTTCTTTTACTTTTGAACCCTATTTTCTGATGATTCTTGACTACAGTCAAAATACTCAGCACCTGCCGCCTTCCTTTCAAACGTTCAAAGTTAATTTGAATATTTTAGATCATCCAATTGTGCACACATGAACACGTCAAAAAATTAACCAATCAAATTGGTTTATTTTTGATGTGTTCATGATTGGGTGATCTACAATATTCAAATGAACTTTGAATGTTTGAAGCCAATAATGCAATCTGCTTGCCATTAATAAAAACTATTTCAGATTACCAGGCGGCACGTGCTGAGCATTTTGACTGCAAGAGAATTGATAACTTTAGGATTAAAAACAGTTAATTATTAATGTATTACTGTAATAATGTAATTTTATTGTTAACTTACCAAAAGCAGTGTGCACCAAACAATGAAGGTCCAGATCATTGATCAGCAGCTCTGCCTTGTTCTGGCAAGACTCAATAATTGACACACACTGAGTGAACAATTACACAATCATTTTAATAATTATTGAACTATATTATATGAACTTACTTATAGAAAAAGATCCAAAGCATAATATTAAATAAAGGTCCATCTTCCAGATTCAGCATGCACCAGAATTTTAATGGTGCTTATTAAGTGTATGAATGTTGCGGCATTCTCAAAGCATGCTGCCCTGTAAGTTAATAGCAGCTCACTGTTACCAGTAACCTTTCAGTACGCAACTTTTATGACGTGATGATGTTTTTCATACCTTTTCAGGAATATCCCACTGGAGCCTTGTCGGTGCTGGTAGATCGTATTCTGGCTCTCCTTTGCAATGGCCATCTTCCTTATACCTAAAGGCACATTAGTAGGTTTCAACTTTCTGTTCATGAAAAAAATTATAATGGCTACAACTTGGTGTCGAGTAAGACTGCTCACATAGGCATGGTTGCAACAGCCATCAGTTTTCAGAATTCCCTGACTTTTCCGAGTGACAAAAATAAACTTTTCCTGACCAATTAAATACAAAATGCCACATGAGAAAGTAGCGGCCTCCAGCCACTGCTTGCAAAAGAAAGACGTCCCTGAGTTCACATTGACCTGAAATATTTCTTCCAATCATCAATGTTATTAATTCTGAGGTGTTATAGTGTTTTATGCTCATTGACTTTTCTTCAAAATGACTGTCTGTCAACTTTCCCTGGCTTTTCTCTGACCTTCAACAATTTAAAACATCGCTAACCATTTCTGTGGCAACTACAATAGGTGCTCATAATTGATAAAGTTCTTTTTAACATGTTTGAGGATCATGATTGTCTGTGTGTACAACTAACAATCTTGTTATGACCATAATCATTATGATAACATTTCCTTACCCGATGGATTCTATGTCATCTCCTAATATCGTCTCGCCTAGATGAGAAACAATTGGGGCATCTGCCCTGCAAATGTCAGAAGATAATAAATTATGTTGCTAATCAATGCATTGAAATCCTAATGTGGTTCTATAAATTTAACTGTAAAAGTTGTGCACATACCATGAGTGCTCAGCAGTGAGGCCAAACTGTAAAGAATAAATGATAATGATAATTAACGTACAGCTACAGTACAAGGGATAATTAAGCTTTAATGTTAATTACCTAATGCTGAGGTAATATTAAAGAGGTTTGCAATACAATTTTATAATTTCATTTACCTTAACCACTTAGCTGTACCTACCCTGCCATTCTTGAAGACATATGCAGAAAATGACTTGTCAAACCAGCAACTGTGGCCATTGCCGTGAATCACATACCGACAGAAAGCATCAAGCTCTTCAGAATCTTCCTGTTGTTTATAATAACATGCAAATTAACAACATTAATAAGCCCAAAACATAAATATATATATTGTGGAGCCAATTTCAGGTCTGCTATTTAAACACTGTTTTTTATTCTTTGTATTCAATTGATAAAAAAAAAATTCAAAATTTCTTACCTCACGATAATGCATCTCCAAGTCCTCCAGGTTCAAGAACACTGCTGCCTGAAAAAATTTTCAACCACAGGGTAGTTTTAGCTGTATTCCCAATCAACAATGTAATTTTTTTTTAGTCACAACAAGCAGTGACACCATCTGTGCATCTCTCAGGACTCAATTTATCCCTCCGCAAGGAACCATTCACAATCCATGTAGTATAATACTCTCTTTAACAACTGCATTGTGGGTGCCTGGGACATACGGGGACTTCCACTGTGACCAGCTGGCCCCACCCTAGACAGTATAATGCTCCCATGGCTCGCAATTCCTGCAACCCAGCCATGTGTCCGGTCCTCGCATAGTCATCCAGGTACCTGTCACACTGAGTTAACAGTGTGAAGGGGAGGTGGGACTAAGACTAAGCTGAAAGCTGCTAAAAAATCCACCCAAATGCTCTGGAGACTGCCACACTCTAGCACGCTGCTACAGTGGTGAAGCACATGTAAACTGAGCTGGCATATTAGTACAGATACCACTGACTGGAAGTACCTGCTAGTCTTCGTTGTTAACTTTGTTAAATTGCATTAAACAGCATACAAAGTACATACACATGTACTGTATATGGATACTAGTAAACTTACATCTTCAATGCAGCCCAAAGACTGCCTGTTCACACCAGTGCTGAAGTATGTACTCCTTGTCTCAGCCCACAAGTTTCTAAATTATTGAGAAAAAAATCAATGTTGCAACAAAATACTTTATCAAGATCTAACTCTAGCTAAATGATTTCAAACATGACAAAAACAAGTTTTTGCATTAATTGCTGCCGATAGGCAGCTTTCATATTCTTGAAGGCATTTGAGAAGTTTCGTTCGATGGTTCATTCGTTCGTTCTATCGGATCGTAGCCTATCAGCAATCCAAATGTGTCGCAAAATTGGATCTGCAAAAACGGTGGAGTTTTATTTGGCTCGACCGCCTCGACCACGAATAACCAAGATGGTGGAGTTTTATTTCCCTTGACCGCCTCTACCACCATTCTGTATTATTCTATCTATTCTTGGTTTTCACCCACGTGACCTGTAAATTGATCACATGTTGCGGCGGCCATCTTGGTGCCCCTCAGATGTAAACACAGCTTATTCAAAGAGACGCTTGACTGAAGAAGTAACAATGGTTATGTGCATTATTGTCGGCTGTGGAAGCAAAAGTGATACAGCAAAAGGAATTGGCATGTTTCGTACACCTTCCGTTATTTATAATCAAGGGGAAGAAACGGAAGAACTTACGAGATTGAGGCGCGAGAAGTGGATTTCGGCGATAAGCAGAGACGATGTCAAATACAAGGACATCTTGAAAAGTGAAAGAGTTTGTGGCCGCCACTTCGTGTCTGGGAAACCTTCCCAGCCCTGGGACAAACACAATGTCGACTGGATTCCAAGTTTAAACCTTGGGAAAAAAAGATACAGGGAGGAGAGCTCCAAGGCGGCGACCGAACGGGCTGAAAGAGCAAAAGCTCGAAGAAAGAGTGCCTTAGAACAGCAGGAACTCGAGGCTGCGAAGAAGATGGCACTTGTCAATGAAAGCGGTCCACGTGTTGTGGATATTGATTTTTCCAGCGCTTCAGCAAGTACCTCGGGAGTTGATGAAGCGATGGAGCTCCCGCATGAAGATACACGAAGCGAAGCGGAACAACAAGAAGAAAGTATGGCAACTGGCGTACATGTAGAAACACAAACAGAAGCATTCGATTATTTATATCGTAACATTGGCGGATGTGAAGCGCCCGACAAGGACGCTGAAACCCAAACAGAGGCATTCGATTATTTATATCGAAAAACTGACTGTTTTGACGCGCCCAACAAGGACGCTGAAACCCAGACCGAAGAATTTGACTATCTTGTCCCTAAAAGTAGCGGCTATCAAGCACCAGACAGGGAATTTTTCAAAGCTGATGAGAAGGTGCGTTTTTACACAGGTCTGCCTTCATACGAAGTACTCAATGTGGTATTTGAACATGTTTCTCCTCATGTCACTCGCCGTACTCAATCATTAGACAGATTTCAAGAATTTGTGCTTGTTTTGATTAAACTTAGGCTAAATGTGCCATTTCAGGACTTGGCATACCGATTTAACATATCTTTGACCACAGTCTCCAGAATTTTTTCATCTTGGATGGTGGTGATGGATGCCAAGTTGTCTACTCTTGTTTTTTGGCCTGAAAGGGAACAGCTATGGAACACAATGCCAATTTGTTTTCAGTATGCTTTCGGAAAGAAAGTCACTGTGGTTATTGATTGTTTTGAGGTGTTTATAGAATGGCCATCAAACTTACTTGCTAGGGCCCAAACATTCTCCTCATATAAGCACCACAACACCATAAAAATACTCATTGGTATTACCCCTCAAGGAAGCATATGTTTTGTATCAGAAGCGTGGGGAGGCCGCACTTCTGATAAATATTTGACCGAAAATTGTGGCTTTTTGGAACATTTATTACCTGGGGACATGGTAATGGCGGATAGAGGATTCACCATTGCAGAGAGTGTCGGCTTAAAACAAGCAAAGTTGGTGATTCCAGCATTCACGAAAGGAAAATCCCAGCTCGACCCTGTGGATGTTGAAAAAACAAGAGGAATTGCGAATGTGCGTATCCATGTGGAGCGAGTGATTGGATTGTTACGACGCAAGTACACTATTTTAGAAGGAACACTACCAACTGACTTTCTTAATTGTGCAAATGGGGAGGTTCCAATGATTGACCGTATTCTGAGGGTTTGTGCTGCACTTGTTAATTTATGCCCCCCTATAATACCATTTGACTAGTGGTTTATTTGATGCTTTTTAATTGTTAAGTGTTTCTCAGTTTAGTGGTTAGTTTATTCACCTCTGGTCTTAAAATTTAAGTGGTACACAGAATCCAAGGTACCATTTTTATTCAATTAAACACCCAACCTAGAATAAGTGCCCCCCCTTGATGCAAGTAAAAATTAAAATTCGCCCAACCTCAAACAAGTGCCTTGCCCTTCACCCCTCCCAAAAAAATGGAGTGTAGAAGGAAAGTATTGGGAGGGTTCACTAATTGACATTAGTGATGCCTGAGTAGTGTCAATGAGATTAAATATGACTAAGTAGTACTAAGAGACTTCCCGTATTTTACATAAACTGTCAGTGAACAGTTAAAATTCTGCTTCGGAACATCTCTACATCCTGTTATTTATTGTTTGGTTGCAAATTACACTCACTTCTTGCAGAAAATGGGAAATTTTAATAAGCGTCCAGCCTCCTAAAAGCAGCCATCTTGAATAACCTGGGAAACTCAGTGGAGATGAATTATCAAATTTCCAATCCATAAGCTTTGTATAAACCTTAACTTTCCAGGGGCACCATTAACTTTTGGCTTTAAAGCGAAAGCTTTCGGGAAATTTAAGACTTAGTATGGAGAATTTTGGTGGGAATTGCACAGGAACTGCGCAGGCGCATGTTGTTTTACCACTGTGTAGGTCTTAAGTGACTTATTTGCTAAATATCAAATCTTGTTTCACAAGCAAATACAAACTTAAGCAACTTTTGCCCATTGCTTGTATGAAAACCAAAAATAGAGAGATTCCTGCAGGCGGGATGAGGGGCCTGGCTTTTCGTCAATTTCCAAAGGGCCCCCTTTAATGTATGGTATTATGTAACCTTGTAAATATATTAATCATCATCATTCATCACCATCATAATTATTATTTTTAATTCTTATTAGTATTATTAATATTAAATTTTCACCAATGTATGTTATCTGTGAAGCCAAATGTTGTTCTCTCTTGTCAAGATTTTAATGCAAGTACATTGAAATAAATAACTTCAGTTCTTGTTTGACCATGAAAGCATTCCATATTTGAATATATATACTGTAAAAGAATTCATTTGGTGATATGATTCAGTTAAAAATGGCGGATTATATAAAAATTATAACCCTTTTAAGCCCTGGCACCAACATTAATCAGCTCCCCACTGTTTGTTGTGCATTTCCTATGATCCATTAAAGGAGAATTTGCCTAACAATCAACACCTTTCTTACAATACTTAGGGTGCTTTCCATTTGTCAGAACTGGCTGGTCAGACCAGTAAATTTGAGAACAGAATCCTGTTGTCAGTCCGATTTGTCCTATCATATCAGTCAATGCATTTGTTGTTTACACTGTTTTGGTGGATTCGGGTACAAATAAAAAAAAGGCATGTTTTACATTCAAAAGTACAGACTGGCCAGCCAGTTCTGACAATGAAGTGCCCTTAGTTTTCATTTCCTTTAATCCTGTGGTCTTTCCTACTGCCTTATGTTAAGCAGTGATCATAAAATGGAGAATGGAGAATGGAGAAACTGGATCTTGACCTTTAATGGATTAGGGGGCTTTCTTTTAGTAGGGGTGGGTTAGCAAGATTGTGGGGGGATTACATTATTTTGGGCAGTTAAATGGAGGGATTACAGCACATTATGAACAAAAATATATAAACAGAAAGCCTAACTGGGGGATTGTGACATTTTTGTCTACCAAGAGGGGTTGAGTAATTATAGAAGCCACTTCAAGTGGTTTTGCCCCCCCCCCCCCCCCCCCCTATGCATTAATAAATGAGAGCCCCCTTGATGGGTTTACAAGGTGATACCAATTACATGAATATGTAACAAAAAGATGTTACATCTTTATAAATCATTCTCAAAAGGCTCTCAGTTATCCTTGTACTGTAGCCATTGTCTTGTTATTACACTGTTTTGCTTTGGATATGCGACTGTTGCAAAGAATCTAAAAACACGGAAACATGCTTATTGCCCTGTTTCTTAAACATGAAGCTAAATGTTGTCTCATTCCATTGACATCAAAAGTTACTTGCCTAGGGTCTGTTTCCAGAGCAAGGCAAGTGGCAAAAGCTATGGCAAAAACACCACAGTCACTTCCATTGGATTGTTGTTGAACAGGAACAAAATTAAGTCCCACTAAACTGCCACCCAACAAGTCACTTGTCTGATCTTCAACCTCTTCACTAATAATGTCATTGAAGAGACTATCATACAAATTTACATAGCCAGGTACACATCCTATGGAGCTGATGCAGACCCAATGATCATTCCCTGTATGCAGGATTTGAATGAACTCGGCAGATACCACATCAAAATTTCTTGCAGGGCCCAGTGTAGGTCGTTGAAGACCTTCAATGGAAGGCTTTGCCTCATGCAAAAGTACTTGAGCCATGTGTATTATGTCACAATTAAGCCATCCAAGGGGATCAAGAATGATCTGATAATCAGACTCTTCTAAATTAGCCAGAGGACTTTGTTTGTTGGTTTTTCCTTTCTTCTCTTTAACAAATGTAACATCATCCTCATTACTGAAAGCACTTGCACTGTCAACTGATTTTGAAGATTCAGGAGACAAGACTGCAGAAGAAGCACATGTGGTAGTAGCTGGAGCAGTTGCATTAGCTTTCTTACATCCAGCACATTTCCAGGTAGTCTTTGCATTGTTTGGCATCCTTTTAAGATTTAAACAATGAAGATGAAAATATTTGCCACTCTTACATGTTGCACCATGACATCCTAACAATTTCTCTGTTGAATTTGGTTTGGATTGACAAGTGCAAATAGTGTCACAATTCAAGGCACCTTGTACTACTGAAGTTGACTGGGCAGATTTCTTTGCTTTCTTTCCACGCTTAAACTGTGGCAGTCTGCTGCAGTGGGGACAGTACCATTTTTTGGAAATTTTCACTGAATCTAGAGCTAAACATGAGCGATGGAATTGGACATAAGGGCAATCGTTATTGCTGCACAAAATAACTTCTTCATCCTGCTGAACTCGACAAAAACAGATGCCATTAACATCAGCTTTAGGCACTGGTAAAGTGCACCTCCTTGTGTACCAACGACCAAGAATCTCTGGCAGAATGCAGATCCTCCAGAAAGACTCCAGCTTGGGTAAAGCAGTTTCCCAGTGTTTAACATCAGGATAAATACGCTCCTTTACTATGTGTGCCTTCTTTTCACTGTCAATTCCGCAAACTACAAAGTCACAGAACTTTCTTTCCTTTAAAGTAAAGAGCTGCTGCTGTACTTGAAAATAGTAATGGTGGCTTCGTACCAGCTGAAAATTGCCATTTACCTTTTCTAGGCATGTGTTCTTTTTTGTAACATACTTGTCAAAGTCACAGTCCTCACCAATGCAAATTGGGCATTTCACCTCTCCACAACCCAAGCCACAGCAATCACAGGAGGTCAGGAAGTCAGGTGTTGCATGAAGAAATGGGTGCTGTTCATTGATAAACAGTCCACACCTTGTCAGCTGGAAATTTACATGACTTTTTTTCATTTCAGCTTCATATGCTTTGATGGCATCACCTTCATGAGTGCAGCCATGCCGTGTTGCCTTAGTACTAACTTTAAACAAGTGAGGATAGCAAATACTCTTTATAAGGGACTGTGGAGGCTGTGCTAGATTACAATGACAAACAGCGCCACTCACAGAAGCTCCAATTCTGCCTGCGCGGTGTCTAAAAAATCCTGACCCCTTTGCTTGGGACCTTGTGTCAAGTTCTACCTTCTTAATGTCTTCAGTTGAAATGTCTAGCTGCACATTTACACATTTCCTCAAGAGATCTGGGTACTGCAGTTCAAGATTTACAGTTTCAAATAAGTCTGAAACAACAGGTACACTCCTACTTTTAGCTACAAACTGATCAGCATAATCTTTGGTAAGGCTCAATGCCACAGGTTTTACATTACACCGACTAAGTTTTTCGAAGAGGGCTGACATTTCTGCAGTTTCTGCGGTTGAAGAAGGTCTAGCATCAAAATTCAGAGGGGCTCTCCTTCCCTGTTCAGTAGCATGCTGTTGCGGTGGCGTAGTGGCATTTGATAATGAGTCGATTTTCTCGTCGAGGCTTTGTTTCAGTTTTTTAGCAGATCTGAAATCAATGTCTCTCACCCTTTTATATTCGACTTCATTTACATATGTCGGCAACAACCACGAACATTTAACTTGGGTGCAAGCTAATTTGCCGTGTATTCGGTTCCACGCTTCGATGTAAAAAAGGACACTAGCAACGTGAGAGCACGATTCAGCGAGGCCTGCTTTACAATTTAGACAGTGCGCTGAAAGAATCGTCCCATCTTCCTCGGCTATGATCCAGATGTTCACCAGTGGGTCATTCATTCGTTGTGAATGACGAACTTTGGCGACAACAACAAATTTCCCGGAAATCACTAGTCCTCGCACCGATGTTACAAATCCGGATACCATCTGATTGTAAGCTTCCAAACTTTTGTAAGCTTTGAACTGCTCTTTTGTGTAGTGACTGGTCTCCAACACTAAATATGACAGCAAATCAGTGGATTCTATCGGGGGTAAACACTCCGGGTCGAACTGATCACTTGGAATGCTCGCCGGATCCACTCCAACGAGGGTTATCTTCTGGAGATATCGCGACTTTACGTGGCTTTCAAGGCCTTTCACGTACTCAGAAAGCACGGGAATATTAGCAGCAAGACTTTCCAAGTCATCACAAGCTTCTTCTTCGGCTAATTCCATGTCCTAACCGATTTATTGCGCAGAAAACTAAGCAGCTATACAGAATTGGCCTTCTACTTAACATAAATTTCACGCACGAGGGGCACCAACATGGCCGATGCCCAAATATGGAAATTCCAATGACGTCAGGTGAAAACCAAGAATTCTTTACACAGCTTGACTTTTCACACCTTCACTCTACTCTACTCAACCACAACACAACAATAACAGAACACAACACAACACAACACAACACAACAAAATCTAGTCAACACAACGCAACACAACACAACACAACACAACAATATCTACACAACCAAAATGAACACAACACAACACACGCAACACAACACAACATTTCCTACAACACAATATCTACGCAAAACACAACGCAACACAACACAACTCTACACACGCAACGCAACACAACACAACAATATCTACGCAACACAACGCAAATGAACACAACTCTGCTCGACCAACACAACTTTACGCAACACAACACAACACAACACAACAATATCTCCGCAACACAACCAAAATGAACACAACACAACACACGCAACAAAACACAACATTTTCTATGCAACACAACGTGTCGCAAAAGAACACAACATAACACAACACGACACAACACAACACAACCCAACACAACACAACACAATAACAACCATTCAACACAAGTGCTCTTTTCCTTTTTCTTTATTTTTGTATACGCCTTTTGTGTTGTACCTTCTCACTTTCAACCTATTATGTACAACATTAAACTTTAATTTTAACCTCCGCTTTTCCTTCTTTGTTCAAAGCACTCTGAATGGCTCCCCTTTCGATGAAACCTCTCTTAACTTCACTCCTTGGTCGAGAAATTGGAAACTTTACCAAAATTAAAATTTAAAAACCCCACAAAAAATGGCGGACTTAACAAGGCAAGTAAACTCTTAGATATAAGGCCGTCGAGTTGGTCGAGGAGTTGGAAACTCCACCAGAATTGCAGATCCAATTTTGGCCCAGGTATACAGCAACCCCCTTTCAAATACGAGCCAGCCAATCAGCAGTTCCCTTATATTCGATGAAATTCACATGTGCTCCATTTTGAAGGAAAGTTTAATGGTGTCTCGAACGGTGAATTCAGGACGGTGTTTATCCCCTCTTGTAAATAAGAAACTCATTTTTGAAGTTCAAAATGGAAAGAACTAACCCTAAAGAACACTCGACTAAAAATAGGACACCAAGGTCTTCTAAGAGCTAAACAGCGATGAAGCAGAACAGCACTCTTTGTATTTGGCCAAAAATTAATCAAGGTTTCAACAATGCAGCTCGTACAAAGTCAAGTTCAAATGGATGGTAAATGTCTTCAAATGTTGATTTGCTTTATAATCGTTAAGCTGATTTCTTGAAACTGGATTCAATAATTTGGAAATTTATGCTTTGTTGCTTTCTGTGAGCATCTGGAGAAACATGCATGTGTGTGTTCCCGCACGCAACAGTGATGCAAGGAAGTCGAAAGTCGTTTGCTTCTAAAAGTAAATATACAGTGCTTATTTAAATAAAATTTGGCCGACCTTTTAGTTTTATTTTAATTTGTATGTGTCATTCGTAGTGTACAATATGGAAGCGCCGTTGTGTAAAACCTTGAGAAATTTGCATAATCGGATTGAAATTTGATACAAACTTTATTCAAGTTGTTTTCATAGACCCGCGTGAGAATTTTGATTTTCAAGATTGTGGTATTACTTACCGGTATACTTCATCTGCAACCATTTTATATCTTTCCATCAGGGAATATTTATGAAATTATTTTTCTGTACATTCAACAGTAAAAACCCACGTATAAGAACACCTATTTTGGCAGTTCAGGCTGATTTGGTTCTTATATAAAGGGTTATAATCTGCAAAATCAGCCTGTAAGTGTTCTTAAGTGTTCTTAAAACAAAATTCTTAAAAAAAGGAACATACTAGGCTACCAATAGATTGAATCAATGTATATGACCACAATTTTAATTTATTTTAAATTTAAAAAAAAAATGATCAATCAAGGTAATGTACTGTAGTGTATTGATATATGCTGTGGAGTACAGCTTGCACTCCAGAACCACACCAGACTTACAGTGTGTTAGACTCAAACAAAACCAAACAAAACCATACAAATTCAAAATAATAATACATTAATAATAATACATTTTTAGCAAAAAAAAATTGATTAAAAAACAGTACAGTGGAACCCTGTTAATACGGCCACCAACGGGCCATGGAAATTTGGCCGTATAAACGGGGTAGTGTCAAATTTCATGACTGGTCCACTTCAAGTGACGTCTTGACAGACACATATCACAATTGAACAGAGCCACATCAAAATACTAACAGATCTATTAGACCTTGATAACAATCTTTCTGTAAGAGATGTTCACAAAGAGGAGGAAAGCTCAAAGAGATCCACGGGCGTTTTGGATATAATAATATCATTCAATGTTGTTTCTCAAGTACTGTATTTGTTTCGTTTGGTCAATTATTAATGGGTATTTGGTTCGAGTGGCCGTATTAGCGGGGTAATATTATAAAGGATTGTATAGTTTGGGATTTCAGAATGTGGCCGTTGGCCGTATTAACGGGGTGGCCGCATTAACGGGGTTTTATTATAAGAAAATGTATGGCCATTTTGCCGGGACAAAAAAAAGTGGCCGTAATAACGAGGTGGCCGTATTAACGAGGTGGCCGTAAGGCGGGGTTCCACTGTACATATTTTTATTTTGTTGCATATAATCATGGGGTGGAACTATTATGTTTCCATATAAGAACAACTTTCGTTTTTCAGGCTGAATGTGTTCTTATATAAACGGTACTTTATTTCCTAAAATCAGGCCTGGGTGTTCTTAATCCACATGTTCTTATACGCGGGTTTTTACTGTATTCTTGAAGTGTTATGGCAGCACTTCACTTCTCATTGAAAACTGCTAGTTTGTAAAACAAGTTCATGTACTAACCTCTCGGCACTTGTCAAGGCTGGCAGAAGTTCTTCCCCTTGAACTGGTTTTGAATCATCCTGGAGGATTTTCAAAATTTGTCTAAAAACAAAACTTAAGCAGTCAATTCACAATATTAAACTTCAGTGCCAATTTCACTTAATAATGTACCTAATCTAGCTAAATTCAAACATCCAATACATATAGTTGAAATCTGAGAAGTGAAGAACACCTTTATCAGGGTTTTCAAAACAAGCTGGCGAGTGCTGGAGTTCCATGGGCTACTTGATTATATGTTGCCAGTTACTTTGGTCATAGCAATCACCTTGCAACAAACAAGCTAATTTATCAAAGCTGCTTACTCTTCCAGTTCCTGATGCCCACTTCAAGACTTTTTGAAAACCCTGCTTCATTATCAAATTCATAATTCACCTCCACATACATGTACATGTAACTATTTTAATTCACTAAAGACAAAAAATCTCAAGTTAACTATTCCATTTTTGGGTAATTGCGAAGGACGGCTCCCCGTAACCGACTGTTGGTCAACTTTCGGCCGACAGGTTACAGACAGACCACTGACAGTCGACTGACAGACGACCAACGGTTGGTTACGGGGAGCTGTTCTTCACAATTACCTATTTTTGAAAAAGCAATTCATATTATAAACAGACCTCTCTAGATCGGCAGGTTTTAACAACATTCCACGATGGAATGTTTCTAGTCTGAAGAATCTTCCTCTGTGGTAGATCACTACGTGTGTTGTTGTACCATGATGATGAAGGTGATCTAACGAAAGCGTATCATGCAATTGGTTAACAACCCTCAGTTATGTGAAGAAAGATTACTACCGTAAAATTCTGAACATAAGCCATCCCCCCTCCCCCCCCCCCCCCCCCCACAAAAAGCCCTTCTGAATATAGGCCAATGGGTTAATGCTAGTCTTACAAGTTACAGTAAAAAAAGGTGCCGTACATTTCAGTGAATTGACACTTTTATAGAAGCCTTCGTTAGCAGATCCTTTAAACGGTTTATGGCCGCTTTTGTAGAACAGGAAAACGTCACACAGCACAAAATTCCCATTCCCCCACAAAGCTGTTTGCAGCGTCGACGACAGCCTGTAATAAACTTCACAATAATTGATCGGCCCGGCCTCCACGAGCGAGAAAATATGCACATTATTCTCGAGAATTTGTGTGGTTGAACTTTGCCGTTTAGCACTTCGATGACAAATTGATTACAAAACTCTCTTTGTGCAACAAGTTTATCTCCCACAGTTGGCTCTCAAATCTATTTATTTGTGCGTCACGATAGCCACAAACAGCAGAATCTCCCTCCATCTTGAAACTTGAGTAAACAAACATCGTTCTTGGCCTAGTCCCAACATGTTCGATCAAATGCCTGGTTACTAAGCTACGAATGCTCGACAAATGAAAACATGCGTTCTTGTTCGCAAAAATCTGTGGAAAAAAGTGTTGAATGAAGAAATGCCTGTCAACAAGTACCAGAAAAAGATCAATCATATGTCAAAGTTAAAGGAAATGATGCTCATTATATTAAAATGCTAAAATTGTGGGTAAGACTTTGATGTTCAATTCCGTTTCATTGCCATAGTGAGTTACATTTGATGAAGAAGACTTCTGAAGACTCTTTAAAAAAAAAACTTTTTTTCCAAAATTTAAGTTGCTAAATCAGGGTTCGTACAAAAAATCGCAACCGTTTTTCCAGGACTTTTCAAGGACCAAATTGAATTTTCAAGGACCACCTACCATGAATGTAATTTCACAGATAGTATATAAAATGCACATTCCCAGTCCAAGCTAACAGGTTTCTAAGGCTTCAAGAGTTTTCTCCATCTCCATCTTTACATTTATTAGTTCACTTGCCTTTTCTCTTTATTAGCTGCTTTTACATCCGTATTTTACAGTGTTTGAAGTTGCTTTACACAGGAAAAGAATACCAAAGTCTATGCAAAGCAATTTGCTTTTGATCCCACTACATTTAAAGTGGAAGAAAATTCAAGGACTTTTCAAGGACTTACACAGAAATTCAAGGACTTTTCAAGGAAAAATGGCATTCAAGGACTTTTCAAGGACTCACCCTGAAATTCAAGGACTTTTCAAGACTGTGCGAACCCTGTAAATTCAGGGTGCAGCTTATCTGCGGGTGTTTACGGTACTAAGAAAGATATAACTTAGGAAGACCACTTTTCTTGTGAATAAGATTTTGGTATTTAAATTAAGATTGATGATTATGAAGACGATGAACTTTTCTGATTATAAGGCCATGCATTGTAGAGCTTGTTTTTGTTACATTATTAGGAATGCTTAGTGTGCTGAAATGTTTGTTTAAGGATTATAAAACTTGGTTTGGGTTTAGAGACGTTTCCTGTGGTTTTCTTCTAAGCACCCAAACATTCTCAGTCACAGCATGATCCTTTCCAACAAAAACCCAAAGGTTTTGTAATCAAATTTTCATCAACAATAAGTCCCCCCATAATTATATAAGCCCACCCCCAAAATATGACCATGCCTGAATGGGATGTTGAGCAAATATAAGCCACGTGCTTATTTTACATTACAGTTTGACATGGATGGCAGGTAAGTCCTGCAGGAAGCCTCAGAGGATCTAACAGAGGGTCAAAACTGGACTTGTAAGATTGGCATGGACTACAAAAAGCACAACTTAATTTTTCTGTCAGAACACATTATCATTTATAACATCTTCACCTTGTTCTTTAAGGGGGATCCTGGTTGTGTTGAATGTCTTCCGGAATTGTTCCGAACAAAGTGGAATTATACCCATGGCAAATTGCTGCAAATGAAATTCAGCAGAATTAATGCATGTTAGTAGACAAGTATAATAATAATATCAGTGAGTAATAACTAAATTATTATTATCTGCTAAAGTTTGTTTTGTACTTGATCCTTAAAGAAAAAGGTACTGACAATCAGAATCAAAGTATTTCAACACCTAATGTGTGGTTCCAGAAAATATCCATACTCCCCCCACAGAAGGGATTGGAAATTCTAGGGAGGAGGGGGGATCTTAAAGAGCCAAAAATTTAAAGCAATGTATGACGGGGGGAATGGATATGTTCTGGAACCACACAATAACTTCAACCCTTTTTTAACACTATGATAAAGTAACACTTACTGGTTCAAGCTTTTCCTTGAAGATTTGTTTTCTATACAGGAACATGGAATGGATCACGTTTGCTGCTCTTGCACTTTGGATTTGCGAAGGGAGCTTCAAACAATCCTAATACAAATAATGATCAGAGAAGTACTGGTTACTTATTCTTTGTTCAAAAAAGCCCTTTGAAAGAATCATAATATATGCATGTCAACTTTTTCTCATGTCATGTCAAGCAGCACTAGCATAAGCATCAGGTACACAAATTCTTGAATCCTCATCTTGTATAACCATATTAACAACTGCATCGCTAAATGAAGGTTGGGTGCCTGAGACATCCAGGATATTCCACTACTATTGGCAGCCAGCTCCTAGATGGAGACTGCTCCCATGGCTGGAAAATCCTGGCAACCCAGCCATGAGCCCCCATGCAGAAGGGAGAACAGCAACCTGTCACACTGAGTAAACAGTAGAAAAGAGGGAGGGAGGGAACAGCCAGAAGACATGCTCCCAGGCAAAACAATACTCACTGTAAAGGATTAAAACATGCCTCATTCTGGGAGCACATGGAATCCTGGCACATGCACATGTCACTGACTACAAGGGAATGCTGATGCCGTTTGCTGTCAACTCCATTAAATTACATTAAACTGCATTCAAATTCAATGTTACACTAACAAAATTAATACTGACCACTCCATAGTAGTTACTGTTGATCATAAGAGGCTCCCTGGATCGAAGGTACACAAACTGCTGCCACCAGTCACTGATCTGTTGAACAAGGATAGTACATACACAGACAGTGAGTGAGTGAGTGAATGACAAACAATAAATTAAATGTGACTGAACAATTATCATTGTTAGAAAAGCTTGAACTTCCTAGAAGAAGTTACTAGGTAGGTTAACATTCAAACCAACAAAGTACATGTACAGTAGTGGCCCATTAGGATGGTGCTTGTCTTTGGTTTGAATGCTGATCACTTTTTAGGACTGAAAGGGCTCCATAACCATTACATACTAGAAATGTTCAACTAAAGAAGTTTCACTTGAGCATCAAAAGTAAAAACTAAATTATTTTTAGAAAGAATTACTAGCTGGTTTTCATGTGGCTGTACACTTATTAACCAGGTCAAATTGGGATTTGAAAATAAAATAATGTCGTTTTTTCAGGAGAGAGACAAACCAGTGAGAGCACCATCCTGGAGAAACCCTTGGAGCAAGGCAAGAACCAACAACAAACTCAACTCCCATATTCCACCTGGCTGGGACTAAATCCAGGTCACATTGGTGGGAGGCAAGCCCACATCAAATGTGAATCAAATTTTGCTGTGACTTTGCATTACTACACAGTTTTACTAGCACCACTTTCTCAGCCCACCAGCAGTAAAACCAAAACTATTGTGACTCTCTTTCACATGTTTTCTCCAACTTTGTGCCAGCAAGATGTATGTGTTTCAAGTTTTATCGGTTCACTATGCGTGCCCTTTATGATTGGCCAGAGTGATTATTTGGTTTTGGTTAATTTACAACACTTAATCAAAAAATGCTCCATCTGCAATCAGAAACATCAAATTAAGGAAACTTTGAAAGTTCATGTACAAATGCCATTGAGGATAATATTTAATTAATAATTACATACATAGTTTGTGGACCACCAGGATTTCCAAAGCAAGTAACGCTGCAGCTTCTTTCCAAGTCCATTCTAGGAGAAATTATTTTGCATTTATAAATTCAAGTCACTTATAAATCATTTTTATACCCCGGTAATTAGAACTTGAAGCTGGACCCACTTAACATTATTTAAGGATTGTGCTCTTGTAAAAAAGGTTTTCACCTAAAGTCAGCATCAGGCAACCATGTAATTTTATGTGAACTGAGGCTAGCATAGGGGCAGATTGAACTGTTGTATATGTTGTGGTTTAAATTTCCTTTGTTTCAGATTATGATAATCAATACAAGACAATGGAAACTAAAATTCAAACTGGTTTGAAAAATTTTAAACCAAAGAAAAATTTAAACCACAACATATATGTTATTAGTTAAATTATAACTTTAATTATTAAAAAAAAACTAGCCATGGTTTATTGTAATTCTTGAGTTTTGATTAGTTTAATATAAGCCATGGTACATGTATCTCAGCTCACATACCATAAACCACAAATATGGTAGAGCACCCAGGGAGCTTGAATTACAAAATTTCTTTGCCATGGGTGTTCTTAATAAAACAATAAAACTGGTGCTTGCTGGATTGTTGAGAAAGTTAGTGAACTTGGCACTACATGTCTTGTTGGCTATCTACCATCTCATATCTAATGCATGCTCGTGGAATAATTATTATTAGTATCACCCAACTAGTGGACTAATGCAAATCCTGCATTTTGATTGGCTACGCTACTAGAGGACTATTAGTAATAGTCATCGAGTAGCGAAATTCGTGACGCTTTCTTTTGTTTTATTCCCAAATAAATCTTTCTTCAACTTGCATTTGCTAACTTTATTATTGCTTTTTCTGTCCGACTAGCTATACATGAAGTGATTATGAGCATTTTGAAAGGTGCATGATTATAAGACCCATTAATCCCCATTCCGTTTTTGTCCACAGTGTTACATGTAGAAGTACAAATTACTCTCAAACCTTAAATTCCTCAGCCAGTTTTTCCATCTCTTTGAACCTTTCTTCATTAAGAACGGGTCTAACTGATTCCAAATACTGAAAAAAAAACACATTTATTTAATTATTTTGTTAAAATCAAAATCTGTCAACACCATTAACAGGTATTTGAGATTTACATAACTTACTCTCTTTGTAGTGGCCTCAAGTTCTGGGACAGGCAAGTAAGGTAAAGACTTCTCATAGCTGTAAAGAGTTGGGTTCTTACCACCAAGGAGTGTAACCAAGCCCTGCAATCAAAAAAGAAGCCAGTACAATTAAGACCAAGTGGTATCCCTTGTACATGTAGTACCCAAAATTGCATATAATAGGCAAAAAATTAAAATCAATGAACAATACATTTGTTGATTGGCTCAATAAATCATGTACTAGATATTATTAGAAGAACATTTTATTTTTATTACTAGATTGTTAATCATGAACCAGTGCTTTCAACAAGATTTTACAAATTAAGGTGGCTGTTAAATCAACTCATTTTTATAGGGACTGCATGAATTTTAGCCGGTGATTCATTTCAAAATACACACCAGAGCTCTGTCAGGTGGCCGGGGCACTGCATGCGATTCAAGAGTTGAGAAGCATGATCGACCTCACACAGCTGAGGAAACATAATCTGTTATGACTCATTTACAGCAAAACATTTCTTGGTCTCTTTTAATGCGTCACATTGTTAAAAGAAAAAAATGGAATGTTAGGGGATTCTACAGTCTGAAAAAATCTGATTGGCTTTAATGTGCTAATTATATCAGAAAAGAAAAAAAAAACATACCAGCCAGCATTTGGTTTTTAATGACAGCTTCCTACAACAAAAGTAAAGGCATTTTCTTAGTTAGATTTCCTCTTACAAAACCTGAAATATTCAAAATACTGTAAAATTTGAGTTACATAATTTAACATTCAGGTGACACATTAAATTGTTTGTCTGGGGCAGTCCACTATAACATTCATATTCCCAACATTAATATTTTGGCCAAGTTAAACTCGAACTAATGCAGCCAGCAGTCTTCCTCTTCAGCAGTATGTGACCTGTGAGGTGACCTTTAAGGGTTTTGCAGGGAGCTATCGTTGGTCATTGCGTTACGCACGCAGTTCATTCAAATGATCACTGGGGATCAAGCTCTAGATTTGCCCTCTCTAGCGAATCTTTGTAGAATCTGGTACCCTCTCCTCCCTCCCTCTGGATTTGCTTGTTTTCTGGTAAGTTGCACTGTAATTCCTCCTGGTATGTTGTTTCCACTGAATTTCTTCAGTGTGACAGTGCCGGTTAGCATGCTTGTGTGTGGTTTCTGCTTCCAGAGTTGCCATGGATACCTCCTGGCTGCATATTGCTTTTGGCACCCATCTATTTGTGATGAGGTTCAAAGCATGGGCAACGAGATACGATACAATAATTGTAGTTTACCTTATTGTCAAGTATACTATCATAATGGTATACTATGGAAATTATATCAAGTGACAAGTGGGATACTCCATACCACAAGAAAGTGTTGCATAACTATTTTATACCATGCCATACAAAATATGCTTATTTAATTTTGTCAGGAATAAGATTGCAGTGCACAATGGGAAGGTTGGGTTTAATACCATCGAATATACAACAGCTTTCCTGTGTTCTGATTGGCTGTATTTTCTATGGCATGGTATAAATGTATTTATCCCATGACAGGCCGGCCACCACTATATAGAGCACACAACTTACAAATAATTATGTTCAATAGGTACATGATGTTCACAAGTTACAAGGACTGCAACCTTACCCTCTTGGCTCATACAGAAATGCTCTATAACGCAGCAACTGGCGAAGGATGAACTGCTGAATATGACCTATTAGCATCCACAGTATTGTTGCACACACCAACACAGCAACTGCTATTACTGTTTTAGGGTCTAAACTGTGCCTCCTGGAAAAATAAAATAACATTAATTAATACCTACATGAGCATAATAGCAAAGCGCACAAGTGATGTCATGACGCAGACAAACAAACTGGAATGGTGCTGGATGATTTTCCTAAAACACATTCTTAAACAGCCGGTGCTCCTAAAACACTTTTTCCCATGAAAATTTTGCCTGGATTTCCTCCATTTCTCTCACAACACGCTGGTGTTGTCTGAGCCTCATAGCCTTTGCTTTTGGCAAGGCGCCTATATGAAATCTATGGTAACTTGAGGCTGCTTGATAAGAAAAAAAGTTCACTTATTAGTTAAAATCATGAAAAAATGAAAAAATAATATAATAAAATAATTGACCACTCCCTGCAAGATGCTTTCCAGGGTCAGAGTAAACAAACACTGATAATGAACAAATATTTTAAATGAATGTACCGGTAACATGGTTAAAAATCCCAACTGGCATGGCAGGAGGCAGACCAGTTGGCTTACAAGTGTAGCCAAGGCGTTGAACTCGTGACTACTGAGAAAAACATCAGCTAATAGTGGTCAGAATTGGTATTGGATGGGATTTGAATTTCAATTTGTGCTCTAACCACTTGGCTCCACTGCCTCAACAAAGAAATATAGACACTGAGTCATATTTTGATACTAGGTAGTTTGAAATTAGCATGAAGAATGGTGAGTGGAGAATTATTCATGACTCACCATGCCTAGAACAGGCATTTTCATTTTAATTGTCCATGATTGTACTGTTTTTGTAATAAAACGTGGATAATAAAAATTTTATTATTGACATTACTGCTTTTGGCGAGAAATGCTGTTTGGATGTGGCACAAAAATATGTTTTGTTCCAAAGGCAATTAAAATTTAATTTTATATTTATAAATTATAAATAAAGCAACTACAACCACTTCCTTTGAACAAAATGCAGTCTACACATACTATATCTGATGTAAATATATAGTTTTGCTCCAAACTATTTTAAATTAGTATTTATCCTATATAAGTTATAGATAAAGACAACTACATTTGTATACAGCTATTTGTATAAAAATGCTGCCTAATACCTGATTATAAATAGACAATTTATGTTGTATAATGGACATGTTGACGATTAAGCATGCAGTCTCAAAGGAGAAATTTAAGACTTATTTATTATTAATGATTAAAACAAAGTCTAAAAAGGTGTTGAATAACAATATCATTGAATAACAATATTATAATAATAATATAGGCCTTAGCTTTTCCAAGTTCTCTCGAGTCTGTGTGAAACTATTCATATGAAAATATGTTCACTGGCCAGTACATTCGTTTCCATGCGAATTAATCTCATTTTAATATGTAAAGTTTTGCATATGGACTTGTTCTGAAACAGAGGCAAAATGCAACTGGTAAATGGCCAATTAAACTTTCTGATTCAGGTTTAAAAATTATATGTAATATTAAACTGCATGTTTCGAAAGAAAATCCTAATGAGCAGGCTATAGCATGCTAGCATGAATGTGATCTGATCTGAAAGGGTTTGGAGAGAACACAACTATTTTAATCAGCCCAGGCATTTGCTGAAATGGCTTTTTCCAGACCATTTCTTGTAGTCCTTGTACTGTTGGCTTTTGGTTGCAAACTTATAAATAAGTGATTATACAAGCTAGTGATTTTGTTGATCACATTCATGTGAATACTGAACTTACACACACTTCTTTACATGTCCTGTACATGCATTTGTATCACATGGAAATGTCTGTGAATAAAATAATTGTTTTTTACCATGTGAAAATGTCTGTGAGAAATATGGAACCATGAAATTATTATTATTCTGAAGAATTAAGACAAGGAATATTATTGATCATGCAGAGTGGTTCAAAATGATCATCAAATTCATCATGTTTGAATGTGTGGTATTTAAAAACAATGGCAAAAGGCAAACTGAAGATAAACCATTAGGAAAACATAAACATGCACGATTTGGGTAGGGACAAAGAAAATAAGGACTCTTCCATTTTCACACAGTGAACATATTCTGATAATAAAATATATCTGAAGAAATTGAAAATTCTGATTGAATTATTTTTGACACAGCCTACAATGTACCATGCTGTACCACCACACACACAAAACCATGTTTCAGAAATCATACCACAGGTGGCCCCTTGGGATTCCAAGGGTAAGGGGTTTATTTGGGTTAGATTCCTCTGTAAGAAAAGAGATGGCGGCAGTACATTTGACCACAATACCTTAACTTGTGAACATAACACAGCCCATATGGCACACAGAAAACAACATTGTTCACACTGGGTTTCAAGTTTTTAGAGCTTTCCTGTGCATTCTTATGAGCGTTTTTACGGGTTTTCAAGCGCTAAACATAAGAGGCAAATGTACCAGTCGCCATCTTTTTGCGTATGGTAGATTCTGAAAGCATGGGGACATATTAAGGACTGGAAATCTGAAGGTATGGAAGGCTCAGCACTGAGGGTCAGATCTCCAGAGGGGTAGGAACAATTGAGGAAGAACTACAAATCCTCCTACCCCCTGAAAAATATTGTAAATAACATATCAGTTGAACATGTTTTCTTGTGTTTCTAGAAAATATTGTGTTTCCTTCTCTAGACGGGCTAAAAATGTAGCAGTCCAGAGGAAATGTTGTGTTTCCCTGGCCGTCTCTACTCAGCTCGTCTGGCTAGCTAATGATTAACAAGTATTAAAATACATGTGTTTACATTTTGAAATCCTTATATCCATTTTATAATATTTAATTTTTTACAAAATTGTACACCAGCTTCAAATTCCGGGGTCAAAAAGTGAAAGTTGTTCCTGTGTAAGAACCTGGTCATCATCAACTCAAGACTTTTTCTTTGTGTTAATGTCGCCTGTCTTTTTACACTGCACTTTAAATTGATATTGTTAACAGAGAATATTAAGATGTTGTGCACTATTAGAATCGGAATAAAACGGATTAAAAGCATCGATCCGAAGAAAAAGAAAAGATGATTTCAAAATTATATTTGTGTCAGACTAATGAGCTTAGCTATTTTAAAAATTTAATAGCGAAAGGATTATTAGCGAAAAGAACATCGAGAGAAATATAGATACATGTAACCTTGTCGTTAATATCGATATTCGTCACCTTTAAGTTAAGCGGCTAATTTCGTAGTTCTCCTAGGGCATACAGTGAAATATATTGGTTTTGTAAAACGACAATGAAGCGGGCAAAGTCCATCTACGGACAACTAAGTGTGACTCACCAGGGCATACCACGCTCTAACTTTCCTAAAACTCCCAGTGTTGTTTCGTGCTCTGAATATCTGGCAGCGCTCAATGCAGCGACCAGAAGAATCCAAGTTGCTGGGGTTGCAGGAAACGATCGTTTCAAGATCGCCTTTTTCGCGCCTTTTACCCGGCGTTTAGCAGACTTCACCATGGCTCGGCCTACAAACTTGAGAGCGTTTCTGTTGAAGTTCACAACAATTCCCTCTTCTGTTACTTGGAATTGAAACGCCACACCAAGTCTCGCTTCAGCCATGTCAAATCCTTGAAAGTACCAAAAGATTACTTATGTTATTAGCCTTAACGGAGATAAGCTAGCAGTCGAACAAAGACTGTCTGTTCGTGTTTTCCCCCGCAAATAACACGCACACCTCCTATCCGCCTCGAACAACGAACGAATAAACATTGGAGTACACTGGGTCAAAGTCCAATTGGCCTCGTTCCCGCGAAAATATTGTGCTTGGCTCGCTGCACTGTGCTTTTCTTTGCTGTTGTTTTAATATTTATTTTAGTAAATATCAGAAACTAAACGTACACGTATTTCCCCATACGCATCTATTCTACAAACACATACAGAGCATAACTATATAAAAGGAATCGAACAAGCCAATATGTAAGCAAACACCTACTCATAATTTTTGGTGAGCGCCCTCTGGTTCTTCTGTCTACGCTGAGGCACACAAGCGAGCGTGAGCAAGGCTAGGATTGCTTGCGTGAGAGAATAACAGGGACTTTATATTCGTGTTATCACGAATGCCCAATGCCTGACAAAATCTTAACACATATATATACTCATACCTCACAGAGACAGGGTAGTAAGTAATCTCTCCTATTCCTTACACTTCTTAGACTTGCTCCTGAAGGTGTTACAAAATGTTTCTTGAATAAAACCACTGATAAAAGTGTTACTGATCAGAACAAATGAAGGACCTATGTGTTTTGGATAGCATTTCCTTTCATGTCTCTGCTTTATCAAAACAAATCTTCCATGTTCCTCGATCTCTTTTGGCCGTGCACATGTTCTTCCGTGTTTCCTTCTTCCGCATTATTTTATCTTCTTAGCAAACATTGTAGCACGTAGATGTCTTTGTCTTTCCGGCAAGCCTTCTTCCGTGTTGTGCATTATTTCGCGAATCTCCTTCCAATTCCGTGTTTCACCTTTTCCACAGGGGGCTGGCTGGCGACACGGTCACCCTCCCCACACCCCTACCCCGCCCGCCGGCGCGCCCCAATAAATGCGACTGGTTAGGGAAAACTTTTTTATGAGCCCGTTGCACCTACTGGTCAGCAAAATAGACAGTACTGCGCATGCAAGAAAAAGTGGAATCAACTTTGAAACGAAAGCTCTGAAATCGTAGCCAAAATTTGCCACGAAAATATCAACCTGGAGTTAATCTTGTCAGGATACAGTTGAAACAGGTGACTCTTTCAGTATATTAAAGTAGCAAAATGTATCGTTCTTGAAAATTGTGCCAGAAAACGGCGAGTTAATCAGAGTTGCTCTGATGTCATTTTACCTTGTTTGGCATGGAACAAACAAGCTTCTTCACGCACGTAAAATAAGCGACAGAGTTGAAACTTGTGTCTTGTTTAGATTTGATTGCTCAGATACAAGTAAAATCTAATGGGTACTCCCGTACGTCTATTGATCTAACGAAAACATTGTGTATTGAAAAAGACACGTAAGCTTGCATGTAAATAGATTATTCATTCAACAGTGTAAAGGAAGCTACATTGCCACCCCTCACCTTACAATCATAACACAATTCTTTGTTCTGTTTACATCAAAATCTGGAAGATACATGTAGTAGAGAGAAAGATGGAGTTTGTTGTGGTTGTAGTTTTAATCAAGCATGCTTCACTAGAATAGGAGAATTGGCTGATGTTTATATTATAACTAACCTTCATTTCAGTGATGAGGTTTATTTTCCCCTCTTCCCCTGTACATATTCACATGCATGTATTGCATTATAAAGCAAATAGAAATGTCTGCATTCGGTTTTTATCGCATCATCATCGTTGCCATTGTCTCCCTAAGGCTATGCAAACACACTGAAATTGCTTTGCATTTCTTGCTGAAATTTATGAAGGAAATTTATACAGATGTCTGCATTCTGGTTTCATCATCGTCATCATCATCATCATCATCATGACAATCATGTCATTGTTGTTGTTGCCATTGTCATTAATAATCATCATCATTATCATCATCATTGTCCAATGATACATACATACGTACATGGACTTTATTTTCTCTCGAATTTTAGAGTAGCTTGTAATATAAATATTGATGTTAGTTGATGATGTTAGTCCCCTGTGAAGAATTGGGCTAAAAAATGCATATCTTGGTACAAATTCTCAAGTGACTTTGAGGTCTTGAAAGTCCTTGTGTAAACTGTCATCCACATGATGGTTGCTCAAAGGTTTAAGTTCTCTCAAACTTTTCAGGCTGTATAAACACATTTCTTTAAAGAAAAATGTCAAGAAGAGGAAATCTGTGGTAGCTCCATAGTATAGTGTTTTGTAAGCCACATTGTAAAACAGCATTTAGGATAATTTTCCTGACATCTTCCTTTACATGTTTTGTTCTTGTTTTTTCCTCATACATGCCAGCACATACCTTGTGTATTAATGATATGTATGTTGTCATTTCTAATGATACTATTGCCTTCTGTAGGTGCTAGCCAGCCTGTAGTTTAATTTTGTTGTTTTCTGCTAATGGCTCATCATCGCTCTTTGGGTGATCCACTATCTGGAATTAACCAGTAAGTAGGAAACGCTGATTGCATTTTTGGAGTGAATTTTCAGGGGGCTATCTGGAGATAAAGGTTCAGCTGCATGTGTTCTGTTGGTACATTATCAAACCCTTTTTTCCAGACACCCACATTATGTGGGAAGCATGTTATTGGGTCCCTTGTGGTGGTAGCCCATTTGGTTTCTTTTTGATAGCTGCAAGTTGGATAGGGACAAAGCTCTGAGTCTACCAATAAATTTAATAGAAACTATAGGTGAACAGTCTCATTATTCTAGCATGAACTCAGTGGCTGACCTTTTCACACAGAATAAGTAAACAATCAAACTGGTTTATTGAAGGGTTTGTTTACTACTTTTTAGCAATAAAGTGTGAAACTTGTGTGCATACTCAAGTACTTCCTAATGATTAATAAATACAGGACCATGCAGGTGCCTATGCAGAATTTGTTGTGGTCTAAATTTATGTGTATTTTTCAGCTTAAAATTGTTTCCTTGTTGTTTCAAATTTTGATAATAAATACAAGAAGAAGGAAAATAAAAGTCTAACTGGTTAGAAAAAATTAAACCAAAGATAAATTTGAACCACAACAAAGACACTTGGCTATGCTAATTACATTAAATTTTTACATGTTCAAATAAATTGTACATCAGTCCCCTTACAGTGAACACATCCTGGTGAACACATACATTTGTATGTTTACTTATTGAATATGCATTTTTTGTCCATTTTCTTTTACTGCCATTTTAACCAGCACTAATCAAGACTACTGTTGCTATATTTCTTTTATATTGTTTCAGGTACATGTTGTTTTCTTCAGAATGTTTGTCAATGATTTTTTGTTTTCATATTATTAGATACCCATTTCCTCCAAGAAAAAGTCAGCAAGAACTTTCTCCAGGTAAAACAGTCTTATTAAAAAAATGCAATTAAAGTTATCAGACCACTGACACTGGTTAACTGCATTTTTTTGTTCCTCTTTCAAAACTGCAGCACAAGAGTCACCAGTGTGCCTGACCTACATCAACACTTTCACAAAAGCTTGAAACTGTAGATATTTTTATTTATTTAATTAATCAATACTCTTTTGCTTTTCAAGCCTCAATCTTCTAAACCCTTTTATAGGAATGTAGCTAAGATTTCCAACAGGCAAAATTTTGTTGACCACAGGAGGAAAATTTGGGTCACATTAAAGAGAAAGAGTTAACCAGACGCAGTCTTTCAGCCAGAAAAATCAAGAAAAGTCAAATCTTCGGGCAGTTATTTCTTCTGCCTTCAGCCTATTATTTACATTGCTGCTTTTATACTACGTAGTGGAATAAATTTATGTTTAGTTTTCAGGAGAAAGGGTTCACTGTGATGTAAATGCAACAGTAAATTTCGTATTTAACCTTCAGGTGGCAGAAAAAATATGTCAGCTATTGGCTCCTTGAGGAAAAAGTTGGCTGTTTTCAATGATGAGGGTGATGATGATTATGGATCAGCTGGAATGTACTTTAATCCTTCGATGTTTCCTCCACACAGACCAGAGAAAGAGGTTAATTAAATTGTGATCTTTGCATGTGTGTGTGAAAAGTTAAGCAGTCCATTTTTTTGTCATGAGGAAATATTCAGGTATATACACCTGTACATAATTTTTTTCCAAATGGTCTTGTACGTGTTTTAGTTTGGGGCAAGGAATTTTGTTGGATGTTCTTTAAATGTAGTGTCACAGAGTTAGCTAAAATCATGAACTTAGTGTAGTCTTTTTGTCTCGTGTCGTCATGACGTTGTCATGACGACACGAGAATATGCGAGGGGGAGAAGGTGCATTCCAAGGTGCATTCCATGCGCGTTTGCTTTGTGAGGCCGCAGAATTTTCCCGCCATGTCAATATTTTTCCCGCCATGTCAACATTTGCTTTGTGAGGCCGCCGGAATTTCATATCAAAGAACAGATAATGTTAAGTTAACAAGGAGGTCGCAGCCCGCTGGTTTATCAAACTGTAGGTTAGGAGTATTTATTGTAAAGGGCTTATTATGTGAAATACAGGCACGCTTTACTGTTCTTAAAATTGATTTCTTTTCTTTTACGTTTATTGCTGTAGTTAGTTCACAGTCTTGTGCGGCTCTTCTGATCGGTCTATCAAGCGCAACAAATTCGGTGCACTCGCACGATGATATAAAGCGTTGACGTTATCTGTAAACAAACGGCACGCAATGCACGCAGAAGAGATGGCGTTTTTTATGAACTTGCAGCGAACGAGCAAATTCGTAGCTGTCCAACAGTGCGTTGAAAAGGGTTCAACAGAAAACCGAGACCCTAAAGAAGACTGTGCAGTGTTGCTACGTGAGTATTGCACAACATTTGTTTTGAAAAGTGCGACCTATGGCACGGATAACAACGATCCAATAACAGAAAATAAACGATTAGATAAAGACAATTATGTTGATGCTAAATCTTTAAAAATGTCTTTTAAGCCAGCGCGTTTGTTTGTTCCATTTGCCTGCTCTGGGCGTCACGGAACATTTTCGTTCAAATCTCGCGTTGTCCTGTTCCATACTCTTTTCAAACATTTCAATAAAAGAACTCTGCCAGTCTGGAGTCGTACTTTCTCGCCTTTCTTTTCTCAGGCGGTTCTGATTCATGGAGAGAAACATTTACACTTTCGATTTGCGAAGCCTCGTTAACACTCGGCTCTGAGGTAAAGGTAGTGACTCATTTGATTGCCGTTTTAGATGGATCGATGTCCCACCACCGGCACCTCAACAAAGATGTCGAAATAGGGGAAGCCTTCTATAATTTTCTGAATTCCAGCTTCTCCAGTCGAGCGAGACCGCTGCTTTAACTGTTTGAAATCGTACTCTAGATTCTGCTGCCGTTACTTCACCTGCTGTCGCATTCTCTGGCTTTCTGGACACCTTTCTTTATACAAAGAATAGATATCGTTCCAGAGTTTGATTTTTTCTTTTTGTGAAACTCCCCACAGCTTACTAAATTTTGGCACCTACGCTTCAAGAACTTCGTGCGTTTCTTCCTCAGTCCAGTCAGCAGACTTAACACGAGGTTTTTTCGTTTTTGTGTTTGCCGTAGCAAGTACTTCGACATCACTTGGAGCTGAAGACCGAGGCGATGGCGTGCTTCTCGCTAGTCGTAGCTGGACGATAAAATATGGCGCTTGTCGATGGAAATGGACAATGTTGACCGCCATTCATTGGCTGATCTGGATTTGCTACTCTTGCAAACCGTCGATTTAATAAGTTATCGCTAAAGGAACAAAATGCGTGGTTTGTGATTGTGTGAATTTTCTTTTTACAGAAAGAAATGTACGTGTCGTACAAGTCTTGCGTGTTCTGATACCTCATCGAAAACTCATTTGATTGACATTTAATTTCCTGAAATTGTTTTGATAGTGCGTATTAAAGTAGCGCGTGGCATCCGACAAGGTCAAATAGTCAAACGGTCAGTTGTTTACACCATTTAAAAGAAATTTCTGTCTACCGAATCTAATAGAACTCGTCAAATATAATTTATGTCTTTCGTTTATACTTTGTATTAGTCCTTTCTAACTGCCGGGGAGTAGTTTGCTTTGTGTTCTACGCGGCGATAACTTGATTTCTGTTCGCATGTGAAAAGTAGCCGGGCAGTGGCTTTGCCGTGAACATGGCACCTAACTATTTTATTAACTTTTATTTAAAAAAAACCTTCCTTTCCAAATAGACCCATGCGTTTTATGATTTTACTTCCAATCATTGCGAAATGTTAGATTCTTAGTCAACTTTTATTTTAGAAGTGAAAAAAAAACATACAGACCACGAAACTAGCCCTCTGATTATAGATTTTGATAATTGAGAAATGTTTATCAGCACACTAAGATAATAAATATAGACATTCCTTAAATGTTTCTTTTTCCTCTCGCGTGACAGTCAGGACGTTTCTCAAATCAGTTTCTTTTTCCCCTCGCGCGACAAGAAATCCGCCATGGATCCTGAACGCGTGATCGCTTCGATTGTAGCTCTTCTTTTCCTGATTATTGCGCTGAGGATTGCGGTCGCGATGCGAGAATCGTTACCGAAAGGTTTTTCGTGACTGCATAAAATGTAACAGAAGTCCATAACTAGAAGTCTACATCTGGTATTGGGGCGCGTGCTATGTCTTTCGCGTGTAGGCTATTTTTAGAAACTGATGTCTCGCGAGAAAATGACGTAACCCACTATTTCGACACGATTGGAGTTCTAAGTTGCGGCCGAATATTTTGGAAAGTGGCAGGTGAAATAAATCAAATCACATCAAAACACTTGACAGGCCATTCTCTTTAATTCTCACATTTCGACAGAAGTAGTATCGTAGATAGTGATTTCAAACGTCTGTTCAGTGGCATTTGAAGGCGAGTGAAAAAGCAACCTGTCGCCGGGTTTCCGTAGACAAACTCACAAAACAAACAGGTCGACTTTTTATAATTTACGAGAGAATTTATGAACAGAAGTTCCCCAAACTTTTAGTAGTTAAGTGTGTCTTTATTTTGTACAGCATATCCTGGTGTTAAAATACTGAACAACATACACAACACAATAGCTGCACACTGCGAAGTGCCCGAGAAGCACAACTTGAATTAAACTTTTGACGGATGTGAATGAAATCATCATTGTTCGATGAATTAAACTCGTGTTTCTATTCATATTAAAACAAGTACATTACCTTAGTCAGTCTTTTGTTTTCATGCCGTCCTTATAATTCCGAAAACATGCGAAACTCGCCAAACTTGTCGTTTTCTCTGAATGTTGTTCTCAAATGAATCAAACTTCATTCTGTTCATTCCGCGCTCGATGTTGAGCGCTTCAGGGACCACGGTTAAATTGTTTTTCAAAATAGCAACGAACCTGTGCCTAAATGCACTTGTTCTCTTAATGCCTGTCTTCATCTTGAGAGTACCATTAATCTTTAGTGTCTTCGCATTTTGAATTTGACTCGGAATTAGTCTATCTTGCCCGCTGCCATTTCGTATTCTGACTCCAAAACACTGAGGTCCTCTCGCTTATTTGGATGCTCCGAATTTTTACAACTTCGATGCTATCGTCATCGATGAAAGATGGCCTGATGATTCTTGTCCGGACGATTTAATCCTCACAAAACGGAAATTACGATGACCAACAAACAGAAATTTCGTAATGCCGTTCGCTCGAGTTCACTCGTCCTCTGCAGTTCTGCTTTTCTTCAAAAATTTGTTCAACCAATCAAAGGCACGAATTAAAAAATACTTCAATGTGATTGGCTACTTGTTCGCGGCAAAGCTGTTCTAAAAATAGCCTACACGCGAGGAACGCGAGGTACACGCGAAAGACATATCTCAAAGCCTATTACCAGAGATGTAGACTTCTAGTTATGGACTTCTGAATGTAATTAACAAGAGTTGACTGGAACAAAGTCAACAAATTACTTGATCTGTGTAGCAGTGCAGGTTTTCAAGTACGGAATGGCTTAGTGTCAAGTGTAGTGTGTCGAACTTCTACAGTTGCGGTTACACATCGTCCTTTTACCGTAGTAAATGGGCTCTTTACCTCGGAAAACTCACAAATCGTGTGTGACCAACATTTCCCAAGGTAAATTTATCGCAGTGTATTTCCATGGATACTTCAAAAAGAAGTACCCCAAGATAAAATGACCGATTGCGAGGCAAACCTCAAAGATAAGCAAATAAAATAAACAGAGAAATTTGAAATTAAATATGGTTTAGATTTCCGGAGGTCAACTTTGCGTGTTCAAGGCAGCAAAAGCGTGGTCTTTCTTAGAATCATGGCTGGATGGCTTGCTGATTTGTAAGTATAAGCTACTTTTTTTGGAAATTTGGCGTTTAAATACAAAAAAAGTCAAGGAAGATCTATAGTGCATTTTCTTATATGTATTTCGATTTAATCTCTAGGCCTAGAAACATCCAACAAGGAGATTTATAAAAACGGAGTCTTCGCCTTTTAATTCTTCGGTGACTGAAATACTGACATAACAAAGCAGTAGAGGACTGTCAAAACAGTATAAATAATAAAAGCGAGATGATGCTAGCAAGCACCCTCGAATTATCCATTTTCGCATTTCGCGCCGAAAACAGTATGAAAGATTAATGACCTTGGTAAAGTATTAAGTCTGTGTCGGCAAACACCCCGGTAACGTATTCCCGCAGTGAGTTTACCCAGGGTCTGGAAGGGGTTTCGCTTGATCCGTGAATTGACTGAAAAATAGAGCGTGAATCGGGAAAACTCATGGAATACGGCCGTGATTTGTGAATTATATATTCACTGTGACGCGTGATCATTTAAAGTTGTTGTCCGTGAATCGAGATTTCTACCAATATAATGTCGTGAACATCAAATAACCCTACACGAATACATGTAAATTGCCTGTCAAGATGGTTCAAAATAGGTCTTCTGTCATTGTTATGTAACGTAACCGACCATTGCCAAAATGAAACAGTTACCTGTGAAAACGATGCCAAAGAGTGACTAACGTATTATGAGGGATTTGGCCCAGGAATATCGAAAGACTGTGCGGCAGCTGACAATGAATCAGACAGACCAACACAAAACATGCAGCAGAAACTTTGCCATTACATATGTACCGAAAAGAGATACCAGTACTAGGCGAACGGATTCCTACAGAGTGCGCAGTCTTTTAAAAATGCACCGATTAAACCAAACCAAAACAGTCTCGTGTGATCAACAATCGGAATATGACTCCACTCCTGAAGAGGAGGACCACCAGCCAGGGGAGGACCAAGAGAAAGAGAGTGGAGTGGAAAACTATGAGATGCCAGTCACTCCCGTGAACTTCTTATCGAAAAACAATCGATTTCATAGCAATGAACTTCATTGCTTTTATACTTTATCGTCTTCAAACAAAAAGCAAAGAATCATCAGTTTGATCACCATACTTTTTGTTTCCTTCCCATCACGGGGTCATTTAAGTTCAAAAACTCTTGCCTATATATAGCTGTCCAGCAATTGGCTAATGGCTTGTTATGGTCGAGGTTGGTCGAGGTTATCAAATCTGATAACGATCCCGGACTGTAAATAGATGTCTGGAACAATCGAATAGCACATAGTCGCTAATAGTACGAATACTCCTGAATAGTCGCGAATAGTATGTGATAAGTCATCCATGTCCAATATACACGACCTGATACGAGTCGTAAGTCGTGAATGATGAAAACTAGTAGCGAACAGTAGTTGAATAGTGGCGAATAGTAACGAAAAGTGACAAATACTATAGTTCCAAATACTAACGAATAGTTGCAAATAGTGACGAATAGTCCTAAATAGCGACGATAACAAATAGTGACAATTCGAGACCAGAATACTCTCTACTACTGATCAAAGTCAATATCTTACATTGATCTTACACTTTAGCATATACTACGCACAAAGAAAGGGGGCAGCTATTTTTTCCTAATTTGGAATGCCCCTTCTTTGTAATCCTCTGCACCCTTAGCGAATTGCAACTGTAGGGTTGAGTTTAAGACGAAACAAAACTACCTGGTAGAAACTAGCCTATGAGCCTGAGAACTTTAAAAAAACAAAAGAAACAAGGCATCAATACATCAAAAAGAATTATAACAGAACAGTCATTTTATAAAATTATAGAACGAAAACAAACTTAGCACCAAAACGACGCTATACCTTGTGGTTTAACGTTTTAACACTGAAATCACAAATTACACAAAAATATTGAAAGAGACACGAGACAGGCCAAAGGGCCTTTGATTTTTATTTCTTACATTATGATTTTTTTCTTTTCTCTAAAAGAACTAAGAAATGGTATTAATTGATCAGTAGATGATAAGCACCATCTGACAGACACATTTGACACAGTTAGCTAAAATCGTGAACTTGAGGAAGTCTTTTTCTTGATTTCTTGCATTATGACTTTCTATTCTATAAAAGAACTAAGAAATGATACTAATTGATCAGTAGATGATAAACACCATCTGACAGACACATTTCTTTTGCAGCCTCATCTGGGCAGTCTATACGGCACACCTTCAGGCATGCAATCACCTGGACCTCACCAATCTAATTTTTATGGCTCTGGGCTCCCTAGTTCAGGTATATACTCTCAAGTCAAGCAGTGTTATCCCCTCTTACATTAGTAGCCTTTATCTTAAATTGCAGAATTTCTGTTGATTGATGTACTTGTATAATCTACTCTACTTTCTGTCAGGTCTTCCCCCAAATGTCAACTCCATGCAGGTTCCACCGAATGCTCCAAGAGGAATGTCATCAGCACAGGTACTTTTTTAAGAATTAACTTTCACTGATTTAGCAAGAAATTACTATGACCTATGCAACTAGTCAGTTTTGGACAAATTCTTTGCGATCAATCAGTTGAAAGCAATATTTCGAAATTCATGAAACAATTATTATCTTTGCGTTCTCACACTGGAAATAGAAGATACATGTCTTGCGTTTAGCCCACTGCTGTTTTTCGAACTACATTTCAACTGCCATGTTCAAAAGTACATTCCTAAAGTGCAAAATAATGAAATTATCAAATGGTTTAGTTGTTAATTAACCCTTACACATACAAGAGTGGTGTTGGGGACATGGATGCCACCCCCTAGAGGTTTTTTCCATTTTGAAAAGGGCATCTATGGTTCTGAAACTTTCGGTAGCTCTTCACTCATCCTTTGTGGAAATTTTTATAGGTTAACTATGTGGCCATGATTTCTTTTATGTTGCTATGGCAATGTCATAATTATTACAAGCAAGTGTGGCTAAAAATCACAATTTTTGACATAATTCTTTAAGTTTTCCAGTTTTTTAGAATAAAATTGTACAATTCATGCATTTTTTACATTCCACATTCTATTATTTTCTGACTTTCTAAGAAAATGGTGAAATCCATCATGTCACAGCCAACAAAATTATCCCATCTTGTAGAGTGAGTGAAGGGCTTTTTACTCATTGTGAAATATTTTCACTGTTTGTTAATAGATTGAACAAAAACCTCAGGGGGAGCTCCATCAACTCCTTCCCCCCTTGTACATGTACCACGGTGGGGTATGTGCTGTATTTGCTTGCACCCACAATGCTTACACAGTACATGAAAATATTCAATGTCAGTAGCGGTTAGCATTTTTCTAATGGATGCAAAACATGTACATGTGATCAGTACATTTTAATAAGAAATGATTGTATTTGTACAGTTTGGGAGAAGCCTCTCACATCCTGGTCCCACCCATTCCACAACGTCGTTATCTGGAAGTGTAAGCACGCCTGGTGTACCCAGTATTCCTTCAAGTCTTCACAACATGGTAGGGTCACAGGGAGGGAATATGTCGTCACAGTCAGCAAGGTGAGAAGCATGGTAGCCGTCACTACATTTTGTGAAGTGTTTATGATGCAGTTATTAATAACTACACAACAGAAATAGAGTAAACTTGAGTCCCGTTATCTGAAACCCTCAGTAACTTGAACCTCCTGCTAACTCAAACCTTTTTTGATTACCCTCCAGGTCATTTAACTATCATTACCCTCGATAACTCAAACCTTTGTTGATTTCCCCTGAAGGTTCGAGTTATCGGGATTCAACTGTACTTGCTCTTTGAGTTCTTATTTACATGCACACATGTCTTTCAGTCTAGCTTTGATGTTGTGTTCCTTGACTTATTATTTGCTGATGAGGGGTATGCATGCATGAAACTATAATAGAAAGTACTGCTTTTGTAGATCTGTTCCATCAAAGTTGGCTTCTTAGTTCTCACTGTTCTCTTTTATTCTATTGTCTCCTTTGTCTTTCTTAAGTTATATTGTAAGCCACATAAAGCAACAAAGTGCTGAACTATAAACCTGGCCTTGGTTGTTCAAAGGGTGGAAAACAGTATCGACGGGATAAATCACTATCCAGTGGATAGCATAGTTTGTTTTGTTAACACTTATCTACTGAATAGTGATTTAATTATCCAGTGGGTAGCATTATCCACCCTTTGAACAACCAGCCCCTGATGCTACAACTTTTTGATTGGATATTAGAAAAAAATTCCTAGCTTAAAATTAAAAACACAAAGCTTTTGGTTGCCCATCTGAAATTTTTGATTTGTAAAAGTGAAATTCAAAGATAGGCAGTCCAACAGTTGGACAGGTGATGTTTTCATTTTAAGTTTTTAGCCAGTAGTAACATTCCTTTAATTAATCATTACATCCCATCCTGGCCAGGTGACCTCCGTATTTTTAGTACTTGTACTAGTGTTCATCGAGGCCCTTTTTCCCAGTTTGGGAAAAGGAAATGATGATGATGATGACTTGTGCATGTACTGATGTACATGTATACTTTTACAGTAGAGGCATTTTGTCGATGGGTCCACGTGGAGTGATGGGGCAAATGCCACCTGGTCCAGGTCACCTAGGCAACCAGAGTGGTCTCAATAATTTGCCAAAGACAAGTAGAGCAATATCCATGCCTTCTTCGTTATCAAGGTGAGATGAAATAACAGCTCCATGGAGGATATAATAGTTTTAAAATATTACGTAATGACAGCCACAAGAAGTGAAGATTGATGATGAAAATGACAATGTCAGTGAGAAGAATGTCAGTGACTGTTAAATGCATGTATTCAAGTAATATCAAAAGGAGATTAAACAGAGTCTTCCAAGAAATTTCCTGGATTCTTGAAATTCCAGACATTTGAGGTTCATTTGGCAGATATTCACCATATGCCCTTGTTTATATCCTTCAAAACCTTTAGCGGCACATCAAGAAGTTCACCAGTACTAGCAATCGGAATGACACCACCACAGCCACCCCAACAACAACAAACACATCAACAGAGAGGCTTTAACCTTGGGGGGTATGTATTGAACCATTGAAAGGAAAGAATGTACATAAAGTGGCTACTTCTTTGTGCACGCTCCTTTGGGTTGCAGTTACATGTACATGTTAAGGTATTTTGAAAAGTTAGACATGAAAAAAATAAATATGTGCACATTCCTCCATCCATTTAACTCAATCTGTTTCTTGTTGTAGTAGTTCTAGCAGTTCTGTGTCTGGTCCCATGTCAAGTTTTGGTCTTACAAGGAGTCAGTCAACCAGTGGAGTATCTCAGGTACATTGACAAACAAAGAAATATGACAAATCATATCATGAGCATAGGACAAATTGAAAAAATGGGGAACTTAATTGAAGGTTTTTATTCTTTTTCTGCCTTTCTACGACTGTTTTTGCATATTCAAAACAGGAGTATTATATTTGGCAGGGAATTGGTGCAGTCTGTCAGATGTAAACAAAATGTGTAGACAGATGTTTGACAAACCTCACGCGGCTCCCATAGTTTTGGGTGTTTTGGCATGACATTTGCAGAATTGCTATGCTCTGAAAATTTGGTCTTCTGACTGATTTTCCTTCACACTGTTTTTTTTTTTTGCATTATATTCATGTATATAGAGTTGTTTAAGAGAGAAATAATTTATTTTTTGTGTTTTTTCAACCATTTTTAATTTATTTTTTTAGGGTATGGGTGGTTCTGGGCTTCCTCTTTTCTCAGGAGCATTTGCACCACCAGGTAGGAATTGTTTTTTCTAAGGGTGAATTTCTAGTTCTTCTCAAAGTTTTCACATTTCATTCAATTAACAAAAGGGTAAACGGCTCAGTGTGTACTATCAAGTTGTAGCAGCACGCGAGAGGTTGCTAAGCACAAAAGAGTCGCACAAGGTGATAGCTGAGTGCAACTCTAGCTTCTTGAGTACTTAGCAATCCTCCCAAGTGCAACTATAACTCAACATCACAGGCTGAGCTGTTTACCATTTGTTTTATAACATAATCAAGGCTTCTTAATTCCAATTGTTATTGGAAATTCACTGCGATGATCATTTATCACTTTCACATACATCTGCAGTTCATATATGAATCATTCAGATACATTACATCATAATTAAAAGAGATCAGCTCTTAATTTTGCTCAGAGATAGCAGGGGAATGACGTGAGTGCTGTCATCTGCTCATGCTATGGCATGTGGAAATCTGATTCTTTGCAAATTCTTTTCTTTTCTTACGTTATCTTCAACCGTCTTTGTAAACTTTCTTTCAGTATTGAGACAAAAATCTTTGCAAACTATGAGGTTGAAAATAGCATAGAAAGTGAGGCATATGCCTTTGAGCATGCTCTAGCTTTCGTCACCATTCACGCATGGGCAAATAGTGAATGAGTAATTGACCAGTCAGAGCACACGCTTTACTTTTGTTATGTTGTAACACTTGTTTTTGTTGCAAGAGAAGAGACATTGGTACATGTCATTACAGAGTTATCATTAGAAGAATGCTTGACTGATTATACTCATTTTTGCACCATATTCTCTTCATATCCAGGTGCCCCTGATTCACCCAAATCTCTTCGGCATATCTTCTCAGGAGCAGGACAAGGTAAAGACTAAAATCACAACAACTGTTGGTGGAGTTTGTATGAGTTTTAGTCGTTGCGGGGACCATTGGGGTCATGAGAGAAGTTGTATGTCAGGCCAAATAATGGCTACAGTTGTAGTGACTACAGTAGGGGCTTCTAGTGAGTGTGGGACACTTGTAGGATTATACATTTGGTGTTTAACAAATGTACAATGTGTGGGGGAGGGGAAAGGGGGACAAACCAAAACACCATCTTTGGAGTGACTGATAATTAACAATTGCATCACAAAATGGAGGTTGGCTGCCCGTGACATCCAAGAGCTTCCACTATTGATGGCCAGCTCCTAGATGGAGACTGCTCCCACGGTTGGCAAATCCTGGAAACCCAGCAATGAGCCCCCACACAGAAGGGAGGACAGGAACCTGTCACACTGAGTTAACAGTGGTTAAGAAGCTCCCACACAAAACAATGCTTGCCTTTAATGCTAAAACATGCCTCAGTCCAAAGCACATGGGATCCTCGTGCATGTGCTGGTGCTCTTTGCTGTCAACTCCGTTAAATTGCATTTAATTGGATTGAAAATAGAGAAAACAGCAAACACACTAAACTACACTGTACCTTACAGAATTCACCAGCTAATAGGTGAAAAATCAATCGAACAGATTGAAGGGCACTTTTGATGTCCAAACAGTTAGTTAGCCCATTTCATAGGGGAAGAGTATTTCAAAGTTTGTGCCCCATTATGATCTGTCTTTCATTGTAATCTGTCTAATGACTGTAGTCACAGTTAAGAGCTACTTTCAATAAGTTTAGTAAACTAGAACTTGAGACAGCTGGTGGTAGGAGTTGAAACACTACTCTTACATGTCCTGCAGGCCTTTCTGATGTAACACCTGGTGGTTCCAGTGGCCTGGACCTTTCAGAGTTCCCTGCGCTAGCAAACAGAAGCCGTCTAGAGAATCTACAATCCCGTGTGGAGGGCGTGGCACGTTTGGACAGTATAGGGGGTGTGAGTGCACCTCCTAGCAGCTTGCCTAGCAGGCCAAGCTATGGTGTAGTATCTAAACCTGCAGAGCCTCCACCGGACTTCTCAATTCATAATGAAGACTTCCCTGCTCTGCCTGGTTCAAATACTTTCAAGCCAGGTAGTGTAAATTTGCAGTAGTGTAGCAGCTCTTGTAAGTTTGTAATTCTATTGGTCCTTTAGCTTGTAATACTATTGGTCCTTTTTTGGGCTAGGAGCATTGTTCCTGTTGTTTGTTCTGTTGTTCTCTGGAAAGCGAGCCATTCATGTGAAACCTTGCAAGACACTTACTGTCACTTACTTTGATTGGTACATTATACATCTGCAATCAGTGTCAAAATCTTGAAACATCAAAAATATTTAGTAACTCCCCCTCTTCCCATTTTCAATGTTGCATAGCATGCAAAAATTAATGCGTGCGATTGCTGCCCCATTTTTCTTGCAAATTGAAATGTGATGCACAAGTAGTTTGGCCTCATTGTGCTATCCAACATTGGAAGGGGGAGTGGAGTTGGTGTATCAATGAATTTTGTCAAATATTGTAGTTATGGTGTGAATAAGTGAAGAGCAGTTGTTGGTACTGCAAGGATCCATGAGCTGCCTAGCTGACGCTGCTGGCATTGCTACAATAACAAGGGTATTAGCTTTGTGACCTGTCGATTCAGTGCTAAAAAAGGAAACCCTAACTTCCAGCTTGCCCTTCTGTCAAGCAGCTCTCAAATTTTGTTTGCGTGCTTGTCTAGTTAACTTTCTTATGATTAGGTTGGCAGACGACAAGCAAAAATGAGAAGTTATTTGCCCAGGAGGAAAAACTACTTGTCACAGATTATTATTTATTATTTTTTAATTTATTCTTACAGAAAACCAAACAGAAAGTTCTTTGGCCCAGGATCCATCCAAACCCCAGGTAAGAATAAACAATTTAGTTCCTCGTTAGATACATGTAGTGTTGTTAGTGGTGTCTTGATGTCATGCCTTGTTATGGTCGAATTGTGTTTATATCATAAGGAAATATTGTCATTTTCTTTCTAGGTTCTCAGCACAAGCTCTAGCATTTTTCCTGGAACAGGTAATGCTTTTACCTCTGTTGTACTCTGTGTTGTTGCTTTTTACCTTATTCATTCAACTTGGTCTCTCTCTCTCCCCCCCCCCCCCCCCCCCCCCCCCCATTATAGAGCTCAAAAGCCAAGTAACCACAGGCTTTATTGACTCAAACCAAATCACTTCTCACTTGTCTCCAACACAGCACACGCCTCTTCACTGACTCTTGCTTGTTTCTTGTTTATGCTTTTTAGATCTAAGAGGAGGCTCTTCGTATGAACAGGCATTAAAAGATGTTGCAAAAGATGCGAGGTACAGACTTCTACAAGTTAAACCTTAACATTGTTTATGAAGTACATGTAGTTTGAACAATCTTAAAAAAGCCCTTAAACTTGACTTGTTGCCTTGCAAGCTCCTGGTGTCTTTACCAGCCACCAGAAGCTTATTTCTTGTCAATACCATTTGAGTTGGGGGAGGGGGGAAACAGGAATTAAAAAAAAAAATACACAAAATTTGGAACAATTCAAGTCAGAGCAAGCACCTGATTTTTTTTTAATTAATAGGAATTGTGGTTTCCAAAAAAGTTGTACTAACCATGCTAATACGGATTGCTTGCTTTGCTTTCAAGATTCGCAGCTGGAGAGGCAAAGTCAAACTCGACAAATCACAAGCAACCACCAAGAGGAATTCAGACGTCACCTTCAGGTAAATGATTAGCTTGCCCTTTAAGTTTCTTTTCTCCATCTCAAGATCTCTTCTTGGTAAATGCTCGTTGAGAATCTCGTGCCTTTTCCGATTGGTACTTCTAAAATCTGTGACCTTGGTTTCCCAACTGTATCTGAGTGTTTCCTGTACGTGGGTTTTATTTACTACCCTTGACTCCTCTTACAGTTTTTCTGTAGTTTTAATTTTTTGTCCTATTCGTACTACAGGTATGATCTCAAACATTCCAAAAGGAATGGTTACAGATCAGTTTGGAATGATAGGATTGCTAACGTTTATCAGAGCGGCGGAGACGGAACCAAATCTTGTCACACTAGCTCTTGGAAGGTTAGTGTTACTCAGACCAGGTGCTTGTATTGTCTTCGTGGAGTTATGCGATTGACTTATACTAAAACATTCATTTTCTTTTAAATTCTGTATAGTGACCTTACGACGTTAGGACTTAACTTAAATTCACCAGAGTAAGTAGAAGTCTGTTTTGTTTTCTTTTTCTTTTTCCTGACCTTCGAATCTTAGCAGTCCTTTATTATTTCCCCTGTGATGTTCTAGCTTCATTTTCTCTTCTCTGTGGCATGGACGATCTTGCTTCGTTCAGTTTTGCCAGCGTTGTTATGTTGGACTCTCATTACCTTGATTTTGGTTGCAGTGAAAGAACAAAGTGCCATGTACAAACTTACCGCCATCCTGCCTAATTAGCAAACTGTTGTTTCGTTTTAGGAGTCTTTATCATACGTTTGGGTCACCGTTTGCGGACAGTCCTTGTAGACCACATGAAATAGGTAAGGCTTTACAGAGTACACATAAGAAACTAGCTGTTTAATGCTGGTTTTCACTAGCGACAAAGTCGGATTTAGAGTCGTAATCATGCCGAAGCGCAGAGCGTTATGACCTAGTGAAAATCAAACCGACGGAGTCGTAAGCAGAGTTCCGATTCCGCTAATGACTCTGTCGCTTACGCTTCAGAAAGGAAGTGCTCGGAGGGCCTGGGGGCCAGCATTGTCCGGAGTGGTTTGATCTTCCGCTTTCGACAATCTAGTTTTCACTGGATCTTAAGCGACGGAGTCATAAGCGGCATCGTAACATAGAAACGTTCTGATGCTTCCAACTCCTATTCCGTCGAGCTTACGACTTCAATTGGCCATGTTCTAAACGAGCAGGGGACTGGGTACGAACATATTTTTTCTTAGTACGAACATTCAATATCGATTGAATTGAAAATGGGGCACGTCATCTGAAAGAGCATCCAAAAGTTAGTAAATTTGCCAAATTTGATGGTTATTGGTTTAAACACAAAGGCATGGTACACTTTTAAAATAAGAGAGCTTAGTATGGATTGGAGGACGCCTGTCCCTCCAATCCATACTAAGTGTACCATGCCTTTGGGTTTAAACCAATAACCATCAAATTTGGTGAATTTACTAATTTTTGGATGCTCGTTCAGATGACGTGCCCCATTTTTAAATTCAATCGATATTGAATGTTTGTACCGAAGAGAAAATATGCTCGTACCCAGTCCCCTGCTCGTTTAGAACATGGCTAATTATCGATTTTCAATAGGTCGTAAGCGCTCTTACAACTGTTAATTACTACTCTGGTTAGGACTCCGTCGCTAGTGCCTGCTAGTAACTGACTATTCCACTCATAGTGCGGAAGTAGAAACAGCTCTTTGTGCAAAACAAGCGCTCCATGCGAAAGCGTTTGATCCTTTCGCGAGATGGTGTAGACTTTTGAAGAAAGCGATAAGACTAAAGAGGTCTATGAGCTGTAAGCTGTTGCTGTAACTTGTCTTTCCTTCTTCACAGACTACCATGTACCGTCAGAGTACCGGATTAACTCATTTATTAGAGATAAGGTAAAAACTGTGATACTTTACAACGGACAGCACAATATTCATTGACTAAAAATGTCAGCTACCCCAGAATATATTTTCCTGTACATTCTGATTGCCTATCGCGTCTTTATACAAATTGACCTGTAGGGAGAGAGGAAGCAGTGTGACCAACGCTGGCCAACCTTTCTTCCAACCTTTCAACTTGCTATTATGATTTCAAAGTATTTATGTTTGAACCGTTTGTGTGAAACTGCATTGGCCAAATGGCGTGAGCTAGCCCCTCTTGTCGTTATCTTTGTTGCTACATTTTCAGGAAAATCAACTTTGTGTTTTTTATATGTGTACTTGCAGCTTGCTCCCATAAAACTAAGTCGGTACGGCGAGGATTTGTTGTTCTATCTTTATTATACGAACGGAGGAGACATTCTTCAATTGGCTGCCGCAGCGGAACTGTAAGTTTTGAAAAGTTATGTCCATCTTGTGCTAAGCCTCAGTAACTTAAGGGCGCGTTCGTTTGGGATCAATCCGGAATAAGAATAGTTGGAATAATGCAAGTTAGCGTTCGTTTGGCTGCTCTTCCTATTCCGGAATACTTGGATTTCCATTGCGGCTATTCTGCTCCCAGGAGCCGAATTGCCGGAATATATTCCAGAATATATTCTTATTCCAGAATATTCCCAAACGAACGCGCCCTTAATTATAGTGGGGTGTTTTTATTTTGTTGACAAAGAGTCCACGATGTGCTCTTTGAACGCGACGTACTGTAGCATAATAAACAACGACAAAGTGTATCCTCCGATAACGTCACAGGCTTCCCAAGCTTATTACACGAAAAAAAAGGTATTTTATAAATTGCTCTTAAATAGGTGCTACGGGCAGAACGCAACTGTCTTTAGAAAGCGGTTGTTGTGTTATAGTCCGAGCGGAAGGCGATTGTAACGTATGGACGGATGCAAGGACGGACGGACGGTCGGACGGACGGACGAACCGGTGTTCTTTATCTTGGTCAACTCGTTATTTCTAAGTGTCGCATGAGATAAAGAAATACCTAATTTGAATTTATACCCTCAAAACGAACAAGATCAAAACATTTGGTATATTGGGCATAAAGTTTCTAACACACCGTACGACGTTAGTCGTAAGCCCTTGTCACGTGAAGTTAGTCGAGTTTGACACACTGTGATCACGTGCGCAACCTGTCCTCTCAAACCTCATTTGTCTTTTCTCCTTAGGTACGCACGTGACTGGCGCTATCACAAAGACGAAAGGTTATGGCTAACACGTGCTCCGGGCGTGGAACCTCAACTAAAAACGAGTTCGTACGAACGTGGTACGTACTACTTCTTTGACTGCAGCACGTGGAGGAAAGTGGCCAAGGAATTCCACCTGGAGTACGACAAACTGGAAGACAAACCCACGCTGCAATCCGTGTCTGCGCAGTAGTATCACTTGTATAGTTGTGTATTCGGGTTTGGGTTTAGTAGAATGGCGTTCGTGACTGAGATCCTCCTGTGCACTGTCTCTGTAATAATATGTTGGTCTTGTTAAAAATACTTGTAAAAAGCTATTGGAGATGTGAAATACCGAATATCATTAAAGAGACTTTTGAAGAATTTGATTTGTCATTTTCGCCGTTCCACGCGTTCGATTAGTTAGAGAGGAGCGTGTAAAACTGCGAGTGAAAAGTAGGGTAGCCCACTACCTCTCGGAACGAGTTACTTCATTGGTTCTGAAAACAATGGATAACAGGTCTAAAGGGGTCTTTAGTCAACCTATAGAGGTGATGTTTACAGCGGGCGAATGGAAATTAATAGAGGTTCCAAAGAGGAAGTGTCTTACCGGAAAAACAAGGGGAGGGGTGTCGGGAGGAAGGCTCTTTCGCCCCAAATCCCGCGACATTTTTTCAATGGCCGTTCGCGCTAATCCCGTTTTTCGCCCCCCTCTACAACCAACCGAACAACTGGAACGGAATAGAAAGGGAGCAAAACTGAATTCCTACTTTGAAACCTCCAGGACTCACATCCTTCCTGCGGTCCTCAGACTCCCGTGCTGAGCAGACCTAGATCCTCCGGTTAGACGATACCTCCCGCAAAAAGAAAGTTTCACTGACGAGATATCTTTATAGTTTAGAGGACGAAGTACTCCATCGCTTGTGACGTGCTTCCGTTCCCCCCCCCCCCCCCCCTTCCCCTCCCCCGAAAAGAATATAAACCCTCTCTTCTCTAAGAATAGGGACGAGATCAAGAAATAGCTTGCACTGAGTGTCTCTTTTAAATCTGAATTTGAAATGATATATAAACATGCACGGTACAAAAGGTTTTTTAAAATGCTTTGAAATTGAACCACTACAACATAACAATTGAAATTGGCGATTATCGCTGGAATAAAATTAAGGCGAAGAGTTGCTGCTATGCCGATAAGGGTTCCACACTTCAGATGGCCCGAGTTTGGCACGACTGACAGCTTGGTCGTTTTCTGGAAGAGAATGTACTACACTCTCTTTTTTTACAGAATATTTCAGTGTTTTTGCGACCCAATCTGAATATTCTGACTTATTTTTCTGCCGATTTTAGGGCAGCCAGCCGTCGAATCGTCCTATGGACGGTCATTTTTCGGCGTAACAGGAGGGTCTCAATGGGGTTAACCGTTAGCTGTAAAACCGGCCAAAAACTTAGCCGTTAGGCGTAAAAATTGGAGAATTTTAACCGTTAGCCGTCAAAGTTGTTAACCGTAAAAAAATGTCTGGCCACGAAATACCACGAAAAAAAGTGAAAGTCTCAAGATGTCTTGTGGAGATTTTTTGTGTCTTACCTTTTGTATATCTCGGTACCGAGAAAGGCCGATACTGTTAAGGAAGGGGGGGGGGGGGGGGGGGCTTCTTAATTACAAGTTTGTAGCTAAGAAAAGTTTCGGAAACCAAACAAATTTGTTCCATTGAAGAGTTTTTCTAGAGTTTCAAATCATAGTCAACAGATAAAGAACATCCACATGCTTAATGCTTCGTATGCATGGTTTGTTTATGAAATTCGAATATAATTATATTAAAAAAATTCATTTCATGCAAGGAAAAACGTAAAGAAAAAAATTCACCCACAAGTGTTCCAAAATCCACCAAATGGTAGTAGAACGTATCCAGATTTTTAAAATTTCCCCGGTGCCCCCGGACCCCCATACGGAAAACCCATTTCAATATATCACAATGGGCCCCCCACCTCAGCTCAATATTCGTTCCTTCAGGCCTGACAGGTATGTTAATTACACAGTTTTTCACTATAAACTGCTATTTACCTTTGGAATCTCTCTCAGTAAATTAAATTTATTTAAGTGAATATTATTAAAAAAAGTATCTTACGTCATAAAATAAACTCTTAAATGGAAAGTAACGTTAAAGTACAAGCTAGGTATTTAAAATAAAACAAAGAAGCACTGTTTTTAATTAATTCAATGGCAAATTGTGCATAAAGCAGATTTTCTGGAAAAAAAAATCGTACATAAGGCTGCAGTAAAAAAATTCTTGCAAGCTAAAAGTCCCCCTCCCCCCCCCCCCCCCCCCCATCACTTTTCTAATGGTCCGTCCCTTATTATAAAAATCATAGTAAACACCTGAATTTTTAGACCTTTTTCAGTTGCGTTCCATTTTATGCATGTAAATTATAAAGAAGGCTATGTTATCTGAAATTCTTTACAAAAATAGGAACTCTACCTTTTCTCCCCCATACAAGTTTTAGGGATTTTAGATTCTAATTTGCGGTTTGTGACTGACATCCGTTACGCGCTCGCAGTATAATTTTTTTCAACGCAAGTGTTCTCCCTCCTCTCCCGGGAACTGTCAAAAGGGTCTGGCAAAATGTGTCCTTAGGACGACGTTTTGATAGCTCTGACTGTTGCTCTAACTATTTTCAGACCTTTTTTATGAGTTCGGTTAGTTACCATGGGTATGTAGATACAGTATACGCTATAACACATACAAGTACGACTGTTTTTGCGTATGCAAAACGGGAGTTACGGATTGAGGGGCGATTTGAAGCCATCCTTCCTTCACTCCTTCACTCGGTCAGATGTAAACAAAAGACGGTGACAGATGGTTGGCAGACCTACATGTAACGCCACTCTCAGTTTGACGTTGCGGCTTATTAAGACCGATGACAAACCACTGTACTTTACGCGCTGATGGTTTTGTTTTGATGGGTGTGTGATGATAATTTGAAAATCGATTGTAAACATATTTTATTTTTATTTTACTTTAAATCAGGTGTATGTTGTTTCTGCCCTATAGAAAAATTAACAGAATTTTCTTAAGTTTGCATGTGACGGTGAAAGCGAAATTGAAAGCGAAGTTTGTGTAATCGCTAGCTGACAGATTATCAGTGTCACGCGACAAAGGTCAACCTAGCCGATTTCAAAATAAATTTTATTCGACGCTCGCTTAATCTTCACAGCAATCAAAGAATGCAAGATGAAACCTCTTATGCTCATGGCACTATCAAAACACATTCCGGAAATTTAACGTTAATCGTAAACGCTGTACAGAGAAAAGAGTGTACAGACGCTAGCACGAAAACACGCAAAGTTGAATTTGTCTGCTTGGAGCTTGCTTCTTTTACTCCCAATGCAAAACAAAATGAAAAACAACGTAAATCCGTATAGATCTTTACAAGTGATGCACGTTCGGCTTCGACGATTTAATTCGTCACTTATTAAATAGAAGCGACAAGAAGGAACAATTACATCGTGTGCTTCACAGCGACAACCAAACACGTTTTATAGGCCTCGGAGTTAAGAAGTACCCTTGCTGAGTTTTATAACCCACAACAGATAAATGTTCATCGCATGCAAGCAAAATCATCAGCACAGGTCGCAGCGGAGAACACTCGAGTTTTAACGACGAAATAAAATCTGGAGCGAGATTTATTCCTAGCAGAAGACTACCTATCCCAAAAGCCAGAGGACCCTACCGCAAGTAAAAGAGGAACAACAGAACTCACAGTATAAGCAACCAAAATAGCGGTCGCAGAAGACAGGCAAAGTCATATTTTAAAAGCATATTAAAATAAAAGACGATGCGCGGATCGTTAAAAGTGATCATATGTTTTCAAACACGAATAGAAAAGTACATAGAAGAAAACAACTTGCCCCCAAAGTTATCCAGATATACACGCAATCGAATTTCACCCAAAAGTCGTTCCACGTGCCGTTGAGTTCACCACAAAAATCAGAATTATCAGTGTCACGCGACAAAGGTTTACGCAGCCGATTTCAAAATAAATTTTATGCGACGTTAATCTTCACAGCAATCAAAGAATGCAAGATCATGCTCATGGCACTATCAAAACACATTCCGGAAATTGAACGTCAATCGTACACGCTGTACAGGAAAAAGAGTGTACTCATGCTAGCACGAAAACACGCAAACTTGAATTTGTCTGCTTGGAGCTTGCTTCTTTTACAACCAATGCAAAACAAAATGAAAAACAACGTAAATCCGTATAGATCTTTACAAGTGATGCACGTTCGACTTTGACGACTTAATTCGTCACTTGTTAAATAAAAGCGACAAGAACTCGCACGAACACATTAAATGATGAAGTCATCGCTTAAAAAAACAGTCGTGGCCCAATAGGGCCTTTTGATTTTATCCCATAATGGTCGTAAGACCTTTACAACAATAAAAATTAATTTTTAACTTTTTAAAACAATGGAAAATAATTTTTAACACGTCTGTTAACCGTAACGGAAGAAAAAAATTAACCGTTAGCCGTAAAAAAGCCAAAAACTTAGCTGTAAAAGCCACCTCCCCATTGAAACCCTCTAACAGGTTTTTGGACGGCTTGTTTGGGGCTGCTTGTTTGGTGGTCTGGATCTGTATACCATCTGAAAATTATACATATGTATTACATGTAGCGCTCATCGAACTGTCCTTAGCAACAGACATTTGGCTAGTGCAGCTTTTTATCGTTTTATTGGCTACTCTGCCGTTTAGAGAAACGGAAGAATTTTATACGGTTTTGTTAAAAACATAATTGTATTGTCTTTACAAATTTTCAACACACAAATTTACTATTCTTTCAAAGTCCCAGCCTCGGGTTTATTCTTAACATTCTTAAAATTTCGCAAGTTCCAGCCTCGATATTCTTATAAAATATGTTCTTATAAAATAAAAAAGAGTGTATTCAATATTGGTGCAATCCGACACACAACTTTCTGTCTGTGTCGTATCTTGTCCTGAATAACTAGACAGACCCCTAGGCAGTCGATGAATGTATGTCTTGCTGGACTATTGCTCTTTTACCCTTCATCCTCTCTGCTATGATCTGCCTTGAAATTCTAAATCATTTTTACCATTGGATACCGTTGAGTATTTGATTGTCTTTCTTTATTCGATCAGTCCACACTTCACGCGGGGTCTCTCCAAAAAATTAAGTGGTGCAGTTCCCGAGCGCTGTCGGACTCTAGAAAAAAAAAGGACCAGATCATGAAATGCTATTTTTGTGGTACTCGTACGAACCTAAATGCTCTCTCCCCCACAGAGGCCTCTTTTATTCCTTTTTTTTCGCCTTTTCACCCACTGAAGGAGCATCTGGGGATAGAGAGTTTTCAGCAGAGAGTAATCACTGGCCTCCCAGGGATTTCTGGAATTTTCATAACGTGCGGGTGAGGGACTGGTAGCAAACTTGTTTCCAGGACTTAACGCGCGCCATATCTCATTTGGTTGCTGTCAAAGTTTACTAAAGTTTGCGGGCTTCTCTATGAATTTATTTCCAGGTTTATTTGATATTTTATGGGAAAAACCTTGAACGAAGTAGGAGAAATGAAAACTACAGCTGTTCCCTTCTCCTTAAGGACGGAACTTTGTCAAGGTACGTGAAGTCTGGTTGGGCAATGAGGGAAAGTGTGGAGACGAAGCACCCGCCGACGACAACCTCACTTATGATAAGTTATATTTTAATGGAACTATGGAAGCCGATTATAGCAGCGTTTCTTGCTTATCTTTTCTTGAATATGGAACTACTTATAAAAAAGCACCCGGTGAGCCTAGTCGAGCGCGAGTTATGCTTAATTAGAGAGCAAAAAGATAGTCGTTAATTTCAGCGCGTTCTTCTTTTGACTTTTCGTCCCGGCGCGGCCATTATGAATCAAACACTTTTAAAAGTGGCTTATTTGGCATGACATTGCATAGCGGTGTATGTGTTAATCGAGACTACATTTTGCGGTTTTGGAAAAAACGCTTCATATCATTCTTAGGGCACGAACTTTGTTTGTCAGCTCAAACATTGTGCAAGGATTTCAAGTCACCCGTTGAGTTACGTAAATTGGTGAGGTGAAGTCGGCGAAAACGAGTTAGGTAAACGGAGCAAGTTTCAAAACTTTGCACTATTCAGGCTACTGATTTGCCACGCATAATCGCTGCTAAATTGATCGACTTTTGAAATCTTTTCCTGCCGAGAGCGCCGCTTATTCGGGACCTCTCGTCTTGAGATATTTTAATTTGTGCGAGACTTGATATTGAATAGTTATTCACAGCTTGAAAAGTCGGCTGCATATCAACATTGATCCTGCATAGTTAATTATGCATTTGTAATAAACCAAGACTTGTGTGTATAACTTCTTTCTGCTGGCTTCATTGCAAATTGATTTTATTTTCGTAACTTCTAGGCAAAATAACCTCACATCATGAAAAAATAATGCTGGGATCTATTTGAACGGGCGAGAATTATGTCTCAGTATGCTCGGAGAGACGGCTCGGCCAGTGGAAGAACTATTCCACATACACGAATTGAGGACGAAAGGCAGATAGAAGACATCTACGAGTTTGGAGACGTTTTAGGAAAAGGGAGCTTTGGTGTTGTCAAGGAAGCGACAAACAAAGAAACCGGCCGTAGATGGGCCATTAAGGCTGTTAACAAGGAGAAGGTAAACTTATGGATCGACAACTTTTGTTGCCAGGTGCAAAATGATAGTGAATTTCTTTCCCTGTATGAACTTACATTCCACTTTTAGGTTAACTCAACTCTGCAGAACACTTGCGATCGGCCAAAAATATTTCCGCTGTAAAAACCAGGAGTTTGCAAAAGGGGCAAAGGTGAAATGTAAAAATTTCCTTTGGCCATCTGCCTTCCTGTACTATATTTAGCAGCCTATCAGTAGGTGTTTCTGTATGCATTCTGGCTTTTCCATCAAGGGTACTGTTTATAACCTCTTAATGAAGTTTGTGTCTGCCACTTCAGTTATCTGCTGTTAAACAAGTGAGGGCTGTAATTTGTTGCTTTCTTCAATTGAAAAATTCGGTAATTGTGTTGGTTAATAGTTAGTAGAATTCTGGTCTCTGTCCTGCAGTGAATGTGAGATTGGGAACCCATTTAAATATTACAGGTTTTATTTTATTTTCAATTCAACTTCTGTTTTAAAGTATTTCATGTATGTAGCTATATATTAAAAGTTATTTTTGACATTGCATGTTTTTTCTAAGCTTAATCATTGACCATGACAAACAGCCATTGTTGATATAGCCTTCCAGAATTTTCAAGTATTTTACATATCTATTTTTACTGGAAACCTAACTGATCGGGTGCAAGTATATTTTAATTACATAGCAGGGGTTGTTTGGTGAGAGGAGGGGGGAGGGGGAATGGGTATTCTACAGTTTCTTGGGTGGGGGTGCTCTGCTATGATCCATAAACTCATCCCTTTCTCAGTGCACTTCAACTTGAGATCAAAATGTAATTTCATCAGAATTTTGTTAAATTTCTCTGACACCTTAACTGTAAGCTAAACTGTGTATGTATAATTTGTGTAAAAATCGTGACTTGTTTCTGACTGACTCAATTTTCTTCCAGGCTGGTACCTCTGCAGTTAAACTCTTAGAAAGAGAAGTTCTAATTATGAAAAAGATTGATCATGAGCATTTAGTTCATCTGGAGGAAATATATGAAACATCAAAGGTAAGTAGTATAAGTAAAGGGTATTTAGCATTATAAAGGGTGATTCAGCTTAAAAAACAAGTTATCAAGGTTGTGGTAGGGTGGACAGCGTACACAGTATATATCTAGTTACTTCAGTTTCAGACTAAACTTTCTTATAGTATCAGGGCATCAAATTGCGCCTAATACAGGCACCAATGCGACTAAATTTTTCACTTTGGCGACCAAAGGGCATACTGTATGCTTTTCAACAATTATATTTTACTAAATGTGGTTGCATCCCGCATATATATGCAAGTGTGTGATTCAGTGTAGCATTATTCAATTCAACTATAAGTTACGCCTATTCTGGTGAATAATTTCAATGTCAGTACATACATGTACACTGTAGAAGATATGTTAGGATCTATGAGGATTTTACCCAAGCTCCTAACATGATCTTGGCAGGGCTTGAAAAAAACTTGAATTCCAGCTTGCCCATCATGAAGCAGCTCTCCCAGTCCATTTAAAAAATTGTAATAGGGGTCAGGCAATAATAAATCAAAGGTAATTATCAACTTTGCTGACTCCTGTGAGGTCATGCAATTGCTAGAGTCCAAAATACAACGGTACCGGTAATTAATATAGCCAGGAACCTGTCAGGTACTATTAATACTACAGTATGAAAAGTGATATTTGTGCCATGACAGTTGTTGATTCTACATTTCTTTAAATTTGTAGCGTATGTATTTAGTAATGGAACTGTGTGATGCTGGTGGTATACAAAAACTTCTAGAAGAAAAGACAAGATTTTCAGAAAAGGTTTGTACAATTTTTACACTAGAAGTATGTTGGACTTGAAAAGATTAAAATAACTATAATAAGTAATAATGAAAAATACCAACAACGTTTTTCTGTCCTTGTGGTAGCATTATCACATTCAAAATGGTAATGTAAAATGTATTGAAGATATTGTATACATGCATGCAGCAATCTAAAATATTATAGTTTATTAGGTGTTAAAACTCAGCATTCCAAGTTATAATTATAAATGTAGTTTTATCCAATTTGAAAAACCAATATTTACACATTCAAGTGGAGTTAGATTGTGTGTTCATTAATTTTAGAACTTTTATGAAGTAAATTACAAACTAATAATTAAAAATTTATTTTTATTTTTTAATTCATCAGGAAACATGGACAGTGATTAAACAACTGGCCCATGCTGTTGCCTATCTTCATGATCAGTGTATGTATTACATATATTTACCTTTCTCTTTGTCACCTGTTTGGCTCTTACAGTGAAACAATATTATTTGGTTAAACTGAGACAGGCAGATGTGTTAGGAATTATAATACTTTTTTGTGTTTCTTTCTGGCTACAAAAATAAAATAATCAGAAGCATGTTATCAATGACATACATGTTTGTACAGTGTGCATTGTATTTTACTATTAAGTTATAATAAGTTATTATTGTTATTAAAAAGAAAAATGCAGTAAAAGTGTTTTTAGAGACCAAGGTTGAAAGGGAAATACACTAGAGGCAATATTATTGGGAAAGAAGGCAAAGGGATCAGATAGAAAGTTTTTTAAAACTGCTGTTGTAGAGAAAAAGAAATGCATGTGTAACAGAAAAGTGCGTCTGTCATTTAATTGAATACAGTTTATTTATGAGAGGTCTTTGTGAAATATATTTCAGATATTGTTCACAGAGATTTAAAACTGGAAAATATTCTTCTCAGTCAACCTGTTGGGAATGAGCTGTTAAATATAAAGGTAAGGAATGTGTTTGTGTACCTCATGTCATAAATCCTCTACTAAGATTTGAACATTGGCATAAAATTATTTTGTTGGATGATGTCTTGAAGTTTCATCACCAAGTGATAGGAGTATATTCAGTGACTTACATTTATTTTGTGTCTGGGGGTCTAGAGTGAGTTCTTGAGCTTTCAAGATTGTTAGTAGTCAGTGCCACTACCCTGCTCTTCCTTGTCAGTTAATAATGTCAACCTTAGTAGTCTACACAGCTCCTGGGTCTTGCTACCTTTATTTCAGACTGTATTAACCTTGTTTTCCCTGCACTTTCTTGCAGCTTACTGACTTTGGCCTTTCGTATGTGAAAGGTGGTGTTGGTAGTGACTCAATGATGCAAAGTGTTTGTGGCACTCCAATTTACATGGGTAGGCACTGAATTTGTTCACTGGTTTTATTTATACCGTTAATAATATACATGTCTACTGCTATGTACACTTATTCAACTAATTCTAAAATGGTCTCAATTTTTGCCAATGTCTTAAATGCTACATTGTATTCATAATTACATTGTATGTACTGTGACCATACGTGTACTAAACAATGCCACTTTGGCATAACATGTGAATCTCCATAATCTTTTACATATTTGTCCAGACCAAAACTGACCCACAAAAAAATTTGAAGATGATGTTTATAGTCTCTTACTGATTTACCCCTAAAATCACTTGCTGTATCCATTTGTTGGTGCTTTGGGATGCTAAATACTTGATGTCTTCCGTTCACATACATTAATGAGACACACCCAGATAAGTGTGGATTCTCTTTCATCAAGTACAGTAATATTATTTAGCAGTGTTGAATGCATCCTATTTTTGTGTTTCAGCTCCAGAGGTGATAGATGACCTTGGTTACAGTCAACAGTGTGATATTTGGAGTATAGGTGTAATAATGTTTACTCTGTAAGTTTTCACCCATTTGCTACTATTATTTATTGCCACTTTAAAGGGGGAGCAGGGATGGTACAGCGATGCAAGTGCTTGCCTCCCACCAGTGTGACCCGGATTCGATTCCCCGGACCTGGCATCATATGTTTTTTGAGTTTGTTGTTTGTTCTTGTCCCTGCTCTGAGGGTTTTTTCTCCCTCCACAAAACCAACACTTCCAAATTCCAATTTGAGATCAGGAAAACACGGCCCCACAAGCTTCTAGGTTTAAATACTGCCGTAGAAAGTCACTCAAACGCCTTTATAACATTTATAGAGCTCTATGCTTTAAATTTTCAGACTAGGAAACATGTTGATTTGTGCTGTATTTACAATAAAAATTTCAAGGAGGATGTTAAAAAATGTTCACTTGGGAAAAGTTGAAAACAATCAGTCTATTTATGACAATGCCCCTTGCCTCCATTGTATGAGTTTTGTAGACCTTCATGGTTAAGTTGACTCAGAGCATCACACTGATAAAGGTGTACACATGTGGAGGTCATAGGTTCAAATCCTATTGGAGTCCTGATGTTTCTCGTTTTCTTTTCTTAAATTCCAAACACAGCGGCGATGATAATATCTCCATTTTGCATTATACTATCTACAGTTTGTAGAATTTGATTTCATTCATCTGCATCACTTGTCATTCAATAGCATTCAAAAAAGATCACACACTTTTACAAGTGTTGCATTTAAATATTTTCCTTTTGAGTTGGTTGTTGTAATGTTCAGTTCTCTTACGACTCACTACTTTTATTGTCAGGGAGAATTGTAAAGTGTTTTTATTACTACTTCTTTATGTTTATTTCTTTTTAGTTTAACTGGGAGGCCACCATTTGTAGCAGAAACAGAAGAAAAGCTTTATGAGTTAATTAAGAAGGGTGAAGTGGATTTTTCTGATCCCTGCTGGGAAACATGCCATGAGTCTGGTAAGACTGAACATTACAGTGTACATGTAATCTTGAGGAGAGTGCTGGCCAAATCTTCTTAAACTGCCCTTTTAATACAACTATATTGATGCCAGTAAATTGGCAAGTGAGACTTCTAATTAATGATTAGACTACGAGCCAGAGTTTTCCATAAGCAAATAGTCAACAAGGCGCAGCCTAGTTGACTATCACTTACATGTACAGAAAACGAGGGTCATTAGTCTAAATGTTTTTAAGTAGAAAATCTAAAGGATTACAGTCCAAAAACCTACAATTTTATGTACTTTAAGCAAAAATTAAGAAACATTGTCCCTTCAAAGAGCAACACACACATGAGTGTGTTCTATCAGTGACTAGAAAACAATGGGAGAACCAATCAGATTCATGAATTTCCCATAAAACACGACTGAGTTTCTACAATACTGTAGGGCATAATTATTACGCAATGCAATAATCATGCTTGCACATTTTATTCCCTCTTCTTCAAGCATACAGATTCATCTGACTGCTGGTCTTTTCCATTGTTGTTAAAAACCCTTCACATATGCTTACATGTACTACATAATTCTTGGTACTCTGATCATCAACATGTATAAAATTGCAGGGTTCTCCAAATCAGGCGGTAACCGGTAAAATTTACCGCTTGCAGCACCACTCTTTACCGCCTAAAACCGCTTAGAAATGTTGAAAATCCAACAGGTTAATAACAAAGTAATGCCAGTCGTTGCACCAATGCAGTTGTGATAAAAAATAACTAATAGAATCGGTAGAAAATAAACAGCGAAAAATGCAATATTCATTTACAACTTTGCGCCAGTATTCTAATTCAATATTCTTTATTTCTCTTCACCTTCCAAATCTTTCATTGCTGTTATCTTTCGAAAAAAGAGCACGTTTTGGAGAGCTTTCTTCGCAATGAATCGGCAGCAATAGCTGCTCTCCTTTCATTTTGTCCGTTCTGTCCATTGACAATGAAAGAATTCACAAGGCCATTAGGTAAAAAAGAAGTTATTTTAAGTGAGAAATATTACGGAGAAAATAAGCTTACGTGTAGTTGATTGCTAAGTTTACCGTAGCTCACGTGTGGAAAAGGGAAAGTCAGCTTTTGTTGTGAACTTCTTCTCAATAAGTTCGTAAGTGTTTAAAACGAAACCCAGACAGCAGGTTAAAAGAAGCCTTGAGAATACGACCCTTGAGCGATGCCATTGTAAATGCTGAGTATTCGAACCAAAGAGAAAAGTAGCTGTAGCGATTCATAGCAAAGGTGAAACGAGAGCGCCGGTTTTTTTCAAGTACTACTTTATATAAGCGACAGCAAGTATATCTCCTTTAAACACAGGAAGAAAATTTTATACAATTTTTTTCTTAGGATGTATAAAAAGACGACAGTACGGCCATAAAAAGTACTTGTAAAATAAAATTTGACCAGCATAGGGCAACACTAGAAAACAGCTGAGATTCACCAGTAGTTCTTTACCAGTTTGAAAAGTTCTTTTACCTGCTGTGCTGAAAACTAGGGAGAACCCTGAAATTGCCTTATGTCACCAATGTAGTTTAATCTATTATTAAATTTGCAAGATTTTGTGACATATTTCAAATTAGGTCACAAGAGCTAAAATAATACTAAAATCTAGTATTTCTAAATCACAGCTAAGAAGCTTCTTCTTGGAATGCTTAAAGTTGATCCAGCTCACAGAAAGACAGCAAAAGAAATTTTGAATCACCCCTGGATTACGGTAAAGCCATTTATTATGAACAATAGCTGTAAACTGTATGTTTTGATGCAGGGAGAGAGGAGGTCATACTGGTACCCCAGGGAGAACTTAACCCTCTCACTCGCCAAGTCAACTGTGTGACGATAAATGTGACTCTTACTTACTGTCTAGTTTTTTTAACAAAACCTTAGTTTGTAGCCATTTAAATGAAAGCTATTGAGAAGCACTTTTCGTATAGTGCTGTGTGCTAAAGTGGTGCTGGTCTTTGAATTTGTTGATGAAACACTAGTGTCGACCATTCAAATATTATAATATGCTTGTGAACACAGTACTTTTCTGTGGTACTTACTGTAATGTTGTTAATTATGTCATTCTTGGGAATGGAAGTTTTAAGACAATACTTGCCACAACACTGGGAATTTGGTCTGTAGCTAAAATAAGACAATCTATAATTGCAGTGCTCGTTCATTACTCTTAGAGCTAATGTTGTTTTTTTTTTTTACCGTTCTGTGTTGTAGGGTGATCCCAATGCCTCTGCAACATCAAATGTTCTTGAACTAATGAAAGAGTTCCTTAGAGAAGTAAGATCAATTGTACAACTTGTGTAATTCTTTTATGAACCAAACAAGGTGGTCTCTTGCTTTAGACTATCCACAGCCTCTCGATTTTTCAATGCAAAAAAGCAAACGAAAACCCTTGCTTCTTCCGTTTTGTGCTGGCGTCCAGTTCTCTAGCCGTTCTCACCGCGTGCTCATCGATCGAAAAAAAAAAGAAAAAATAGAGGGCTGTGAACAGTCTACTTGTGCTTCAGCCCATTGTTTTTTGTTTTTTTTTTGTATTGCTTCCTTAAAAATTCTGTAGATGTCACTGGTATTAGAATATGATCAGCCCATAGATCTGATTAGAAATGAAACTGACCTGCCATTTGCACAAATGTCCATTCTCTAAACATTTGCCAGTAGGAAGCTGACTAATCAAGCCCCTAAAAGGTGCCCTTTTTGACTGATTTGTGAAAGACGGAAATACCCAAGCAGGACTTTGTGAAAATTTATGTCAAATTCCATTCAATGTCGCTATAAAATTTTTGAATTTTTCAACAACCCAAATCAGTTTGTTCGTAGGAATATAAAAGTTATCTAGCGTGCTGACGACAAGGATTATGCACTCTTTTAAACATGGGTATCTAAAGAAATATCTTACATCATAGCTGTGTTTATATGTCTTTTCCTTAATTTGCAGCTTAGCCTGTATTTTGTTTTTGGTTTTAATTCCACAATTTGTTTAATTAATTGGTCTGCTGATGCACTGCATCCCTTTAATCATCCTGATAGGGTTCTGAACGTCAAGATGACAGCGAAGCCAATAATAATAATGATATTAATAGTGAAGTGGAAGATGGACTGGTGCCATCTCCTGGATCCTCTTCTGAAAGTCCTAAAGAGGCAAGGCTTTGTTAAAATAAGCACATTCATTTCATTTTAAATCATGTTGTGTCAGAACCAATGTGTCACACACTCATACTGTTAGACATTTAACTTGTTTGTGGGGGCATCATGGTTAGTGGGTTAAACCCTGGATTGAGTGGTCTGGGTTTGTGCCCTGGCCAAGTTAATAGTACAGTAGAACCTGTATAAAGCGGCCACGGTTGGGGAAATGGCAGCTTGGCCACTTAATAGGGGTTTAGCATAAGGCCTTCTATAAAGGTCACGTTATTTCAATACAAAATAGCGTGAAAATGAAAAAGGAATGACATGAAGACGACAATAAACCTATGTTTGAATGATTTACCAGCTGTCACTGTCTGAGCTTGTTAAAAATAAATCCAAATATCGTGTATTGCATTCTTAATGACAATTTAATACTGGCCTCTAAATAGTGGCAAAAACAATAGAAGTACGCTCATTGGGACGGCAGAAAGGTGGCTGCAGCCGCGTAAAAGGGGCTTGATTGACAGTATTATACTGAGAATAGTTTTGGGACTTTAGTAACTGGCCGCTTAATATGGAGTGGCCGCTATGGGAGGCCAAACCATTCAAAAGTGGTATGAGCTTACGATTGATGATTGAGAACACGATCGCTATGGTTGAGATTATCGATTGATGATCGAGAACGACGATCGCTATGGTTGAGATTCACGATTGGTGATTGAGAATGACGATCGCTATAGTCCAAAACACGATTGATGACTGAAAAAAACGATTGGGGATTGAGAATGTCGATCGCTATGGTCGAGAATACGGCGATCGAGAATATCGACTAATGGGTTTGAGAATATCGATTGGTGATTGAGAATTGAAAAGGACTGGAAACGAGTGAAGGGGTAGCGAGGGATAAAACACTTGAACTTACATGAAGTAGTAACCTCTTATGATCAAGATGGCGACCGTAAATGATGGAGATTGTCAAGATTTAGAGGAATTTCTGGACTCCATGAGGCAGTGTTTCGATGAGGTAGAGAAGGAGCTGAATGATGAAGTAATTCTATTTCTATAGACCATTTAGAGAGTAGGCTAGAGGATCATTTTCAAGTTGTTCATACAGAATAATGCCAGTGATGAATTGAAGCAACTTTTGGAAGACTTGCTCTCGGTTTCACAAAGCTTGTTGCAGGAAATCCACACCGCCAAGAGTCAGTCAGAAATGAACAAAAGAAGGTCCCCAGCTTGGGTTCCTGGTACACAAGCCAGTATGGGCGCGGGAGGAGTGCCTAGGTTTAGCATTACTAAAGAACAAATCGAAACCCTGAGAAAAACTGGGATGCATATGAATTGGAAAGAAATAGCAGCACCCTTCACTTACCGACTGACTAATTGGTTTTGTTTTGGAAATTTAGTTGAGGGATCAAAATGGAGAGCATTATACCAAGCATGTTTAGTTCATAAAAGATGTTGTTAATTATTAATACAAAGAGATATTCAAATTGTTCAAGACAGGAAGCTAAAGAGAGGAAAAATCATTTTATTTCTCAGTGTTCAGTTTTCTTCCAGTTCTAAGTGAAAAAAAAGTTCGTAGTTAACATTACTGTCATTACTATGACAATAACAATATTTTGGCATTAATATAATTGTAAACAAAATCACAGTACACCTGAAAATATTGTGCTCAAAAGTAACAGTTAATTTTCTTCTGTTGAGTTGAATAATAAAGTGACATAAGTAAGTTACTCAATGTGGTCCATGGACTTGCTGACTTAGAATTCTTGGTAGGTGGGAAAAGCTGGAATGGTGGAATTCAAAATCTTGATTGTTATTTATTTATCTTGCTTTTCTTTTGTTTCTGTCACACTTCTCATGCACATGATTATGTGAGCCATCAAATATATATATTTTAACATTGTGAGGCAGATTGTTAAAAAAAAATGCAAAAAAAGGCAATCAAATTCCTTAAATATTCCAGCTTTTCCAGTTTACCTTTTCTTTGCCTTTTCTTGCCAAATTGCAACACATCAAATAGCAGTCTGATATGAAGGGATATAGGGCACTCATAATCACTTTTAATCCTGGAATGTGCTACCTTTTAATCTGGACAGTGCATACCACAGTATGGGGGAAGCAATAAACTAATCACAACTCAAAGCAAACTACAGCTGTTACTAACACTCGCACTGAAAGTCCCATCCAATTACGGAGTGCACTAACTGCATCCAAATCACTTGAAAGTTTTTTTCACATCTCATGGCAATGCTAGAGTAGCTGTAATCAAGGAAGTTAAATAACACTTGTGATGGCGAAGAAAAGGTAACAGTTAAACTATGGTTGGTGCACCTTTCCTTGAGTGTTTCTCAAAGACTGCAATTTTAAAAAAAAATAATTTTCGTAAACTTAACAATTTACAGCGATAATCAATCACATGCGCGCTTCAGAGCAAAAAGTTTAATTTAGAGAGTTTTAGTTTGAGTTTTAATGGAGGTCAATCATCTCCGCCTCCTGGTTTAATATTAAACTGATCTCAAAAATCTCAACAATATTTAAAATCCTGTGTTCGAAACTGGAAAAAAAATGCTGCTTAGTTAACAAATTATGAGTTGTAGTTCTGTTTCCCATAAGCTGAAATATAAAATAAGTACCAAAATAAATTTTGCGCGTGTAGATTTGTTAGACATTTTGTGGTCATGCATCTGAGAGTCATCTGAATGACTGTTGATGACGGCCGACAACGTCATTCTTTAAGCCGATGGATTGAAATTTTGTTGCATTTAGTAAACCAATTAATAGTCTTGCGAGCCCAAAATAAGCGAGTTATTTTTGAGCTCCTTCTCTAACTCATCGAAACACTGCCTCATGGAGTCCAGAAATTCCTCTAAATCTTGACAATCTCCGTCATTTTGGGTGGCCATCTTCGTCATAAGAGGTTACTACTTCATGTAAGTTCAAGTGTTTTATCCCTCGCTACCCCTTCACTCGTTTCCAGTCCTTTTCAATTCTCAATCACCAATCGATATTCTCAAACCCATTAGTCGATATTCTCGATCGCCGTATTCTCGACCATAGCGATCGACATTCTCGATCCCCAATCGTTTTTTCAGTCATCAATCGTGTTTTGGACTATAGCGATCGTCATTCTCAATCACCAATCGTGAATCTCAACCATAGCGATCGTCGTTCTCGATCATCAATCGATAATCTCAACCATAGCGATCGTGTTCTCAATCATCAATCGTAAGCTCATACCACTTTTGAATGGTTTGGCCTCCCATAGGCCGCTTAATAGGGGTTCGACTGTGTTGTTTTCTTGGGCAAAACCTATTACTCTTACAGTGCCTTTCTCCACCCAGGTGTATAAATGCGTACCGGCAAGTTGTTCGGCAACCCAGTGTAATGAGTACTGGAGAGTACCTGCAATGGACTAGCATCCCATCCAGGATCAATAAAAATGATGCTACAGAGCCACTTGGCTTAAAAGGCTTAATCTTGCGTTCTTTTGTTGTTTACAGGACAATGATAGAAAACAGAGTAACTCTGCTAAAGCTAGCGCCACACCTAAGAAGGCAATGCCGTCAAGTAACAGGAAATCGGTACTTGTATTTCTCTGTTGGTTTAGTGTACAGTTGTTGTTGGGAGGTTTGACTGTATCTGCAAATTTATGTCTTGCTAGTTGTACTGTACCCTAGATCAAGATGTTAATTAGTTTTTTTTTCTTTTTTGTGGTGGTGGTGGTGGTGGGGGGGGGGGAATTTATAAATTGCCCTTATGGTATCCCCATTCTTTGCTTCTCGTGCAAGAGACAAAAAATCCTTAGATGGTCTGAGTAGTTGTACTGTGGGTCTAGATTTCCAGTGTAAATTAGACTACAGGTAATCTCCTCTTCACCCTTAGTTCGTCAACTGAGAAGCGGCAAAAATGCAAGCAAAAAAATGCTATTCAAAAACTCTGGGAGATGCACCAAACATTGCAAACATTGCTTATTGAGGTTTTCGGACTTAAAAGTTTCCAAAATAGAAACTAACTTGAAGATATTTTTAAGTTAACTCCTATGTAAAATTGAGCATTTCACTTTCTGACCTCGATTTTCTACTGTTTAAACTTGATTAATCAAAACGTTCAGTTGCTGAGAGCAAAGTAGAAGATTTCATCATGAAATAAATACATACACTTTTAAATTAAATACTTATTTTTTTAAATGATTCACAGTCAAATCAGACCCCTCGTCGAGGAAATGTAACCAATTCCATGGCGCCCCCGTCATCAAATGCACGTGATGCCCACAGCCCGTCCAGGGGCTCACCGTCTGGCAGTAGCAAGTTGGTCCCAGGCTATATGCAGCCTACAAGGAGTTCAGGAGCAACCAAGGGGCCTGGGACCCCAAGAAGCAGAAAGAGTTCAGACAAGAAAAGATGATGTAGGCGGCCATTTATTAGAGACTCTATTTTTTGATGATTGAATAGAGGCAGTAACTTTTATATATAAATTTCACATTCATTGCAAAATGTTGAGACCAGTTGGATCCGCCATCTCAGCTCGGAATGAAGATTCACTTGACTAATTTCTGTAAATTTCTTTTAATTTTAGTTCTTAGAATTTGGTGTTACATCAAGGTAATATTCTCTAGTTCATGATTGCACTCCACTTGCTTGTCAGTGTAGTGATCGTAAGGAGAAATTAAATTCTGATAACTATCCTGTAGATAAAAAGGCCCCGTGAAGATGTGACATCAAGCTTCATTTGATTTTGCTGGAGTCATATTTGACCGGACATTGTCCCTTCTACCAGAGTTTGCAAAATCATATACCGAATAAACAGGGTCATTGATACATGTAAAGCTGATAAACAGGGTCAATCATACATGTATACCGGATAAACAGGGTCATTTAATACTTTGTACAATTATACAGACAAATGATCCAGCCTTATCGATTGAAGCTTCTTACTAATACTCTCACATGTTTTTGATTTTGTTTTACAAAGATCGAAATCAAGCGTAGAAGTTACAACTCTTCACCACTAGGATTATTTCTTGTCAGCATTCGGGGGTCTTGGCAAAACTCACTGGCATTGCTGTTTCTTTCCGCCCCAAAGCTTTTAAGTAGATGTCCCTTCAATACGTCTGCTTGTGCACCGCGTTCTCCCCGCAGTTTATCATTTATTTTCTAAGTGAAAAGCAAGTCAAATTGCTTTCTAACTTGCAAGAAAGCTACTTACTAGAACTTTGACTCCACTAGTAAACTACTTGTTTAATTATGTCCCTAGTTTAGAAAGATCGTCAAATAGATACCACTAATAAGGATTCATTAAGAACATTAGAATGCCTTCACTGGCAGCAAGTGCAACAAGACCGACATCTTAAACATCAAAACTGCATGAGAGTGTTATGCCAAATCCTTAATACAAGTTCAACTGATGCTAATACGGTCGTACCGAACTGACAGTTATAAAGGACGCGGGAAAATGTTAATTCAATAATTGCTGGGTGGTGCGAATGCAGCATGAACGCGGTAAGACTGCTAAACAAGCACAGCGCAACTGTACGTCTCATGCCAGGTTGGATATATTTGAATTGGATCTGTGTCTATTTTCATTGTATTTGCAGTACGTGAATATTTATATTAAATAATTTGTTTTATTTTATGGAGAGCTTGAAGACAGAAAAAAAATCTAGCTCTGTAAGTACTGTACAGAATATTGTTTACAGAGAATTCTGTAATTTATAGGATTCCCCATTCGGCTAAATTTAGAAAGCCCAATTTTAATTCCTTTTGTTTTTCAATGTCGAATACTTCAAAATATTTCAGTGTGAACAGTAGCATGATAATAAACTTCTAAGTCTACAAGCTGGTTGTGTTTTTGAAGTTTTAAATAGCATCATGTTGACCTGTGTTTTGTGCAGGGAAAAACTATGCTTTTCGAGACCTTATCTCAGACAAGTCTTTTCGAACAGGAGTTTTCACACCCACCACCCTTTTTGGAGTTAAAGCCTTATGAAATCCAAAGAAGTGGAGAGGAACTGTCCACAGTATATGCAGAGTTTTACCCCAGTGCAACAAGCATCCGAAAATAAAGAACAAACAGTATGACACTATTCATTTCAGTCCAGGAAACCATTCGTCTCAGTTCTTTTCAGCCGTTCTTTGGGTCTGTGCCAGGCTGAAATATTAACCTCACAACAGATTAATGACCCAGATTTTCGGGGGTTGGGGGGGGGGGGGGGGCTGGTCGGTGGGTCCCATAGACTCAAAGAAGGAACGAGTTTAAAGACTGAGACGCCGAAGACCAGAAAAGAAATTCTTCACTTGAAATTGAGAATAGTCATTAAGGAACTGGACACCATTTAACTAAACCTTTTCTTACCCAGTAAAAAAGTTATTTTCCTGATCTTCGATCGTACTCTTACCTATAAAGCAAGCGAGTATCAATTCCTTTACTCCTGTAGATGGGCTATATAGATACTTGTGGGATGCTGTAGGGTTTTCGAGGTTCTTGGTCCTCAATTAGGATGTTAATTATGTTTGCCCCTTTTGGCACTGCGTTCCCGGTTTGATCCTTAGATAGGGTGCCTTAATTGTGTCGGCTAAGACTGCAGTGCGTAAACGCCTAGCTAAAGGAGAGAGAAATGGTCTTTTGAAAACCGAATTAGCAAAGCGATTTTATAAAGATTTGTGTGCAGCTACACCAATGACGTTGAGGTTAAACTTTTAGAACAACTTTGTAAAGGTTTCACCAAAGAACAAATTGTAGTTGCTGTGACGTCAAAATTCGTTGCCATGGCAATGTCATATGAGGCCAAAGATACCTTATATTTTACCTTTTGAGGCTAATAACTTAAAAACTATTCGGTGAAAGTTTTTGTTTTTCATATATTTTTTGTCTACTGGGCAGAACAAAAAATCTAACAATGTTTAAAAAATTCTGTAGGTAGAGTTCAGAGCCACCTTAAATTAGTGAAAAAATGACGTAGCTTCGAATCCTACCTACAGATTTTTTTAAAAATTTGCGAAAAGTTTTCTTTTGTCAGTTAGATAAAAAGATATCAAAAACAAGAATTTTCACCGAGTAGTTTTTGAGTAATTAGCCTCAAAAGGTCCAAAATAGGGTATCTTTGACCTCATGTGATGTTGCCATTGCAACGAATTTTGACGTCACAATGACCTCAATTTGTTCATTAGTAAGACTTGTACAAGTTTGTACTAAAAGATTTTCCTAAAAGTTATTGGTATAGTTGTGATAGAACACTTAAAACGGGCTTGTCTAATTCTGACTAAACTGTTGCGGACTTTAAGAACCTTCGAGGCACAAACCTATCCGAAAACCTGCCCCCACTACACCTCCCGCTGCCACAACTCCTACAAATTTAGGAAAAAAGCAACTTTCAAGGAATCTTATTCTTCGCCCTCAAATTCACCACAATTTGGAGAGCTTGACGAATATCAGTTTTTCTTTTTTATGTTTTTTTTCGGCTGCTTTGTGCAAGAATTTTCTCTCTGTCCCAAGATTTTTTGCATGTGACCGCGGGCCTATCAAGCATATTACCCATCGTCAATTGCGCGCATAAATCTCAAGATGGCGGATGATTGATCAAGGAAGCAACATCGTCATGATATTTTCAAAAGCCTGTTATACCGTAGTTTTTACCTTGTTGACATTGTTAATAGCGATTTCTGAGGTAAGATAAGTGTAAGTTTTCTTTGTAAGTTGAAGTTACATGCATTCAATGAAAGATCGATCAAAAACTTGTGTGAGCAGGAAATCACGTTGAAGTGAGAACGTGAGGAAGCCAAGCTTATAACTGAACTCACTCCGCCGTGTAAGTTACTGACAGTATTATCAACGTTTCGTTCAGGCCCAGTATGATGATGTGAGGTGTAAATGTGTTTGTCCCAAGGAAAGTAACAAAACAACCAAGATCCCGAATGTATTTGTCCAGACGGTTGAACCAAAGGATTGGTAGGTAGAAACTAAGAAAATGTGAACACAGAAATGGGGTTGCCATCATGAATCACCCTCGATCTCAACCCGAAATTGGCCAGTATATGCGAAAAATTCAAGTCAGCTCATATGATGTAATCTTTAATTTGGATTTACACAAATGTCAGTGGCTAACATGGCAGGCCAGGGTGCATTCCGTGTACATCCAACGCCGAAGATACGCCAAGGTTTTACAGGCTGTGAAAGTCTACGCCAAGGTTCTTTGTTATTATAATGTAAAATAAGTCATCTGTACACCAGTTAAAAGGCGCCGACTACGATCGCCGCAAACTTTTGACATCCACGCCGAAGATCTTTGGCATAACCTACATAAAATGCAGCCTGGATGGCAGGTGCATACAGAATGTTGAGCGAGTGAAAAAGGTGAATTTCGTTTCAGGCTGCAAAGAAAATGTTTTTTCAGCTTGACCTTTGGGCCAGGGCACATTCCGTGTACATCGAACCCCCCGAGATACACCAAGGTTTTAAAAGTCTATGCCAAGGTTCTTTGTTATATAAACTAAGTCAGCACTGACTATCATTGTATGCCAGTAGGCCACAAACTTTTGAAATCCATGCCAAAGATCTTCGGCGTAACCTACATAAAATGCAGTCTAGCCTTTGGGCAAGTTGAAACCATTGTGTGCCAGATCGAAGTCCTTTCTCCTTGGTGTTACTTGATCTGCCAACAAAACAGTCAAAAAATGTTGAATTCCACTAGCTTGACATGAAAATCCACTAGCCTCAGGCAATCAGTCAGCACTTTTTTGCATGCTGCATGTACTCCTGCAACAAACTTATGCCTAGGCTATACAAATTATATTTAACAAATGGTAAATTACCCTGCAAGCAGAGTCTTCTTCGATCTTCCTAGATTAGTCGGGAAGAGGAAGAAGACTCTGCCAACGGCCTCGAGTTTCTTTGAATTGCCGCTCATCCAAAGAAATGGATGAGTCAGACCAGTTTTGACCTAGTCAGACTGGTTTTCCACTATTGCGCATGATCAACCGTACGAATTGCTGACTTTTTATGCGCCTGCGGTAACTTGTTTACAGTCGATCGTTGAAAACGATGGCTGCTTCGCTTTCGTACAAAGTATTCGAAAAAGCAGCGAATTCTGCTCGCTGTAAACTTCAAATCTAGCAGATTTCAAGCCTCACGGAACCACAATCACGTCTCTGTTTAGTTTTCGAAGTGGCAAAGATACATTTTTATCGCTTCCGACCGGACATGGCAAATAGTTGATTTAACAAATCTGCCCGATCGATGGTTGCAAAGGAACTCGCATCAATGGAAAACCAATTCCCAACTGAAGCAGTGCTCATCGATATCTCTCCAATGAATTCCCTCATCGCCAACTAAATACAAGTTTTGAGCAGGTAGCAATCGATAAATTAATTTCAGACTCGTAATAATGCAGTGTATTTTCTTTTTTTTTATTTTCTTGCTGGTCATTTTGTTACAACTTGAGAGTGAGGCTGAGCGAGGCTTGGTTACATTTGATTTTGGAGCATGCTCAATATGAATTCTCGAGGCCATTGGCAGAGTCTTCTTCTGTTCTTCCTCTTCCCGACTAATCTAGGAAGATCGAAGAAGACTCTGCTCGCAGGGTAATGGTAAATGGCCCAGTGTGTACTATTAAGTTATAGTTGCATGTGGGGGGCTGCTAAGCATGAAAGAAGTGTAAGAGTCACATGAAACGATACCCGAACTTGTTGTTTCGTGACTAATCCAAACCTTTCAGCTTGTTACTCTTGGGGTTTGTTGCCGTTACATCTTGTGGTTTCTTCTTGCATCTGATTGGTCACAAAACAATAAACATTCCAGAAACATATAATAATAATAATAATAATATGACTTTATTTAACGAGGGTAAAGGGCATATTTAGGTGTTCACGGTTTTATGGCTTTTGCTGTAATTATTTTTATATATCAATGTTAAATATACATGTAATATTAACTTCCTATACAATTGCTAGGAGGTGGATTTGGAAAACTGTGCATACCATTGGTTGGCTATATGTCCCTGCTCTCTCAATTTCTTTTTAAGCAATGATGTTATCACTTAGAAGCCAGTAGGGAACTACGCCTATTCTCTTGACAGTTTCATCTTTGTTTTGTACTTTCATGTGCATATTAATGCTAATGTACCATCCTTCAGTATTTAAATCTAAGCTACCGTAATGATTCGATTTAGCGCCCGGGGCGCTTATTTACTTTTGGCACCTCAGCGGAGGGCGCTTATTCGAGATAGGGCGCTTATTAGGGACAGGGCGCTTATTTAATCTTTTGAGAGACAACCAAATGTTCAAAACAAAACTTTGATAAATATTAAAATAACTAACAAAACATAAACTATAACAGTAAAAAATTGTTGAAAGCTCAGTTACTTTTAAAAGAATTGCTCATTTTAGCAGTAACAAAAATACATGTATGGTACGGTGAATGTTTATAAGTCAATCTATTCGACGAAGATGACTTCAGTTTCAAGAATGGGGAATGGGGTCGCCTATTAACCCTTAATATGTTGAATTTACACGTTTTTTTAACCGTTAAATTGATTCCTCCAAATCCCGTAAAAATCCGGACTTGGCATATTAAGGGTTAAAATGGGGGCGCTTATTAGAATGGGGGCGCTTATTGGAATAGGGGCGCTTATTGACAAAAACACATTCGAAGGGGGGCGCTTATTTGAAAGGGGGCGCTTATTGGAAGGAGGGCGCTAAATTGAATCATTACGATACTTGTTTGTCACCTTAGTCTGAAGATTATAAGTCTGCCAACAATTCCTTTTATTTGTTGCCTGTATTATAGACACAATGCATTTTCTCAGTATCACATTTATTCTCTATCTCTCAAAATTATCAGTGGGTAATGGATTGTGTACACATAATCTTTGTTTTTCAGCAACTGTGAGCATATCGTGCAAAGAGAAGAGCAATTTTGTTTGAGATGTCAGTGTATGTATGAAGCCAGGAACACAACCCTTATCAAGGTACACATTTATGTCAAAATTCAAAATTACAGACTCGTGGAATCCCAATCAATTAGATTAGACACACCATTTGCTCCCACTCTTTCTTTTGTGGTCATTTTTTTTTTCATTTATTCCCCTGCAGGTGGTGATTATCTTCATCCTTGTTGTTATCGGAGTTCTGCTCATATACCTTGTGTATCTGTTTGTTGATTCCAAGCGTAAACCAGTCGAGTTAAGCGTGACAGCAGATGAGGTAATTAAGTTTTTTTTTACCATTTATGACCACAGTTTATATACTGAAATGTTTTAAGCTGTCCTGGTGTGGGATGGGGCTTACCTCGTTCAAGACTGTTTGTGAGGGAGGACAGGGACAAGGGAGAAGGAGGAGGTCGGAGGTCAGGAGGAGGTCAGATGGGGATGAGAGGGAGGATGGGATGCTAGTCCATCGCAGGGTTATCATGACGAGCTTTGGCCTTCAAAACAAATTATGCAAATTAGCTTAGTGGAGATTGAATCTCTGCTAAGGTAATTAAGATCAGTAACATAAGAACACAGTTCACACGTTGAATTGCCGCAACGTACAGTAAGGTGTCAGATATGTTATTCGCGGCTTCCCTGGAGAGAGAAGAAAGAAACAGATATTAGTTGGTGCACGAGGTCAATTTTCCTTTTTTAAATATGATAAAGAGAGATTATCCAAGGAAAACAGCAAACACCGAAGCGCGAGATTCTGCCCATGAAAGCAAAAAAAAAAAAAAAAATAGTGCAGGGTTAATATTCCGTCCACAGATTACAACAGTTCAATAAAGAACTGACTACCCAAGTAAGACAGAATGAATATTCTGCCCACAGATAACAAGGGTTCGCCCTCTGTTATACTTGCAATACAGCGAGGGACATAATACCAAGAAAATGAAGGTGCGCATCAATACTCCTCGATTCAAGAAATAAATTACAGGCGAATCCATGAAAGTACTGCTCTTCATTTGTTCCTCCTGTTTCCGCATGTAGAAATTACTATTGATCTAGCTACTACTGATTTCAGTTTTCTTCGCTCACATGCATGTTTATACAGATGTAACTTACCAGAATCGATTTATACGTGCGGCTTTGTTATGGAAAATCAGTGACGTGCTTCTAGTCGTGCCATACACTGAAGTAGTGATACAAAAATGCCAGCTCAAACATGACAGTGTTGCCTGGACGATCTTGTGAAAGAATAATCAACGCTTGCAGGTCTCATAAACACCTATATTGGCACTTAAGCAACAAAAATTCCATGAGAGTACGAACTGAATCCATTACTACCACACGGCACCTTTTCCAAAACCGCGAATGTAGAAACTGCGTGACAAAAGAAACAGACCTTCGGTTCAGTTTCATGTCACATTTCCTGGCATGCGGTGACAAGTCATGTACAAGATTAAAACACCTCCTTGACAGATTTTTTTTTGGAGGCCAAAGCTTGTCATGCCAGCATTAACTTCGCTGGTACCTGTTTATACACCTGGGTGGAGAGAGGCACTATGAGAGTAATGTCAAGTGTCTTACCCAAGAACACAATGCAATGACTCCGGGCAGGGCTCAAACCTGGACCACTCAATCCGAAGACCAGTGCACTAACCATTAGGCCACTGTGGCTCCCACCATTACTATTTTTACAACAACTTTATTAAGTTAATATGTGTTTTTATGCCATACATTGTCACTGACTGGAACTTATAAGCAAATTGCCAAGCAAAACTGTAAAAAATACATGTAAAAATAAATAAGGGACATAACAATTTACAAATATATATAATTTTCTGATTTTTAACTTTTAGATACAAGAAAGACTACGTGGAAGTAGACCAAGGGGACAAAGTATAAGGAATTTTGATGAGAAGCTGGCCAAATGGAAAAGAACAGTAGCTGAGCAAAGGAAAAACATTTATGATACAAGAACCATGTTGAGTTAGACTTAATGAATGCTTAAAACATTTAAAAATACTGTATACACCATCAGTAGGGTACTAAAATTAATGGTGTTGATTACAGTATTTATGATTTAAAATGCTCACATTTGCAATGGTATGGTGTAGATGTTAAATGTAAGCTGAATTAGTGTACATTGATATAAAGATGAAGATTGTTTTCCAGAAGAATAAAAATATTACATTTTTCCAGTAACTAGAGTATCAGTAGATCGTTATACCTTTTTGTAGATTTCTCCAGTAAATACGTTTGATAAATTACTTTACTATAGTTCTGGTTTTTATCAGTCTAGTAACATCTACAAAATTCAACAGCTCATTTTCGCCTATTGTGAATGAGGTAACATTTTTTTCATTCATTTGCAAATGTAATGTTTGGGAACAGTGAGTTTTCGATACAAACCTGGCCTATCTGAATCTGAATTGCCATAATGTCTGCATTAAAAGTTATAATTGACCTTCAAGGATGGCTTGATCTTTGTGACAGCAGTCAGAGAAACACTTGCATTCTCAACCTTGATCCGAGGCTGATAAAGTCACCGGGAACGAAGTTTGTTCTGTGCTCGATAAAATATCGCACTTTATAATCCATCAAATATTTTTCGCGCGCGCGATTGGTCTAAACACGTCACGTGATGCAGCCAAAACTGGGGAATATAAGATGATATTCCCCAAGTGATATTCCCCAGTTTTCGAACTTTGCGATTTACGTTCGCACGTTTACCTTTAGTCCAGAGTAAATTGTTAAAATGGATAAAAGTAAACACTTGGAACACACTTATGATATTTTGAGCGCTGACAGAATTTCTTTGACGTTTAAAAGCTTTGAGAAAAGGTCTCCCAAAATGCGACCTTACAAAAAAATATTTGAAGGATAGTAAACACAATAGCATCCATTTGGCTTCAAAAATATGCACAGATATTTGTCCTTGGACATTATCTGTTCCTTGAAGCTCACAGTTTTCCTCGAGCTTCGCTCTCGGAAAACTGTTCGCTTCTCGGAACAGATAATGTCCGCGGACAAATATCCGTGCATATTTTCGCGCCAAATGGAGGCTATTGTTTTTATAATTTAAAGATTTTCTGATTACCATAATTATTTTTTTTTTAAAAGATAGTTAAATAGTTAACAGTTATTAGTTTGAATCTACCAATGAACTAAGCTTTATCACTTGTGGCTTATTAACTGAGGATACATTTTGTATCGCGTTCATTTATCTTTCCAGGACACCCCTGGAATCACCTTAAAAAACCTGTAAAATAAGTGAATTTTAAGACTTGAAATAAAGACAGTTAGATATACTGTTAGTCCCCGTCAGGATGGTGACTGGAGAGATCCGAACTTGTAATAACACCACAGTGGAACCCCGTTATAACGATATGCCAAGAGAGCAGTAAAATTATATCGTTTTAACTCCCGATATAATGATATGGCCGTAAAATAACCGGAAATATCCATATATCGGGGTAAAGCTAACATTTACTTTTTTACTGCATATTTTTTTAAAATAAAAGTTGATAAAGAGGCTTAGAACACAGCATCATTTTCTTATGTCACCATACTAAGCTGTTGACAGAAACGTTAGAGATTACTCGATTACTGTAATGTTATTGTATTTAGTGTTTTGCCTCTCTTGTGACTGTGTACTGATAATATCGTTATATCGGGAAAGATTTTACGTTCGGTCCGCTAAATTCTCATCACTATATCAGGAATATCGTTACATCGCAGATCGTTATATCGGGGGTACTGGCCCATACATTTTACTGTAACTTTTGCCGGGACAAAATATTCATCGTTATATCGAGGGATCATTATATCGGGTTTCTACTGTAATTAGACTTTCTAGAGGTCGTATGCTTCTCGCTTCTGCTTTGGCAGTAGGTGCGCGCTTCGCGCTCTCTGAGCTCGACTTGTAGGCAAGTCTACACTGTAATGTGAAATGGCTTTTTCATACCAGTCGGAAAACAAAAACCAAAGTCATTTTGGCCAAACTAAACAAACGCAAACAGCTTTAAAATGAACCAATCAGAACTCGAAGGAAGAATAGCTGCTGGTGCTGAGTGCATGCTTCTGTTTTCCAGATTTTGCCGGCGAAGCGATGTGACGTATTTTTGGGCTCTCCCCCCCCCCCCCCCCCCCGAGGGGTTTACCCATGACCTTCAGTTAGGGATACCCTTTCGAGGCCCAAACCTAAAAAATCAGGCCCTTTTCAAGGGTAAAATTATAGCTAAGGATTGTGCGAAGGTATCATTTTTAGTTTTTATGAAAAAGTTAACGGGAAGTTTAGCTGGACGTTTTCGCCGGATTTGAAACGTATTTTTGAAACGTTGTCTGTTAAATAGCAGTAAGCAGGCCATGCATGATTATAAATTTTCCTCGTAAATAAGAAATCGAGCTTTGATTGTGCCCTGATTTATAATTTTGTGGTCCTCACTTACTGCCTTTCTCTGAAACGTGGCCTACTCCCACCCCACCTTCTGTTACTTACTGGTTGCTATCTGTACCAAAAGCAGAATAAATCGCACGGCGAGACCAAAATCGGTGAAACCGTCCTGTACAATAGTTTTCAGCTTTAGAAGAAATGATTCCACTGTCCGATGCCTTTAGGAGGCCCGCGGGTATTTATTTGTCTGACAGGTCCCTTTTTAGGTAGCAGCAGAAATTTTTGCCAGTGATTCACCTCAAAATACCCGACAGAGCAGTGGGATCGGAGATGCCAAGTCTTATTGAAAACACTTGTCACCATTCTGAACTTTGAAAACTGCTTGGGCTAAAGTCAAACTGCAGCACACTCATCATGACCACCCGGCATGACACCACCACATGTGATGTTACAGTGAGGATATTGGGCAACATGTAGCATGCTTTTTTTAAGAAAGAGTTCAGATGATCAAGGATGAACAGTAATTTTATTTAGTTTTATTCGTCAAAGTCAAATTCTGTAAATAGTTTCTTTTCAGATGATGGGAAATTCTTTTCTGATCCAAGTTTTAAGTGATATCAGCCTTTAAAGGGCTGGATACTGTTGGTCAAGATAGCCATCACATTTATGCAGCAGTTGAGATGGACAGAACAATATAGCAATTTTAAGCGCAAAATTCACTGTTTTGTAAAATCTACGGTTAGCATTATTATGTAACTTGCTGTGAGTCATTCGCAAAATTTCACCGTGGCATATTAAAAATAATCGCGTTTTATTAAAAAAATAAGCCTTTTTATGACTTTACACGTTATTTCAGGATTCTTCTACCAGGCTTAAATTCTGAGAAATCGCTTAATGCTTTTCTTTTCCAAAACGGGGAATGGCAGGGAGTGGAGATTTGCCAGTTTGAGCCCACGTTGTAGACGATGCGGCTGTCCATTCGGCCTATCATGCACTGCGGTCGCACTGCACTTGAGCGGCCATTTTAAATGTTTTTGGAAATCACAACATTTCATTGTGGAGGAACGATCTGCTTTTGAACCGAAATTATGAAGTGTGAGCAAGGTAAGCAAAGGTGATATTGAGGTCAAAGTGCTACGATCAATATTACAGCTAAGCTGGGGCTAACCATTTAATTTGTTTGCAGTTCAAATGAAGTTCACTTACACATTCATGATTCGATCATCGACATCATCGGCGCGTGCGTTTCTCATCTGTTTTGTCTGTTCTATAGAGCGGGGCGCTCACCACTAACTTAAAGCCCTGTCCACGTGTACTGGTACACTTACAAATGTAGATATACTACAGCTAAACAATAGCTCCAAAGCAATGAAAATACAATAGCTGTGTATTCCCCAATTCAATTCCCTTGACCCGCACACCCACCCTGCGAGCAGAGCCTGTTTTAACTTCCCTGCGGCTGAGAATTGGGAAGAACAAGTTTATCAGCGAAAAAGAAAGGGCTCTGCTCCCAGGGTACCGCACACCAGGACAGAGCCCAAACAACAGGGAGCGAAGGCAAAGTTTATAAGCAGGTTTATAGAAGTGTTTATGTATGAGAATATCAAAAATTACATTTGTATTTTCTCGATTTAACACCCTAGACTTTCATTTCAAATCAAACTTGGCCTGGCGGACGGGTTTATACATTATTTTTGACAGTCATAACTGTCATTATTTTTGACAGTCATATATCTTGCCATTACAACTGCAGCTTTTTATACCTCGAATACGTACTTCAGGGGGCTATGTACAACTCCACTTTGAAAACGCGGCGTTGATTTGATACCATCATAACTCGAGGGCAGTTTGAGGAACCTGGAGTTCAACTAGTTTTCCTTTCTCCACCTAATTAATATGTAGATAGAATTCATATCTAACAATTATTCCGTAAGCACGTGTTTGATATGAGCTGGCTATAACTATCTCATATCCTACAAGCACGAGTGGAATAATTGTTTTATTAAAACACCTAAAGAATTGCAGTATTTGAGCTCCCTGGCTGTTCTCGCTGACGCATGCACCTACCATGTTTTTAGTTCATGGTTTATAGCTCATATGCCATGGCCTGTAAACTAGTCAAGACTCGGGAATTGCAAAATACTATGGCTAGTTTTCAACAAAGAAGGAAATGCAATGAAAGTAAGCACTCCATATGGTACAAATGACTTACGTCATGACGGATAACAACAAAAACAACTTTATTCTTGTTTTATACCGTCAACTTCCAAAAGTGACGTCGTCTTTACTTACGGATTCAGCAACGTGTTCCTGTCGCTGTTTTCGGAGGATCTTTACTTTCCGAACCTGAAGGTAGCCTGTTCCAGGCGTTCGGTTAGTTGAGGAGCAGCGCGAAAAACAACGAGGGAAAAATAAGGGGAGGGGTGTGGGGAACTAGGCGAGAATACCCAAGCTCTCTCGCCCCACTCGTCGTTCTTCGTACTTATCCCGTTATTAGCGCTGCTCCCCTGGAGCTGTCCAGTATCGCACAGTGTTACGCTGTTTTATACAAGATATCTTCATTTGATGGGCTTTTCCTATCAGATTAAGGTCAAATCACTGAATAGAAATTAGTTTAAAATAAAACTGTCTAAGATGTCTTTTGAAGTTTCAAAAATTTCTCTTGCGGTTCTCGTTTCGACGTCAGCTTTGCCGACACTGTCTGTTGAGGCCCCATTGGTCTCTGTTCTGTGCTTGTGGCTGTTCAAAACGGCTAGACTGCTATGGCCTATTCTAGGCTCTTGGTCAGTGGGGCGAAAAGCGCCGGGGCAAGTGCGAACGAAGGAAAATTGAGTGGGTCTTGTCAACTCTCGCCTTGCGGACACCCCGCTATTACGGACACTCGCTATTACGGACAATATTCAGATCCCCGGCTTTAGAGGTTTGACTGGAAATAACTCCCGCTGTTACGGACTCTCGCTAATATGGACACTTAACGAAGTCCCAAGCGTGTCCGCTATAACGAGAGTTGACTGTACACACTTCTAAAGTGATCTTTAGCAGTACAGTAGGTACTGTAGGTACGGTGGGAACGCCTGCGAAAATAACTGCCGCCGCGCTGCTTTGCCGAGTCTTTGACTTCGTGCATATGCAAGAGCATACTTGTTTCTTGCTTTCAAGTGGGAAAATTCATAAAATATCCATGTCATCTGGAGCCTAAAAATCAACCCAAGCAAAAAAGTGGTAGGGCTATAGCCCTACCAGCCCCTCCCCCTCCGCGGTCCCTACCTCTCCCTCCTCCTCCAGAGAGCTTGCCACGCAGGCAAGCATATATCAGGAACCAGATTGAGTTTTGATTAGCGACAAAACGAAGGCAGGGCACGGCGGGAGTTATGCTTACAACGTGCGCTGAAGTGAACGCTGTAAAAGATCTGAGCATGCATATCAACGGTATATTGGCACGGAATAGGGAGCTAGCCAAACTATGACGGGATCTGCATCTTGGTACATTTCATAGCCGTCTTGCAAAATAACCATATTCTGTGTATTTCGAGAAACGCGAACAACGACGGATAAGTTTTCGTATTTTTGTTTGAACGCTGTGCTATTCATCCGATATATTTAGCTGGAACTGGTTCCTCGACCGATACTTACATGTACACTGAATATCTCAGTAGACAAACGCGAAATTTTCATGCAAGACAAAAATTCTTATTTAACTTCAGTGGCAGATTCACCCTCCTAATAAATTGGAATACGTTCATGGAAAAGCAAATTTGGATACTGATCAGTGTTCATTTCAATAATCTAAATGTCCGAAACAGTGCTCGCGAGAATGTTCTAGCTAAATGGAACGTTACCTCTTTTATTTCTTATTCTCGCATGCGGGAACGCGTAAAATCTATTGAGTCCTGTATAAGTTCCTGTTTATCTCATAATTTTGAAATGTTGTGGGGCAGTTCTTCAGTCAACTGCGGCGTGTTTGTCGCATCTTTTCTCAAAGAAAATACAAGCTTGCCTGGTTGGTGTTCATATTTAGAAGAGTCAAATTATGAAATAAGGGATACTGACTTGATGTATCAGCGCGAAATTCTCAGAAGACACATTAAAAGAAATTAATTTAAATCAGTAAGGAGAGTTTATATTTAGATCTCTGTACTGAATGTTTTAGTAAAAAGAGAGAATCCTCCCTTGCCTATACTTTTCTTATGTCCTAATGTCATGTTTCCAGGCGCGGGCTAAACCCGCAACGGTGAGCTCACTGAGATTGTGAGTCGAGTTTTGCGTGCAAAGTAAGGGGTGTCTCGGGTTTAAAACCTTGAAAGAATGTTTAAAAATAGTCGTATGTGTGTCCGACAAGAAACCAAGATATTTGAACAGCGAATTCACCGGATGTGTTTATAATGTAAGAAATATTTTCTTAAGTTTATTGTTGTACACATGAAGAAAATTGTACATGAACTGCGAGTGTAAAGTAAAAACTGATCCTCGGTTGTACAGGGGTCATTTCTTCAGTTATAATTTCAAAGTTCAGATGGTTTTCTACTTGCATTTTCCTGGGACTCTTAGGTTTGAATTTCAAGAAAGAGCCCGCCACGCTATCAAGCAACCAGGATGAAACCATTAGTCGCGGCCATTTGTGCATTACTTTAATTTAAGAAGAGATCAGTTCAAAATGCGAAACAAAATCTTGTTCATCTGACTTGTTTATAGAGTAAGGTCGTAATACCGAATAAATGTGAGAGATATTCTGCGCACGGCCCAGCTTTTGATATATTGTTTAAATGGTTGACATTCATCAAGTATTATCTGTACTAAATTCCTTTCTTTTTTTGACATAGGCAAATACTTGTATCGGACGGAAGCCTTTCTCTTGATGCTGCGAGCGGATTAAGCCATCATATTAAAGTAAGTATTTTAAAGGGTAATTCCCACTTTTACGTTTTCTACAATAGTTAGAATGTCACGATTATATGCTTTGTAGTGGTAAGAAATTAGAAAAAGGTTTTGATGTATTGAAACTACATGATTTACTGCTAATCTAGAAACGCTCTTTGAAGACAAGACAATGTATTTTTACTGCACTGAAGGCCAGGTATTAAAATATATCAAAAAGCCTCGTACAAATACATCGAAAGCCTTATTTACATCAAACACCCAAAAAACCTTCTTAGAAGGAGGAAGGTATATTCGTGTTTTGCCCGTTGGGCAACCGATGAAGGGCATCATTCAAGAGATATAACAATATTTTATAACACGTTCTCTATAAAGCTTATGATTTGCCGCCAAATAGCGCATTTTCTATGCATTGTCAACAGCATACGGGGCGTTCTAACAATGGTCTATTACTGTTTAGAAAGGTGAGAGGCGAACATAAATGCGTTTTGTGCAATTTGTGCCATGAATTGGCGTAATTTGTACACCTATAGCGGTTTAAAAGTGATTGTTTTACTGTGTAAACGCATCTAAATCGGAGGAGCCTAACTGCAAGCTCATCTCTGTTGGCGGTTTCTTTAAAATGAATCAACCACGACTATAATATTGCTACTTCCCGTTGACTGGATTCTAACTGGACATAGAGTGTCACCCTCTGGCATGTATGTTTTCAAATTCTCCAGTTGAACTATTTGCTGGTAGCTAGAGATGGCCTGTATAGTTTTTTGGGCCTTATATTACATTCTTACAAGACCACTGCGGGTTCACGGAAGTGACCTGGTACCCAGAGTTGAGGCCAATTTGCAAGGTCCAAGATTGCGCATGAGTTTTATAGAAAGTCTTACTACCGCTGATTAAGTTGTACGCCTAGGGTGGTGTGACAACTGAGATGAATGTACGTAAAATACTTCTTTCTCTACCCCAGAGGGGCGTTAGACACGCACATAACGCTCAAGCTGGTTTAATTTCCTTTCAAGGGTGGAGAAAGAAGGTTATGTTGTACGCCACTCATTGCCATGTTCAGACCGGTCAGGAAATCGTCATAATTGTTTGCAAAAGCCGTTTTGCGCGTTCAAGTATTATGTTGCGTACTTCATAGAAGTAGTACAGTCGTAGCTCTCCTTACGGACACCTCCCTACTGGGGACAGTTCGCTTGTACCTCCATAATACGGACACACTTCACTGTCCCTTCGGTGTCGGTATTGAAGAGGTTCCGCGCTGGACTGTGTGTAGAATAGTTTAAATATGCCAAGAACATTCGAGTGTTAGTGAGCTAGAGTTATGATGTTGCATTATTAGTAGTAAATTATCCACCATGATCAAAACAGGAAGAACCACTCACAATGTAGATTTCTACAGCACTGGACCACTTAAATACAACGTGTTATTTACATAATTGAGCAAGACAGTCAATGTTCCCTTAAGTTATGAACATTCTAGTGTTTTGATGTTGCATCATTAGTAGTAAATTATCCACCATGATCAAAACAGGAAGAACCACTCACAATGTAGATTTCTATATGCTATTTACATAATCGAGTAACGAAGTAAGTCTTCCCTAAAGTTATGAACATTCGAGTGTTATGATGCTGCCGCATGTTTAGTAGTAAATTACACTTCAATCCTGATAGCTCGAACCTTCAGGAGAAAATGTTGAAGTTATCTGGATTCTAGTTACATGTATCGAGGGTAAAATTAGAAAGAAAATGCCCTTCAGTGTCCCATTATTTTATCACATTTGAACGGTCCCTTATTCAGTCTCACACACAGTTCTTTGCTGTATATTGATATGAACTGTCACCGACTGACCGACTTGATATGTCTTTTTTGTGGTCTTCGTTTCGTCGCGTGATATTTCCACATTTTAAGCCGCACGCGGCGCGTGCGAGTGTATAGTAAACAACAAAGTACAACTGTATCCACCATGATCAAAACAGGAAGAACCACTCACAATGTAGACTTTCTAAAGTACCGGGACACTTGAATACGACATGCTATACGCAGCCAAAAAAGTTATCTCATTTGAACGGTCCCTTATTTAGTCGCACACACACAGTTCTATTGCTGTATATTGATATGAACTGTGACTGACCCACTTAGGATATGTTTTTTTTGTGGTCTTGGTTTTGTCACATATATTTCGTTGCGTGATATGTCATCATTTTAAGCCGCACGCGGCCCGTGCGAGGCGGCACGTGCGAGTGTAATGTAAACAACAAATTTAGACAATAGAAACCTGAAAGGTAAAAGCTTTCGTATTAGTAGGCCATTTATTATGGTGACGCCAGTGTGGTAAGGGGTACTAGAAGGCTTATCAATCAGATTATCAACATTGCCTGGGGTCTAGAATTTAAATTTAAGCTCCCAAATCTTTGAATCTTCATGCATTCAGCGGAGCAAAGGTTCTTGACTAGTTTGGGATTTTACCAACTCAGTCTATTCTTCTTGTCGTTAAGCCAAGAACTTCACTTGCTTTTCCGTAATTTTGACTTGAAAGTATGCGCGCCAGCCTCTCATCCCTTGAACAAAAAGTGTCGGCAAACCTTTCTAAACATCCCACTTGAAACGCACTCCATGCGATCTAATGGGTCTTGAGGTGCTTTTAAAACACCTGTAATGATTGATTATGCAGGTTTCAGTAAGTCACTTATCAATAATTTTTTCTTATGATTGTAGCAATTAACTTCCCAGGCATCTTGCTGCCATATTACTTCGTAAAAAAATATGGAAAATCTATCGCACTTCGATCTTCTGTATCCTCACCATTTTTATCCACTTTGGACAAACTGAACTAACATATTGCTCCTGGTTGTTCTGTATCTGTCGTAGCATAGCGAAAGTAGCAAACAGATCCATAGGCTGTTGGCTGCACCCACACTTCTCTCAGATGAAAATATACAACTGAAAGAATTGAAACAAGAATGAGTAACGAGTTTACACACGTCCCGTCACCCACAGTGGTCTAACAGTTCGTTGCGTTAAAGTATTTCACCAGGAGTTTAAAGTTTTAAACACTGAGAAAATCGGAGTTCCTGAAGGTCAAAAAAAGAGGAAAATGGCGTCAAATACTATACAAAGAAGACCCTTTGTGTGTTTGAAGATATCTTTATATATGTAGCCGAGAACTAGATAAACTAACTCTTGTTATTGAACCCTATTGAATCTTCTTATTGAGCCAGTTTAACGTTAAAACCTGCCCAAGGTATTCATGGTGTCTTGAAGTTGGAATTTTCCCGCCACTGATTGTAAGGCGCGAAGCAATGAGTTGCGAAAATGTGATTGGACAATTCAAAAACTCGTCGCGTATTGATTGGCTGAGGATCTTTCTTATGTTTGTTTATGGATTGAGTTAATTAAGTATTTGTTGTGCAGATGGATCCTCTTTTACTTGTTGTGGTTTACCACGAGTTGCCGCAGCGGAGACCCCACCAAAATATAATTTTAAGAAATATCGCAAAAACCGATTCTCTATTTCGTCGACTTAATTGCTACATTTTGGGTTTATGTCACCAAGCGTATGAGCTAGACAAAGAGCCATCTTTTGCGCAATTTAAACAGATTTAACCAAGGAAGTCTTGCACAGCCCCAGGAAAGAAAGTGACGAGTTTATATGTTTCCATTCGCGTTTCACTCTTGTTTTGTCAAACGTCTAACAATAGACTTTGCGCTTTTCAAAACAAGTTTGATTTGGTAGAGTGATCTTTCCCAAGATCGTTTAGTGGGGCCATTAACTATATTGTAGTGACCGTAAACAGTGCGTTTAAGAAGCCATCAATCAACTAATGGCATGATTGACAGGTGAATGTCTTGAGAAAAGTGAATGTAGATAATTTATACAGTGCATGGCCGCTATAAACAACATAAACATAACATTACAATAGTCGCATACTGTATAATTATGCTAACTTTGATCCCAATCCATTTCGATTACAACGAACAGTGCTGTTACATAATCAAGAATATGAAGAAGTTTTCATTTTGATATGCTCCCACTAACGTTAATCATAAGTTCAAGGATTCAAAGTGTTTATGAAGTCCCAGCGTCGAAGAAGCACATTTTGAGTCGAAAAAAACCACACTATAGTCACCTTTGTCATACAGCGTGGGTTGAACACTTCCTTTTTTCGTTTCATTTCAAAATGTCTCGGAGCTTGTAAATATATGTCGATGTAGAGACCTTCTTGTCTGCTTGTCAGTTGATTCCATTTATCGGCTGGCAGAGAAAAACGCCTTCAGCGGTTCACATCAGCGGGAATTAAAGTTACTGTAAATTTGTTCCTGTCTAGTGAAGTTCTATAAGGAAAGAGCATTCTTTACGCCAAACGAATGTCTCTTTTTTGAAGCACATTTTGTGTCGTGTAAAACCACAAGTGACCTTAATGATAGCAGAAGAAAAACGTCTCTAGCGGTTCACATCAGCGGGAATTGAAGTTACTGTAATTTTGGTTCTGTCTGATGAAGTTTCATTAACAGAAAAGAATTCTTTGTGGTTTGATATTTCGTGCTCCGTCGACGCCAAACTTATGTCCGTTATTGAAGCACAGTTTATGGAGAATTACACTGACCAAAAGTAGTCTTAGTGATAGCTGGCGTTGAACAATTCCTTTTCTCTCTTCAGTTTTCATTTCGTGGTGCTACAGAGCTTGTAAATACCTACAGATGTAGAGACTTGTCACAAAGATAATAACATTTATCAGCTAGCAGAGAAAAACGCCTTTAGCGGTTCACATCAGCGGGAATTAAAGTTGCTGTAATTTTGGTTCTGTCTGATGAAGTTCACGTCAATATAAAACTGACGTAAAATGAATTCTTTCGGCGGTTTGATGTAGCATGCTCGACGCCAAACTTATGAACGTTATTCAGGCACAGTGAAAAACGCCTTCAGCGGGAATTAAAGTTGCTGTAATTTTGGTTCTGTCTGATGAAGTTCACGTCAAAAATATAAAACTGACGTAAAATGAATTATTTGCGGTTTGATGTAGCATGCTCGACGCCAAACTTATGAACGTTATTTAGGCACAGGGAAAAACGCCTTTAGCGGTTCACATCAGCGGGAATTAAAGTTGCTGTAATTTTGGTTCTGTCTGATGAAGTTCACGTCAAAAATATAAAACTGACGTAAAATGAATTATTTGCGGTTTGATGTAGCATGCTCGACGCCAAACTTATGAACGTTATTTAGGCACAGGGAAAAACGCCTTTAGCGGTTCACATCAGCGGGAATTAAAGTTGCTGTAATTTTGGTTCTGTCTGATGAAGTTCACGTCAATATAAAACTGACGTCAAATGAATTCTTTGCGGTTTGATGTAGCATGCTCGACACCAGACTTATGAACGTTATTCAGCGGGAATAAAGTTGCTGTAATTCTTGTTCTGTTTGATGAAGTTCACGTCAGTAAAACAGAATTCTTTGCGGTTTGATGTAGCTTGCTCGACGCCAAACTTATGAACGTTATTTAGGCACAGTGAAAAACGCCTTTAGCGGTTCACAACAGCGGGAAATAAAGTTAATGTGATTTTGATTTTTCTCACTGATGAAGTTCATAAAGAGAAAACAATTTTTTGAGGTTTGAAATAGCGTGGTCAACGCCAAACTTGTGCCCTTTATTGAGGCATGTTTTGTGCCGCATAACACCACAAGTGGAAGTAACTTTTATTGATAGCTCTTGTTGAACCATTCCTTGGACGGCCGATCTTTTTTTTTTCATTTGATGGTGCTACAAAGATTGTAAAATACCTACAGATGTAGAGATTTTTCAGGTGAACAAATTTATCGGCCAGCGAAGAAAAACGCCTTTAACTGTTCACATCAGCGGGAATTAAAGTTGCTATAATTTTGGTTCTGTCTGAAGAAGCTCATACAGAAAAAAGAATTCTTTGCGATTTGAAATAGCACTCACGCGGAATATTGAAGCAGATTTTGTGTCGAGTAACAATATAAGCTCAGTAGAAGTAACCTTGGTGAGAGCTTTTCAGGTACTACCTGCTTAATGAAGTTTGTTTCATTTGATGGTGCTGCACTGAGAGCTTTTAAAATACCTACAGATGTAGAAATTTGTCAGTTGAATTCATTTATCGGCTATAAAAGCAGAGAATTACGCCTTTAGCGGTTCACATCAGCGGGTATTAGAGTTGCTGTAATTTTGGTTTCTGTCTGATGAAGTTCACAAAAAGAAAATAACTATTTGAGGTTTGATGTAGCGTGCTTGACGCCAAACTTATGTCCGTTACTGAATCGCATTTTAGGGCAATTAAACCACACGCGATCTCAGTACTGTCGATAGCTTAGGTTTGCATTTTGCTTTTCAAGGTGTTACGAGGATTGTAAGTATATGAAGACCTAAATGAAGAGACGTTGTCGTCTCAATTTGTCAGCTGATGACATCCATCGGCAGAAAAAAACGCCGCGAGCGGTTCACATCAGCGGGAATTAAAGTTACTATAAATTGGTTCCCGTCTGGTGAAGTTTCATAAAGAGAAAAGCATTGTTTAGGGTTTTGATAAAATTTAATAACCCGTTCACAGAGCCCTCGAGCGCAAGGCTTTTGTTTCTCGTAGTGTTTTGCTTTAAAAGGGCTCTTCTGGGCGTCAACACCTGACCACCAACCGCAAGACAAGCGTTTTGCTAACCACAGCAATTCATCAGTCACCTACTGTTTGATTGATCTTTTATTTCACCACTGAACGTCACATTTTCATTGTTGTATTTTAGTTGAGCGCGCGCTTTTTGTGCTTCTTGGTTAGCTACAAAACACGCGTGGCGTGGTTTATACTTCAGGGCTCGCATGGCGAGCGTGAAGCACACGACACGCGCGGTTTGATGTTGCTTGCTCCTTTCGCAAGCTGCATGCGGCCGGCATGCGTATGGAATTAAGGCGTAAGCCACTTTTAAAGGGCGTACATTCATTTGAAAGTCTAAGTACTGAAATTGACAGTCTTCGTGCGTTGACGCATCTTCGAAGAAAATCGTTGCCAGTTATTCTTTACAGTTTCTCAGTATAAACAGTTTTTAATCACCCCTAACCCTAGCCTAGCCCAGGTTTGCTACTAGACGCACGTGGCGTGGCTTGCTTCAGGGCGTGCACGGCAAACACGAAGCGCAAGACACGCTCAATTGGAGGTCAACCTCAAGTGCCTCGCACGCCGTGCTTTCTTCGTACTTTGCGCCCGGCACGCGATTGAATCCCATTCAAAACAGCCCACGCTTTGCGCTGCGCATTTCACAGAAGGCGACCTTTGTTCAGTAGTACCTTCGTTCCGTCTTCAAACTACTCTCAGGTTCCCAGTAAATGCGGCAAACGAATGACTGCCCTCCGTATCATTTGTCGCTTCATTACGTACGCTGTCTTTCATTGACCAGAAGTGTGGGTTTTTAGACTTTGTCGTTCGTTCCCTCATGTGGTATAGTCAAATCTAAATTTTGAACACCCACGCACAAGCGTTGCCGCTTTAACATAAAAATAACTATAGCTATCTTCGAAACTCCTAACAAGAGATTTGTCTCCCCCTCCCGCCTCTTACAAAAGGCACGTTCACCCATCTTTCCGCTCCAATTTTTGTGCTTTACATGATTTAAACTAAGTCTCCCAAAATAAAGCTGTTCTCTGAGCAGACCTTTGAAGTATTCCTCTCAGTAGAGATCCACGCGTTATTTGACACATTTTCCATGATCATTGCTTCGATTTCTTTGATTGAAATTATTAAAGTAGATCCTAGTATTATTTTAAACCTCAAAACTGCTTATTCTTTTGCTATGTTTTCACCGAGAGTCAGAGGTAAAGTGCAGGCCCAAAACTGTCGGAGCTTAACCGGGTTTCCGTAGAATGAAGAGACTAAAAGTATTAACTGCTCCCTCTGAAAAGGGCGATGCTAGTCTATCGCAGGTTTCCGCCCCCACCCCCAGCATTTTGTTGCGTTTCCATAACAATTTACCAGTATCCATTTATACTCCTGGGTGGAGAGAGGCACTATGAGAGCAAAGTATCTTGCCCAAGAACACAACACAACGACCCTGGCCAGGGGGACCGCTCCCTCCGGACTCCAACGCACAAACCATTAGGCCACCGCGCCTCCCATATAGAGGCACAGAACAGTAGTAAATATGTCATCTAACATTGTGTACCTTTACACGGACGCTGTGTTACATTACTGGGGGGTGGGGGGAATCAGTTTGAGTGTGGATGGAGAGGGTCCGTTTCGAGCTTGGCCATGTTTCTTGTGTTGTTTTCTTGGTTGGGCAAAATACTTTAATTACGTCATTAACCCTAACAGTGCCTCTCTCCGCACAGGGTACCAGTGACGAATTGTTAGGGGCAACATGACAAATGGCTGGCAGGTAATATTCGATGAACTACCCTATGTATCCGTTTAGTTTCCAGGCTATAGAAAATGGGGTAAAGCACCGGAACTAGTGATCCATCTCGCTCCCATAATTGGAACAGACTTAAACCTTACGTTAAGTTACTAAACCAATTAACAATATGCTAACCTTTTAAGTTTAGAGTTTTGCCATATAAATTCTCTTTACGGGCCTCAATACACTTTATACTGTGCGTAGGTAAGGTAAAGTTGCAGTCAGGGCAGCTTATCCCACTTTCTGTAGCATGAAACAACTGACAGTATTACTTCTCCCCCCTGGATGGGATCATTGCTTGTCCATCACAGGTAACCACCAGCATTTTGTCATTGAGTTACCCCTAACAGTTAGCCAGTACCCACTTAAATTCCTGGGTCGAGAGAGAGACTATGAGAGTAAAGAGTCTTGCCTAACAACACTTGTAACACAATGACCCGGCCGTGTTCGGAGCGCTTACTCTTAAACTGATCCCGTCTCACACCTAAAACATTCAATGTTGTACCTACAAGTAGTTTATATAGGGAAGCCACATCAGCCACCGGGGTCCTCTATCAAAACTTTTGAGGAGGGAGGAAAACCTCTACGTATCTTGAGAATAACCCTCGAAACAGGGCGAGAGCACCACCAACAAACTTATCCCACATATGAGTCCTGGTCGGAATTATACTCAGGTTTCCATTGCTGGGAGGTGAGTGCTTACCCAACTGCGCCATTTCTGATCATGATCACCTAAAGAATTACAGACAATTTCATTAGTATAGAGAAACAATTTCTCCCAAGTAAGTTCTCTTATGCCACCGACCGGTATACCGAATTTTAATTTGTCTTGATGTTTGAGGATGAATTACTATCAACGGTTTTTGGACTGTTAAGCAAAGTGAACAAGAATTTTACCTCGCAATATCAGAATCGTTTCAGCTGTCAGGCGGGTGAAGACCAAAGATAGAATGTACAACAACAATATGGGAAATTGATACATAACCAACTTTTAAAATTAAAAGAAATATATCGTCCTTAAAAATAAAAATTTAGCTGCAGATGATATATGCTTTGTTTTAGTTTGTTCTTGGCTAAACGAGGAAACATATTTTCGTTTATCTTTGCAAGAAATGTTTCCCCTTTTACTAAGCGGTTGGCTCAGAAAACACAGTGTTTCAGAGGCAAAACTTGTATCAGGGAAGTAACAGTGTTTTTGAAATGCTTCAGAAACTTGTTCTTGTTTCCGAGGAGCAAGATTTGCTTCCGAAACGTGCTGTCAGGAGTAAATTTTCCGAGTGCTTATTTCATAACTAAAAGAAATAGAAACTGTTCTTTCCTTGTTTCTGCAGAGACATGGAAAACACCCGTCCGTAAAAGTTTGAATCCAAAGGAATGTTCAACTGCACGAAACATTGTCTTCTTGTTCTCCAAAACAGCCTCTCGTGTAACCGCCACTCAACGGAAATGTTAAAACATTGCTTGAAACCCTTGAAGAAAAATTTTGTAGAAAGAGTAAATTTTCCCGCGGTTATGTTCAGTAAAGTCGTTTATGTTTGAAACGGAACATGAAACACCTATAGATTTCGTAAGAAAATTAAGGCCGTTACGAGGATTCATCATAGTAAAATTATCAGAGTAAAATGTTCCCTAGTACAAATATTTAAAACTAAGAGCGTTCGGCAACCCGGCCGTTGTATTCGACATTGAGTCAGATTCTCGAGAGCTCATAGTTTTAAACATTTTAACCAGAGAAGGTTTTATTATAGTTTCACCTGTGGAATTATTGACCAACGATTCGTATGTCTTACATTCTTATCCTCTCTGACTTTCATTTATGGGCGTTTCCGTGTATAACTCTGTAAAGAATGTTAGAAAATAAACTCCTCAGTTAAGAGATACCTGTCATATACAGGACGTGTGAGCTTATTACACGTGCGAGCGCGAAGCGCGAGTTACACGCAGCGGTTGGGCGTGAGAAAGAAAGAATTGAAGTAATACGGACCGTTGGCTTTCTTTGGTACCGATGAGTGGAAAGTTAAAGGGGAATGAATGCTAGGTTAACACTTACAAGCTTGGAGGAGGGAAACGTTGGTTTTCACAAGGTAGCTGTATTTCTGACATCCAATGTCATTTAAAACGGGTACATCAGGAATATTCTCTTTTAGGTGTTTAGCTCTTCGGGCTCCAAGGTATTCATAGCACAGAGGTTAAGCGGGGTCGTGGGAGTTTAGAGAGAAAAAAGGAAAAATTGGACCCCTGATGAGTTGTTTTCGGTCGAGGCATTGTTTTTGGCGGTCTTTGTTTTCATACTACCCAGCTGTGTATTCTAATAAATCTAGGCTTAAAGAATCTGTGTTTGGGTTTTCCGAATTAACGCTTGTTTTGACGGAGCTTTGAAAGTAGTTATTCAATAAACTACTTTATGGGGTTTTAAGGTACCCAGCGGACAAAGGCTACACCGCTTTAACAGCCTTGATACGCTTTAGTGGGTTATACTGCCATCAGTTTTACCGTCCAAATACGCGAAGGAGGCTGAGTGCACTCTATGAGTGATTCCAAGCTTGCTATTGTCTGATTAAGCCGTTTGACTGTGGTAGGAATACACCAAACTAAGTGTCAGTGTGGACAAAATTAGTGCTGCTATTGAAACTTATATTAACTCAATTAAAGACTCAAAGATGATTAGTTCTCTTGTTCTGCTACCTTGACTGGTCCTGTGCTAAAAACGTTTCAAAGCACTTCACTTCCAACATGCAGTACAAGTGAGCAGAGCACGTTTTAGTCTCAGCTGTTTTTGCTAAAAAATCGATTCTTGTTTGATTTTGGTCAGTAATCAATGGCCATTGTTAGTTGATGAGAATAATTATCTAACCTCAACAGTAAAGAGGAAGTGCTCTGATGCATGGAGCTGAGCGATAGTTTCAATTTCGTCACGTCAAAATACAAGGAAAGGTGCTTTGAGAAAAATCCGAAGAAGTTTTATTAACCTTCGTTAAGGAGTCATTTAGCCTCTCTCTAAAGAGTTGTCACCTTACAAATTTTAATTATATTTTTTTTCAATACCTGTAACTTCAGCTGCGCCTAATAAGGGCATGCACAAAACTAAATAACAAGCTCGGCGTAGGAGGAGTGGTGTTTACATGTTTAGTTGAGTTGCAAAAGGGCTCGTCGTACCAGCGGAAAATGTCGCAAGGCAGACCCATAATAAACAAAGTCTCTAACACGCTTAGGAACGTGCAAAGGCGATTTTCCCCTGCAGATTAGAAACGGAGGAAACAACGGGCTAAGCAAACCTTAAAGCCTTAAATAGACAAGTGTCTACGCCAGCAACCGGTTACGCTTGATTTGGTTTTGATTGAGAGGGGCTAAACTCGTCATCTGTTGTGTTTGCCTAAGAACAGCACGCGTGATGTCAACATTAAAAACACAGGTTCTTATGCTCTGCTCTAAGAGGAAGTCTTAAATACTCGAATTAAGGTCGTTTCAGTCTATTGTGCTGACATAGCCGGTAAAGTGCTTTAATAAAAACTAGCCAGGAGTTCCCTAACGAGCCCATAACAGGAAGCTACAGCTGTACTTACGTAGGGTCTCTGTTTGCCATGCCTCTCTAATGACAACATCCTATCTACCTTTCGGAAATAACTCCTAGTTTCGTTGTTCGGTCTGCTGAGCTCCAGCACGTGCACACCCCACGCGTTTCTTAAAACCAAATGTATAACTACACTGTTCGAACTGCAACTGAAAAAATGAGAGATCATTGTCTTCAACGAGTTACATGTCACATGTTGCAACAAACCACTTGTTGACAGAGTTTACAGTAGCTAGTCCTAGCAAAACACACCGAGTAACGTGAGCCACAACTCATACAAATTGCAATCCATTTCCTTTCTTGCCATGGTCACTCATCCTTACTTCCTAAATGGGCTTCCGTCATTTCAGCGTTTAGTACTGTTTCACCAAGAACAAGCTTCGCAAACTCACGATACACTGACGATATAGTCTTCCTCAAATTGAGCGCTCTCTTTTAATGCTCTGACAGATTTGTGTGGTTATTTTAAACACTTGTGTAGCAACACTACAACACTGCGGCTTTACTTCGAAACGTGCGTCCTTGTTTTCGACTGTTTAGTTACAAACTATGCCAAGGTGAATTTCAAAACGGACAGCAAAGCATTGCTTACTACAGAACACAATGTTACTAAACAGCAATGCGGTATTTACACTTTTGCAAATTTTATAAAAAACTTAAATAGTACTGTAAAAAAAAAATAGTGCGTAAAACATTAATCAGTAAAAATATATATATAGAAAAATATTTTATATACTAATATTAAATGGCCATAATTTTTATTAGAATGACCACCTACAGTTTGTCTTGGTATTGGAGAGTTCGTAAGGTATCAGCATCTGCAAATCTCCGGGAAAAGTTTAATATATTTTTCAGAATACAAGAGTTTACAAAGTTTAATTTAATTTAAAAAATTGTTTCTCATTTTCCCCATACATGCATTGTAACCCAAAAATATAGACTTCTTACGGAAATGGAAGTTGAAGACTTAACTTCGTTGCTAAATTTAAGTAATGTTAATAGATTTTTTTCTCATAAGGCGTGGAATTCTGCCTTCCTTATATTGAAATAGCAGTCATTGCAAAAAAAATCAGCATTTTACAAGTACTTTCTTCCGTTACTATTTCTCACTATTGAACTTCCTCCCTAATATTGCTTTTGAAATTTTCTAACTTTTTTTTCTCAAGTAGCTCATGCTGCTTTTGGCGATTCCATGTTTGTAGCAGAAATTTACTCATTTCCCCAGTTATCAAGCTGATTGGTATCAGTATGCTTAATCGGTTGCTCACGGGAGTGACATCCGTTGTACCCCAGCACTCAGGTGGATAATTGATAATTATTACACGACATAGTACTTTTTAACTGCAGTTAGCAGAAGCTGGTGTGAGACAGCGTGCACCTCGCGTGTTAGGTTACCTCGCCTCCGCCATACAAAACATAGTACAAACGCTACGTGAAGGGATAACTTTCGAAACAACAGGCTGATCTTATACCTGTTGTTTATACAGATCAGGCCTTTGTGAGTCAATGTCAATGTGATAAAGGCATGGATAAGAATTATTGAAGGTTTTAAAAGAAAATCACAGCAACACTCTTTCAGGGTATCGTGATGGATTAACTTATAATTACTTTAACGATACTCCATCGGAGGTCTTTTCATCTTGTGAGATATACAGCTATTGTGTACTGCAGGAATTTACAATGGCGTTTATTTTGCAAGCTTTTAGTCTTTTAGCAGCTGAAATATCAAATGGTTTAACCCGGCCAGTCGCTCGTGAACTCTTTAGCATTGTTTAGTTTTAGCCGTTCTGAATGCATTTGCTTAAAAATGTCTCCGGCCAGTAAAGATTTCTTTGCGCAATTTACAATCGAGTGAGCATTGTTTTGTTTCGTTCGCCGACATTAAAAAGGATGGACAAGCCTAATCTACAAAAAGATCTTATAAAATTTTATCCTCCTCACGTTCGCATGTAAATGAAATTGTATATTGTTGGTTTTTACAAACCTTTCTCGACTTAAGTTTGAATTCTTCCATAGTTTGCACAATACGTTTCAACCGCACTGCGCGTTCGATGGTTAAAAACACGTGGCATCCATTGTTCACTTCAAATAGTTTCACAGAAAAGGAGTGTCTCTATAGAAACTGAGGTTTTGAGGGGGCGTGAGACGGAAGCCCAAAAGCTAAATATTTCCAAGACTTTGAACTCTTGTCAAAAGAAAGGAAGCTTTCCAAAAGGATTTAGTACTTTGGACTGTTTAGAAAACGCGTACGTAGGATAAAGTTTATTTTTCTTAAGCGCGCACGGAGGTTTCGCAACAGTGTAGTCTCGAACATTCTCGTGTCTTGCGCCTGACGAGTATAGATAAAAAGGTTGATAACAATTAAATCTTATTTTAAGCCGAGTGGTGCCACTGCTCGGAAGAAAACTCATTACCATAAAATCTACATATTTGCAATGGGCTCGCACCCAGATATAATAAGCTAAGAAATTTCTTGGGTATGTAGTACTGTAGTTCGTGATGTTCTCTGTTGATGTGATTGATGATATGTCTGTATGAAATCTAACTCAGTTAAGCTTATAGCTTACTGTGTTAGTGATGCGCTTGCACTGTTAGCTTTTATATTCCAACACTTAAGGTCTTAACAATCAAAACAATCACTCCAGTTTTTGACCTTTTCAGTTCAAGGTATTTTTACTCCGTGATGGATGTAACCAGAATTGCTCTTCTCACAGTTAAGATGGACATCCTCCGTTGTTCAAAACCCCTTTGCCAGTTCGTGATTTTGCTGGCTGCGGTTTGCTTGTCATGTCAGTACAAACTCTGCAGCAGTGTATTGCCCCATTGCACTCGGCAGACCCACGTGCTTGCCACATACTCTAGCAATAGTTATTAACTTAAAGATACTTCACTTCAAGACACTCAGTCATACATTTATGCAGCCACCGTTTTTCGTTACAAACTTTGTGTCTAGTATACGCCAGCATTTTTTTTTTTGCAAAGACATGACAAACCCATAGAATTTCATTCGCATTCTATAGTTTCTGTATGGGATAATCTGTACACTCTCGTGCCTTCAAAGAAATGGTCTACCTTTTGTCCTTTGTAGGCCAGCCGAAGGGCTCTATCTATTCAGCGTGTTATGGGTGGTTATAGGCAAGCCCCATTACATGACAATATGAGTTAACTGCCTTTACCAAATAGACATAAAGGATGTTAAGTTCATATCTGATGATATCTCATCAACACAAATCTACCTCGGAAGTTTAAACAAAGCGCCTAGTTGCTCGCCGTTCCTTAAGCTTTGAAGCAGTTACATGCGCATCATTGTACAAAGTTTTACAATACTATGAAAACCATCTTGCACATTTAGGGACATCGTCTTAGTCAAGGGAAGAGTCTTTGGTTTATTGTAACATATCCCAGTGTGCAAATATTCTGTCGCAGTGTCGCTGCTTATGCTGTGTGACCAGGTGCAGACATTTCATTTGAAAATCAAGAGATGATATATTATGGAAATCACAGCTGTGTACCCACATTAAATGTGGAAATCAGTGTAATAAGGAGTGTATTGCATATTGGCACTGTCGAAAATGGTAATATTTTTCGCAGCTATCATTACTGTCGGTTATCATTTAGAGGGACAGGTGTGTAAGATGGACTGAAAAGCCAATACCCCTTAGGCAATCTTAAGCAATTAACTGGCTAAAAAATATCAACCCATACGCAAGGAACAATATTACTATCAAGACTAATACAAATAATCCGACGAGGGTGTGGAAAAGATTTGTTGTCGCAGAGGCTAGCAGAAATCAAGTGCATTATAAAGGGAAATTGAAGCTTGTTTGCGTAAGCTCTAAGGCGCTCTGTTGGCTAAAAACAGAAAACGAAGTTTAGCTTTGCGTCTCTCGGCGTTCTATTGTCACAAGTTAAACCAAACGAACGAGAGTTTGCTAATTGACAGCTTCACCCCTCACCTATGACAGCATTGCAAAGAACACTTTCTAACAGAGCTGAAATCAATCATCTTTGCCATTCATTCATTCGTTCCGCGTTGCACTGGGTGGCAAAGGAAAGCTCATTTGTTCTCGCAGCATGTTGTAAATTGTTCCCGGTGATCTCGCAAATAAAGCGAGTTATCATTAGTAGGGGTTATTGTGATCGGTGTCAGACCCTTGCGGTCTTGTGCTAATTTGTTGTCGTTGAGATTTGAATGTTACAACGCTCTGAAAAAGCCGCATTATTTGGTTCTTTACGCTCGCTTCAGGGGGTGAACTCGATTCAAAGACACCGAGTTTTGGCTCTGAGCAAAAAAACGACCCAGTCTCTACCAGCTTCCACCCTTTTTGCTCACGAAACAAAGTTTCCTCGATGGCTAAGCCATTGTACTTTTCTTGTATGTACAGTAGTTCGTAGCAAAGTTGTTCTTTAGTTGCCGTTTGTTTAAAAGATCGAGCGAGCTTTGCGGTCTTGTTTGATATGAATAACACGCACTCTGGGCTAAGTGCCGCCCTTTTCGTGCGATTCTTTGAGGCGAGCTTTTCGGAAGCCCACCATGTGCTTTGCTCAAATCACCAGATAAGAGCACTTCAATAAAACCCAGCAGTTTCAAGCAACTTAGAGCTGTGCAGCAACAGTCTACAGGACAAAGCCGACTTGGCAGGAATCCAATCCCAAAAACTAACAAAGATCCAAACTTTTTAAAAAATAACTTGTGCAACTTTAATTGCTCTTTTACAAATTCCATTATAAGGTAGATACTGAGTTTCTCTGGCCACCTGGTCATGATACAAGTGGATATATTCTACAAATTATTTATATACGGTGCACAGCACTAGTACAATTAGTCTGTTCTCAGACTTATATGGATTACAAGTTATATTGCTTCATGCCAACCAAATTTCGCTTTAGATGGCAGCTTGGTGTCCAAAACTGTTCAAATCGAAGTTCTTTTGGACAAACATCTTCAAATTAGACCAAATCAGAAGAACTCAACAATCTCTTCTTAAAACAAAAGAGTTTTTCATCATTCTTATGTCATTCCCTATAGAAACCGTTTTGAACAACACCGCTTCAATCTAACGCGCTTTATTACAAACTACAAATTTTTCAAGTGCATGCGTATTTATATATCGTGGTATCTACTTTAGCTATACCGAATTCACGAGTTCCTCAGTAGAATCAACTACAAACTCAATTGCATGCCTTTGTGCGATATGATGTATGGACTCGGTCCTTACTTCAATCCTTCATAAATCCGAAGTTGTTACTTCAATGCGCTTGGCCTTGCAAGCATCTCACCCATTACAAAAAATAATTCCTCGAGAGGGAGCGAAGGAAATTCAAAAAACTCATTGGAGTTCAATTTATTACTTGATTAATTATGTCGATATTTCTACGGCGACCAACTATGAAACATGCAAATTCTGGTGTAGTGACGATAAACTGTTTTCTTGTGGTTTATTGTTAGACTGCAGCTCTTGACGCATTGCAAAATAATTAAAGTTTATACCCCGAGTTAATTTGTGTATTCAGAATATGCATATTTCACGTTGGCTCCAGGCCAGCTACATAAGCCCAACTAATAACTACTCAGCTACAACGCATCAAAAGCTTTTCTACCCTCATGAGAGAAACAAAGGCATCTTAAAATATCTAAGAATTAAACAGCCGACTTTTTTTCCATTTGATGGATATATCGAATGGCTGCGTAGCGCAGCCGAAATTTCCTTTCAATTCGAAACTTATCGTATTGTTCTAATTAAAAATAACCTCAATCTACAGAGTTCAGTATTAAGTACTAACTAACAAGCATGCAATCAATACAATATCCTCGCTTACGAGAGATCCTATATACAAATTTTCCGTTAAGGAGATATTACAAATGTACCGCTGTTAAAAGAACAGCGAATTCAGAAGCCTCTGGACTACAAAATTATTGGAACTCTGAACAGTTCAAAATTGTTTACGCGATCGACCTCCAATCGAGAAGAAAAATACATCAGCTCTGCTGGATATATATAACCTACGTTGCTATTTTCACTTAGTAAAAGAATCACTTTGTCGATTAACAATGCTGTCCTATTTAACATGATTGATCTAATTCTATGTACACCTAAGCCAAGCTTATTAAACTTTTTTTTCTTACAAAAAGAAAATTACACGAGTAGAATTGCGCGCTGTAAAAAAAACAACCAGGCAAATTCCGTTAAAAAAAATACGCCAAATTACTCAGCTTACATTTTGTCATTCCATTGTAATGAACGGTATCTTTCTTGATTTGAATCAGAGTAAATCTGAATTAATTAACATGACCATAAACGTTTGGCAAACTCACAGAGCTGTTAACAAAGGGCACCTCACTCGGGTATGGAGCAATCTCCGGCAGTCGTAGAAGGTAGGAACTCAACTGTTGAGCAGTGGCGACATTGCCTCTGGACAGGGCCTGCAGGAAACGTAATAAAACGGCTTAGTCAATTAGTGTGCGCGGCAGGAAACTAGCATACAACACAGAGCTATTTTCAATTCCCTCGCTACAAAAAGCCTTCATTTGCGCCGTTATTATCATTCATAATTTGACTGTTCCGCATGGGCGGTTTTTAATAAAGCGCTAAGTGAAAGGTAATCAAAGGCGCAATGAATGGGGGCGCGTGAGTTACCCTAGTAATAGAAATCCAGTTCTGAAAATCGTATTTGTTTTGTAGCCGGGCACGTGTGCCGAAAACTGGCATCAGTAACAATGGTTAAATAGCTTTGCAGAATTTGCTCGCTTACTAGTCCAGAGCTAGAGGTCCAACACCGAACCGACAGGTCCAATCAGTCCCGCGACCCTTGAAAGCATGCTGCATTAATTCAGCGCTGAGTTACAAAAGTGAAATGCAGTTGATTGTCTCTTTAGTAAAGTAACTTGATCCTGCACCAAGGCACTGGTGTAAATTTGATTATTTTTCAAGTAACAAAATGACAGTTTTTGATGGCCTGTCACTTAACACACTTCTGCTGCGCTGATCAACGAACTTTTTAAACTGGCTTTGCCCCCAAAACCATACCCAAATAACTTGAGTGCGCGCCTCACTTATTTGCGCGCTCTTGCGAGCGTTGAAGTGTTGCCGCGTGTTCGATCGCGCTGTTGCATGTTCAGCTTCTCTTCAGCCCCAGCACATTACATGTACAAAAGCACAACAATGCTCTAGTTACCTGTAAATCGTATGCACCCTGTAGCCACTCTACTTGTCGCAACAGACGTGTTTCCCTCTCATGTCTGTTACTCTCATTCAGAACACGCTGCAAGTGCTTGATGTATTCAATGGCCGTACGCAGCGTCTCCACCTTGGAAAGCTTCTTGTTAGTTGGTGTGGTCGGAATGTGCTTGCGTAAGGTAGCAAATCCATCGCTGACTAGCTTCACTCGGTTCCTCTCCCTTTCATTCCTTCGCAGTATCGACGCATGCTCCTTTTTCATGCAGTGCGGCGTTCGGCAACGTGTACGATGCCGGGATGCTGTTGGACTGGAGCTCGGCGAGCTGCAGTCGCTGCCAGGAGCTGGTGAATGGGATGAACCTGGAGAGCTCAGTGGTGAAGTGGCTGGGGAGTCAAATGGCGAACAGTCAGACGAGGAAGACGACGGTGAAGGCGAGTCATAATTCAGTTCTGATAAATCGAGATCGTCAAGATCTGGAATTGGGAAGGTGATGTCTTCCAAATTAAACTCCATGAGTTTTGCGCAGGGCGGTGACAACGAGCAGCAGCAGCGCGGCGCACTCACTAGCTCACTAAGCTCTCTTACTCGTCTCGTCTCGCTCCACGCTACACAAGTGCGTGCAAATACTATATTACATGAGACGCGTGGCGGAGCCTATAAAGCGGTTTGTTTTGTTCCTTAGGGACTTCACGCCTGGTTGTTGGGCAGACTTAGCATGTGGGAGGGGCTCTGGAGACATTTAGCACAATGACACGTTAGGCAAACTAACTGCATTCAATGGCCTATGGATTGTTTTTGTGCCTTTAATCTTCATATGAAAGGGCGGGATTGTCTTGCGCCCTTTTGTGCGTGTCCTGCGCGTGGCTTCGATTATAATTAGTTGGCCAATACAATAGCGGTGCGTGCTGTCGTCAGACCTTTAGAAATCGCTAACAAAGTCAACAAGCGATCCTTCGTGTCGACTCTATATGCCGATCAATAGCAAGCCAGACTTTTGTTTTATCCACGTGCCTCATTTCGCAGCTCTCTGCAGCTAATTCTCCAGGTCCGGTGCAAACATTTCAAACCCTGCCGCGGCCAATGGGCGGCAAGCTCTGCCCGGGGTGTTTTATCTCGCTCGACACCGCTCATTATATATATACTTTTTTTTTTTAGAAAAGTCTTCTCCGTGCCCCATTGCATGCAGAATACTTATTCACAAAGTTGGTTATTATTTGCTTATCGCGAGACTGCGTAAATTTTGCACTCGATTTATAATGCCTGGTTTTGGCTCGCCCACTGCCTTTTCCTGCGTGTGTCTCCAAGGAGAAGGCTCAAGTATGCTCGGTATCTATCTAATTAACAACAAATTTATCGCCCCAAGAAAGCTGCTAGCTTCTGTAAGGATTTGTGTGCATTGTTAAAGAAGCTGTTAGTTTGATAAATTGTTTACTATGCAAATCTTTCTTCGTACACGAGTGTGACAACTGTTTTCGGTACGCTCGAATCGTTGCAAGTTTTCCGGTTAAGTCTTACTGCGCACCATACTCTTTCTCGGTGGTTGCTTCATGTGTGGTATGAAAGATTGTTCATTGTTTCTTGGAATTAAATCTTGTTCCTGTTTTGGCAGTGAATTTTTTTTTCTTTATCCGATCTCATTGTTTACAGAGAATTTCGACTTTTGACAGCATTCCTTCACTGCCGTTTACCAACCGCTGCAAAGTAATGAGACATAAAACTGTTTTATTTCAGTAACAAATATTTGCTTTACAAAAAATTCCTGCCGCTCCTAGTTAGCTCCAAGGAGGCGGTTAATGAATCCACTTTCAATGTGGCACGCGAATGCAACACGAAATTAGCTGCCAAAACGACGCCTCTCGTCGCGAACAATTTAGATTCCAAAAACTGATAATGTCCTTGAGTTTATATCAATTAAAAGTGGCGAGGTGGCTTTGAAGTGTGAAGCGAAGCGTGCTGTATTAAAACTAATTACTGTCATCACATATTTAGAATTCAATTTTCTTTTTAATTTCAAGGCGTTTTTCCGCTGCCATTCCGGCACGCTTTCTGGAGAGTAAAAACAAACGCTCGGTCAATTTTCGATTCTACGTCTGCTTGTAGTGGTGGATTTACACAAACAAACAGTTCCATCGCTAGGTTATTATTTGATAATTCTGCCCACACGCGCCAAACGCGTGCCTGAAAGTTTGTCAATGGTAAATTACACCATTGATTTACATTTTTAACTCCGGTTTACACAGCGGCCAGACGCGGATATTGGTGAGCTTTCTAGCTTCCTGTTTTCGCTTAACATGATATGCAAATACCTTCTCGGCTCTCCTAGAAACGGGCAGGGTTGTGACAACCTTGGCAGTGGAATTGAACCTTGCTTTTAACGAGTGTACCGACTTGTCAGTTTCCAAGTTATGATTTGGGCTATTCATTTTTTTTTCTTGTATGTCACGCATTGATTACGGGCGTCGTATGCAATGCAGTATAAATCCATCATTTCAGACAGTTAAAGTGCTAAACGCTTGGATATTTGACTATTGCCTAAACGCATTAGCGTATAGCGCGCACGAACGCTTCCATTCGCGTGGCTTCCATCGCAAAGTATTTAGCGCGGCACGCGGCTTACACCTCTTGAAATGATCTTCAGACATCTCAGCTCATCAGCTAATGGCTTCTAGCCGTAAAAGGGTTTTCGGTTTCCGTTTCGATTGATAGCTATTTACATAGGAAGGCACGGTTAATTGAATGGCGTTCTATTAAATCCACTGAACACATTTCATGCGCCACAACTGATTTGACAACTGTTTTTTTTTTTCAATATTTAATGCAACCTGTTATCCACATTCGCAAAGTAAGAAAAAATGCTTAAAGGAAATATGCTTCTTGCATGGTTTAGAAAGCGCAGATCTCGCAATTAACGTTACTTCGTCCGGTTATGGAACAACAACAGTATGCAGATTTGAATCAAGTGCTTCTTGAAACGAAGCGTCTTTTGCGCCAAGATAAGGATATTGCGCGTGTGATAAATGGCTCGCTTATCGCAAACTTCGGCACACGTACCCTTGTTTCTGTAATTGGACGTCGAGTGCAAAACTGACTTCTGAGCAGTTCTCATTTGTTTTTATATTAACCTTTCAGTTTGTACGTTTCTGTAGGCACTTGCCATAATATTGTGTCGCCTGGTTGCTTCTTGCATGGTTTAGAAAGCGCAGATTTCGCAATTAACGTTACTTCGTCCGGTTAAGGAACAACAACGGTATGCAGATTTGAATCAAGTGCTTCTTGAAACGAAGCGTCTTTTGCGCCAAGATAAGGATATTGCGCGTGTGATAAATGGCTCGCTTATCGCAAACTTCGGCACACGTACCCTTGTTTCTGTAATTGGACGTCGAGTGCAAAACTGACTTCTGAGCAGTTCTCATTTGTTTTTATATTAACCTTTCAGTTTGTACGTTTCTGGTGCCATAATATTGTGTCGCGTTTTCCGGTTATAGCTTTAATTAGCGAGCACGCGAACGATGACAAAGTGCGATATTTTGCTGCTGTGATGCAACCTATCTTATTCAGCTAACTTCACCCATTATGCAATACTGGCGACTCTTAAACCAGTTTGCGAGTCGTAAAACCTACTGTTTTTACATACTAATTCTTACCAATGCGGTACAGCGAACGATATCTGTGGTGGCATGTATATTCTCACGCAAAGTTTGGCCTTTAAAGATTTTGGGGTATTGCTCTTATATTACTTTAAATATTGTATCAGTTATTTCTGTTTTGAGTGTATATCATTGAACACGCGGAACGACACATTTTTTCCTGTGTATGAATAAAGTCTGTTGATAACGGAGTGATTGAGCCGATTAAGCTAATGTTCCCAAACCATAGAGTTTAGAAGACAATGAATATCAACAGAGAGGGGATTTCAAGAAACACCGCTAACCAAGAAAGCTTTCGTTAGTCACACCCTCCGGCAAACTAGTTCTAAGGGGGGTCACAGTCTCCCCTGGGGGTGTCCACGCTCCAAATTAGTGAGCAAGAGCTCTATGCGAGTAGGGGTTATGTCGGATATACGCTTGGACAGTAACACCAATAGGAGATCGGGTGTTTGTAAGAGTACAGAGGATAAACACATCCTGAAAGTCCAAACCCTCTATCTGAAAAATTTCATGATCCTAAAGGAGTGCGAAAACAATTGTTTTCGTCACATGTGATGTCAACATTCGAACATGACAATAGCGAGCTTATGAAAACTACGACGGCAACGCGAACGAGAACGTCACCAAACATGCAAAGGTTCAGCTATGTCACGGTATTTCGAGTCATCCTTCACAATACATAACAGGCTATAACAATGCCCCTATCCCTGAATAACAATAGAGGTAGTGTTTACAGTGGGCGAATGAAAATAGAAGTTTCACAGAGGTAGTGTCTTACTGCATCCTTCTGATCGGTTTCGAATTGAAAAAAACCTCGAAGTAAAAGTTTTTTAACATAGAGGAACAACAACAGAGTTACAAAAACACGAAAATAAACAAGGAAGATTTCGAGGTGGAGTACGAATGATAAACTTGAAAACAAATAGCCAATTTGTTCAAGATTTAAAAAGTTTTTTTCAAGCTAGCTCTACAGCACACACGTTTTAAATATTGGTACATTTCTTCGCTGTTCTCTGCGAAACAACAAGACGTGAGATGACCAAATTTGCGTGTTTTGGACAACGTCAACCAAGACGGCTAAATTTTCCTATTTCTATTTGGGGTTGAACGCTCTCTTTACATATTTAGCCGGAGGTAGTTCCTAAACCAGTAGAAACGCTGAATAAATCTGATAATTGCGAGATTCTTATATGTAAGTAAAATATACATTCATTTTTCATAAGGCGTTGCCCTCGACGTCGCCGTCGTCATTGCTTATGCTCCCTAATGCTGTCACAAGGACGGCAAAACGTTGCTCGTTTGTAAAAAAAAAACCTCTATGTTCTAAGTCGAGATTCTCTGGGGTAAATCAAGGTGATGGGGCAAAGATTGAACACTATGGGAGAACTCAATCTCAAATAGTACATCTTTTAAAATAGTATAGTATATCTTTTAAAGTCGATCTTCTTTAAAACGGCCATAACCAGCACCGCGCTTAGAACTGAATAGAAACCATTCACATTTATGATAGACGCAAAGCATTTCAACTTTTCTTGTTTTTGCAATCCGTTTTCAGAGCAAAGTAACAACACGTCAATTTGAAACTGTATATTGGAATTTTTTTTTTTCGTTGTCTTAGAAAATGGCCCGGGTTACGGCACTAGTACTCAAAGAATGAGCTTACATTGCTTGTTTAAAGTTGTTAAACTCCAGGTGACTGGCATTGCTTGCTTACAGACCCGATGTGGATGCGGTGTAACTTCTCAATAATTATATTGTTCACCTCTCAGAAACAATTAGACTTTAATGCGATCTCCTTCCAAACACAAAGGAGAAACGCAGCGGACTTAAATTTTTATTCATGTGAACATCTAGGTTTATAATTATTGTTAATTTCTAAAGTGCATAGGTAGTTAGCAAGAGAGGGTGAGGTGGTAGTTAACTTGAAACACGAACCCTCAAGCAAGCCTATTGCTTTAACCCATATCGTGTTTAATAAAGGATGTTGTTGTTATTGTTATAACAACTTTCTAGAGGGCCACTTTCACACTAAACTGCCCGTACACTCTCTTTTATACACTACGTGGGTCTTTATAGAGCTAGTCATCAGTATGAAAGTGTTCGGCTTGAATCTCAGACTGTAAGAGCGAACACAAACGTCAGTTTTACTCAGCCTGAAAAGGAAAAGAGAAGCAAGGACTGTGTTGGTGGCCGGAATAGTCTACTAAAACCCGCAACTCTGGATTACTGAAATCCTGGTTTTAGCATTCCGACGTACCGGGTTACTTGCGCGTTCCAGGTTTCAGTAATCCGGCGTTCCTGGTTTTAGTAAACCGGTGTTCCTGATTTTAATATTCTGGCGTTCCTGGTTTCAGTATTTCGATTCGTACCAGCTGAATGGCATCCCTTATGTGGGTAGTACTGCTAGACCCTTCATGTTATAAACTATGATTTTTACTACGAATTATTAGCGCTGGTCCTCGATTTCCTTTCCTGGTCTCACGCATTTTTGTGGCTTGTGAACTTTTGCCAGGGTTCGAATTGTAGTCTTTTTTACCGTTGTTTGGCAGTGCAAAGACGAAAAGTTTTTAAATTTTTCTTGGCGAAGTTAGTCACAAATCCAATATTGGAGTAAGTATTTCCATAACAAGGTCTACAAGAGCCCATTCAATAGAGAATAGCTCACTTCCATTAAGACCATTTAAAAAGACTATTTCACCACGTGTCCTAACTTGCCCACTTTATCGTAAAAAATTAACAGAATTAGCCCCGCTGGAGTTATTGCCGGAATGCAATTATCTAAATTAACGCCAACGAAATTATCACATTTTGCCTCCCATTATCTCGTCACTGTTATTCAATTGAATATCAGTTGACCCTGATGGTGAAAGGGTCTTCAGTGGTTTGAATGCGTGCCAACCTTTTCTTTAGTTTGTACGTCACACACTTTTGAACTTTGCCCAGCAATTGCTGTGATTTTTCGATTTTGATTTCAGTGCGTCCAAATTCGTCGGTGAAAAAGATATTTAGATCGACCAAAGTGTCCTTCATTGTGTTTCTATAAGTAAGTTGATTATGTGGAACGCGCAACTCGTTTTTGAGTAGAAGATCCATCGTTTCTATTTGGAAGAATGCCTGATTTTTTTGTAAATAGCGACTTCACGATTTATTTGGTAATTAAATTCGTTTTCGTACCGTTTGTTTTTGCTTCTTTTCCACTGTTCTGCAGACAATAAAAATGCCAAAAATTAGTCCATTTTTTCTATGTAATGGTCAAGTTTAACGGTTAATAACCTTTGCGGAGCCGGTAAATGATATCAATTCACACCTTTTCACAATGCAACGGATATGTATTTACTTCACTAATCAATACAATGATGTGTTTTTGTACTTGCAATCCTTTAGCTTGAAAATTGAATTTTGAAAATCAGTCTAGTCGCGTAGTCCTTACAAGTTTATTGGGAAGCCACTTCACCCGGGCTCATGCCAACTCATCGCAATGCAAGGACAACTAACGGTGGTGTGCGATTACTCCTTCAATTAGTTAACATCGATCGACGATCGTGTAAATTATATAAAGTAGCGGCACGTTGATTACACTTTTCGGTACACTGCATGAAGATTACATTTACTCAAATGACATCGCAAGTTACTTTGGTTTCAATTGACAAGCAAGTGCACTGCAAATCGGTTCAAACTTTTGTACTCCCGTGGATTGGCGGAATTGACATTGGCAGGGTGTTTAAAAAGCTATTTGCTTCATTCATTGTAGTCCCTCTCCATTCAGATATGGTTAATTGCATGCTAATAGCCGCGAGTAAGTCGCTTTGTGCGCGCCGCGTTTAAATTGTTTTGCAAAGTTGTTGAATTTTTTCAAAAGTGTAAGGTGCTTTGAAAATTATTTTAAGCCTTGGCTATTGGTGGATATCTAATATCTGACCAACCTTAAGTTGTACCACGCGCCGAAATATTTTTTGACTATCGACACATAGGCGACCCCTTTTAATTTCTTTTCTTTTATTGCAAAGCTATTGTTTTAGAAAGATTGTGGACTCCAAACAGCATGTTTGATCCACGCAATGCAAAATGTTATGTTTTTGGGGAGGTTCTTGGAGCTTTTTTCCTTAAAAGACGTTTTGAAGGGTCTTGAAAGCTGTTTTGATAATTTTATTGATGGTTTTTTTGCCAAGGCATCGGTTGACTACAACTGTACTTTATCAATTAATCTGCAAGGATTACGAAACTAGTGTTGGACTATTGCTTGTTGGCTTACAACAAGCGTGCAACTTAAGGCCTCATTGGGCACGAAAGCCGTAAAACTAATATCCAACTTGTTTATTTGGGCAAAGGAATTAGCAAACATGTTCTGCTTTGGAAGTTCAATGCAAATGAGTGATATTGCCATGTGCGAAGAAGACTGTTCAAAACCGCCTGGTCGCCGCCTGGCTCATTAATTTATCTTAATTTATGTAAGATGTTTATCGACGTGCCCTTAGCTAAAGTAGACTTGCAGCAGCGCAAAGGATAGTATTGTGTTTATTCTGGTTTGGTTGGAGCTATTTTTGGCCAAGCTCAATTTTTTCATTCATTTATTCTTTCGACCATCAGATCAAAGGATTAGGGCGCGACCTTGGTTAACTTAGGGTTCATGCAGTTCCCGGGGGGGGTACTCCCATAAATTTCGGATAGGGGTGTGCCGCGAAGGTTCTTAAACCCTGACCCTATTTAAGGATAAAGAAAACGAAAATTGATACCCTTTTTAAGGCCCAAACCCGAAAAATGACACCCTATTCAAGGAGAGGAGAAACGTTGGGTGACGATCCAAATAACGGCTAACCGCACACGGCAAAACACAAATCTTAACAAAATCGCTTTGCTACTAGTTGAACGGATAGTTTATAGTTTAAACATGAAACAGACGATTGTTACGTTTAGTTGGGCATTTATTTTAGCTGATAGAATTTAGGTACCCTATCTAAGGATAACACCGGGAACACAATGCCAAAAGGAGCAAAAATGATACCCTATTTAAGGACCGAGAACCTCAAAAACCATACCCTATCCCGCGGCACATACCTATATAGCCCATATATGGGAGTACCCCCCCCCCCCCCCCCCCCCGGGATGCAGTTTACATTGAGCAGCCAAGCGGGCTTATCAATTTGACTTTGTGCCCTAACTTGCCCACTTTATCGTAAAAAATTAACAGAATTAGCCCCGCTGGAGTTATTGCCGGAATGCAATTATCTAAATTATCAATTATCAATTTGACTTTGTGTCCTTGGTTAACTTAGGGTTCATGCAGTTTACATTGAGCAGCCAAGCGGGCTTATCAATTTGACTTTGGGCTTACATTCAAACTTGCGCGGTGTAAGGTTCACCCTAGTCTCCCTCGCAGCCGTTTTTAGTGTCGTCACGCAACGCTCCTCCCCACAAACGGCTGCTCACATTTGAACAACATTCCTTTCCCTTTGTTTCTTATGTGACCAATCAGAGTACAAGATAATGTAATCAACATGGTTTTTCCCGCGTACTCAAGTGTTGCAAAGGATCGGAGTTTCTCCAATGTATGAGGCGCCAAAGAAAGCTCTGCAAAGTGATCGTCGCTTTATTTGCTCCACTGTAGTTCAGAAAAAAGAAAAGATTATATATTTCGATTTACCGGCGGTTATTTGTTCATGTCCGGATGTGAATGTGAGCAGTTTAATATTCAGCGGCCAGCGAGTTCACTTTGCAAAGCTTTGCTAAAGACGACTTGTCATGTTCAAAAAGGCATTCATCTTGGAGGGCTCAAACATGAATTGAAGGGACTCTACAAGGATCGTGAACGTACGAGAACATAACGCTTATTTAGCATTGAGAACGACCGTGACAATGGAGAAACCGCTGCAGCTGCATGCCGTGAGAAAACCTCGAATTGTTTTTACAATTTCCGATCGATATCACGTATGCTTCCTCTGATACTGCAGCCCGAGATTTTCCGAAACCCGTCGTAGGTTGACAAAAACATCCTTTCTTTCTTCAACGATTTTCCCAATTCCAGATTTTTTGCTGTACGTTTATTGCGCCTTTCAATAACATGCGAAATCTCGACGACTTTTTTCCGCAGCCGTCATCAGGCAACGAACCTTGAAAAACAGAAACAAACAAAATGGATCGAAATCTACCAATCACAGCTGACAGACGTGACCTTTTGACCTTGCTGTAAGTTAACTTGTGTTTCCTGAGAGGTCCACTTAGAAGGTTAACGGTTGCGAAAACCGTAAACCAATATAAAAACGTTGGTTGAGGTTGAATTTCAGAGTTCGTATGTTATTGAAAACCACAATAAGCTAGAAATTTGAAATGTCTTTCTGACAACATGAAACATTTCTTCAAGGGTCGCTATTTTGAAAGCTATGAACTCAAAGATAAAACAAGCAAAATGATTGGTTAGATTTCTTTGGCGCGCACAGTTCTCGAAATATGGAACCCGAATGGTGATTGGTTGAAACAGAGGAAAGGAATGTTGTTCGAATGTGAGCAGCCGTTTGTGGGGAGGAGCATTGCGTGACGACACTAAAAACGGCTGCGAAGGAGACTAGGTTCACCCCCGTTGATTAGACTTTTTGGAACGTTTATGGCCAAATTTGTTACTTTGTGAGTTTTTCACGTGTTTAAATGCTTGGCTTCTGTTATAGTGAAATCCCCTGCTCCTAAAAAAGGAAGTCTTTAATTGTAAGTGTAAACACTCCGTTTTCAAATGGATAACATTCTCACGTTTTGAACTGAAACTAATTTGAAAAAGCTTTTAACTTAAGGGCATCTTGACAGCAAATTTTCGTACTTCTTTAGATGAGAGACGAGTTAATTTGTGCTCAACACTGAGCTGCTGATCTACAGCCACGTGTCATACAATAAGTCCCTTTGTTTAAACTACCCGATTTTGTCAAAAAATGTAGCTGCAGAGACCAAATTTGGTCCCTGCCACTTGTCCTACGAATTCTCACAAAGTGGAGCTAAACCCGAGTCTAACACCAATCCCTTTTGATATCGACATTCCTCGTAAGTAGCAGGTGATTTAAACATCAGTGAAAACTTTATTGGGAAAAGCTGTCATTAAAGTAAAATCGGATTAATATTAAAAATTAAAAAAAAGACATACGAGAAAATGAAAAAGGACTATTTTTTAGAGTCTAAACATATCAATTTGTTAGGTATTTAGAGAATACTAGTTATTGAATTTCGGATCGGCAATTAACCATGGTTTCCCTTTAGAATGCACCGTGAGAATATATCAGGCTTATACACCATTCACACCAAAGCTTAAACATGTTTAAATGTTGTTTAGTTAAACACGGTATAAAATTGTTTTCTTCATGGAAGTTGCTGACTGATGTTTATCGAATTCAAATTTGGCACAATGAAAGCACAAGGAAGAGGACACTTGAACCCTATGTAAAATTCAGTCTGTCAGTTGTCTGTTGCTGATTTTCATTTTCTTAAACCTTGTTTAACTAAACATGTTTTGTTGGTGTGAATCAGGTATTAGTCTCACCCTGTTGGTAGGTAGGTAAGATACGCAGACCGCCGGGAACACAATAATGATAAAGTAGTTAATTATCCACTAGAAGGTGATAATTGTTTAATGCTCGTTTAACCTGGAATTCCGACAAAAACTGTGTTATTACGACCATTTCATGAAACCTCATTGTGTCCTCAATTAACACAGTTCAGAATTACATAAGTGATTTTATTTTATTACCGTTAAAGCTCTATCAAGCCCCCGGAGTCTTATTCCTTATCAAGATCTCTTGGCTGGGAGAGGTTGGGAGCTTAATAGATAGGGGGTTGTTTAAAAGAGGTTTTGTTACAGCACATTTAAAATCTTGTCATAGTGCTGTTTAGCAACACAAAACACTAATTATATACACCTAATTCGATGCTTTAAAATATAATACGCGCGGATACTTTGCGAGTTGCGTAGTAAATACGAGCAATGAGCAAAATGTCCGCTCGTATTATATGTTAAACCACCGAATAAGGGATTTATTATTCCACTAAAATATAAAGTTTAATTCGGCCGTTTTGTCGCTCCGCTTTTAGTCCATATTTTTGCCCTGTTCTACAGTGTAATAACGTGGCATAGTTTGCGCGTTCTTTTGCCCTAATATGGTAAAATGGCGCAATAGTGGAATAATAAAAAAAGGTAAATGTGGTGGATAGATGTTTTCTTGTTCATAATTATTAGAGAGTGGGGGGGGGGGGGGGGGGCTGAAAAGAGAGAGGGAGTGTTCCAGAGGGGGGCTTATTAGAGAGGGGGGCTGAAAAGAGAAGGGGGGGTTAATACAGAGAGGGAGTGTTCCAGAGGGGGCTCATTAGAGGGGGGGGGGGGCTGAAAAGAGAAGGGGGGCTTTAATAGAGAGAGGGTGTGTTCCAGAGGGGGGCTTATAGAGAGAGGGAGTGCACCAAGCAGGGAAAATGAAAAAGTCTTTTGGTGACAGATCTTTCAGTGTATCAGCGCGTGCACTTTGGAATGCGCTCCCAGCATGCCTGGGAAATATTAGTTCTATATTTCGTCTTAAAAGCATATCTTTTTAAATTAGCTTTTAGCCTTTAGATTTTGTTAGGTTTTGGCATAGAAGGGAATCATTAGAGAGGGAGAATTAAAAGAGAATGTGAGCTTTATAGAGAGGGGGCGTTCAAGAGGGGCAAGTCTTATTAGAGAGGGGGACTTAATAGGAGAAAGCAAAACTTAACCCTTAATATGCTAAGTCCGGATTATTCCGGGATTTGGAGGAATGTCCATTCAACCACTTGTGACGTCACGAATTTGCGCGTCAGCAGATTCTTGGAATATGCAACTAATGCAGGTTGAATAGATCTTTCCACAGGACTGTCCATTTTGACGATTGACTGCAATCTGACAGAGCTAATCAGAAAAAACGTGATCAGTTTTTGGTGCAAAATTGGTGATAAAACGGGCCAATATACCTGTACTTGATGATGGTCTCCTTTCCATAACTTTTCATTGCTAAAGATCGAAACTTTTCAGGTCAAAAGAAAGGATGTACGGTGCAGAAGGTAGAGAGAATAAGAAAAGAGAAAAAAAACGAAAAGCAAGGCAGCGAGGAAAAAAATCGCAACTGTTCGGCAAAAAAAAAAGTCTTTGGCTTATGCGCATGCGCCAAAGTAAAATATTGTACATTTTTACACCAAATCTTCCTCAAAATCTTACTGCAGTGTAAGAAAATGCATTTCTGGCAAAGTTTAGAGAAATTTAGCATCGTAGCGCCAAAAAAATCAATTTAACGGTTAAAAAAAACGTGTTTTTTGGAGTAAATTTAGCATATTAAGGGTTAAAACAGCAAGGGACCGCAAACAACCATGCTGCCGATGTAGCTTGATCTTCAAGAGATCTAATCAGCCGAAAAATAAAATAACTTGACAAACAATGCAAGGCTGATACTACGTGAAAAAGTAGACAACACGACCAGCTGTTTCGTCCTTTTTGTGACTCATCTGCGCGGTGCAGCAAATCTAAATAACGCTAGCTCGAAAGCAAGCGCAAATAAATTGCAACAACCCGTACACTATATCATGTTCCGTACTTTAAACTCACTTGTACCCCGAATCACGCGCTGCCACATCACGTTTTACAATAGGAGAAGAAGGGACTTTTATAAGGACTGGGTGTTCCAGAGGGGGGGGGGGGGGGGGGCTTATTAGAGAGGGGGGCTGAAAAGAGAAGGGGGGCTTATAGACAGGCGGTGTTCCAGAGGGGGGGGGGGGCTTATTAGAGAGAGGGGTGCTCCAAAGGGAGAGGGGGTTTATAAAAAAGGAGGACTTAAAAGAGAAGGGGGGCTCAATAGAGAGAGGGGGTGTTTCAGAGGTGGGGTTATTAGAGAGAAGGGGGAGGGGGGCCTTAATAGAGCTTTTGCGGTATTTTGTTTTATTGTTCATGATGGCCGGGCTTTTATATACTCATGGACTGGTTTTATGGTTAATCATTCTTATCTTCTGAGGTAAGATTATTTTTTTCCTAGAGTTTAAACCAGTATTCGTTTTGGTTTAATTTTATTATAGGACCATGAAATTTTTATGTCACAGAATAGTAATTTTGCATGTCGTACGGGTCAGCAATACTCCCAGACTTCTTCTATGTGGCATCCTTCCCTGCAGCATTCTTGCACTATGTTAGTGGACGAGCTAGCTCGGTTGAACCGACGAAGGAAGCTGTTGGCTGCTTTTTCATCCTCTAGCACAGACCCTTCAAAACAAAACAAATAAGTACTCACTATATTCGCGGTGAAGCACAAGCATACACGACCACATTGGATTCCATCACCTGGCCATCACCTGGTTTTTCAATACAGCACCACCAAAATCTTGCCTTCTCGGGGTTCAAAACAATTTTAACTCCGTTGACTTAGTTATTGCATTTTGCATTAAGAAGTAACTAAGTTATTTGTTAATTTAAACTAATGACTGTAGCAAAACTATAAAAGCCGAGATTATCACATAGTCACTTTGTACGCCACCATAGTTAATAGAGGGAAATGGTTAGGAAGCCCGGCTAACATCAAAGGAGCAAACAAACAAGCCAAGATTGAGGTTGAAAGGTCCATGACCGTGAACATCTTTTGTTTTGCGCTCATACACTATGCATGAATTACGTAATCGCAATGTTTCTATTGGTTAGTTGTATGAACACACGTAACCACCTATTGTATTTTGTCAGGTTTTGTGCGTGCACGGTCAACCCCCAAAATAGGAAACAAAAACCTATAACAAAGAACTTTGTCAGGCTTCATAATCATTACCCTCTATAAACTATGTACGCCACCAATAGCTTTGTCAGCCAATTAGTACTACTCAACCCGAAATGCGTAAAATGTACGAGATACCTATCTCTTTGGTAGCACAAATCCTTGTCAGTTAATTAAGAATTAGACTACGGCTCCGAATTTTCTAAGGGGGAATAGTCAACGAGGCGCAGTCGAGTCAGTGCCTATTGCTCATAGAACGATGGCGAGTGGCCTAACTGTTTAATTAAGTAGACGGTCGAAAAGATTACAGTCCAAAACCTCTAACTTAACTGAGGTATTAAGGTTAAAATTAATGATAATTTTGCGTGTTAAGGGCAACGCGTGCGCGATAACATTCTTTAAGCGAAAATACAATGCGATTCGCGGATTTCCGAAGAATTGAACTCGCCGAGTGTCTTCTAAACAAAACGATGATCTCTTACATACTTTTTCTTCTCATTCCCAGTGCACACACTGCCACGTAGACATTCGCTATTTGGTGGCCGCAGTAGTATCCATGGATAGGCCGCTGACCAACTTCACTGGTTTTCACTAATAGAGCTGAAAACAAAGAGAAGATACTGTAAATTAGGGCACTTGTGTTTTAAGGATGTTTCTGTAAAATAAAAGGTGTTCACAGGATATGACGTAAGCGACTGCCTGGCCTGTAGGCGAATAGTCGCGTTCGAAAAGCATCGAGTTGTTTCCATCGTCACTTCCTTGGACACCATAACCGTTGAGTGCAAATTTTATTTTAGATATTTTTAACCACCCAATTATATTTTAGTGTGTGTGTGGTTGGAGTTAGGTTGGTTTGATATTTGTAATTATTTTAATAGCTGATCCGTGTGACCGTCATTTTTCTTTACTGCCTTAATTTTCGAGCGCTCATAGAATAAAGAATGTTTGGGTACGATATTAGCAGATCCGTATTTGCAACAGAGAAGTCGATTGACGAACTTTATGGTAAACTTGAACTAAAGAATTGTACGTGTAGCAAACGACCGTCAAACGTTCATCATAGCACAAGCGTTAGACAGAAAAATTCTGGGTCCCATACGGAAATCGAACCCGTAAGGTCCCTCTTAAACACCGAGCGGGCGCTCTATCCACTGAGCTACGGAGAGACTCACGGTGAGCGACGCCATTTACTAGGTTCATAATGTGACACGCGTCCTGCATACTGCTAGAATCAGCAATGTCCATAGCATACTGTATTTTAATAAATAAAGAAAGATGATAAATAGAAAATTTCAAGCTCGGTCGTGAAATAAGGAAGATGCAATTTTCGGGACAAAGGAAAAAAGATCCCACGCTCATGACATGATGAACATTATTTCATTAACGAACTTAAATTTTACCACTTTCCTTCATCTATCAAAAGATTTAAGTTCCAGTGAATTAAGGAACTTTATTAAAAATACGCTTTACCAAATATATGTATTTTTAAAGTGTCAAGAATAGAAAAATTGAATTATTACCTCCATTCACGAGAACGTCTGAAACAAGAAAAATCAACACGACAAAGAACCATCTATTAAGTTTCTCCATCTGAAAATTAAAGAAAATACTATCTACTTTATTTGCTTTTATTCTCAGTACAGAAAACGATCGAATGTTGTTTGTACTTATTTCGGGAAATGGAAATTTGTCCGGCAGTGAGCATGTCTTGATGGGCGACATTGCCACGAAAAGACCATAATTACAGTTCAGGGAAGTTGTTTCAGTGTCGCACTGAAATATCATAAATGTCATGGCTTACCTGACGTTTTCCGTGCTCCTGTTTTCTCTCAACAGTGAATAACGTTGAAAAACATTGCTTTTTACAATAAAAGCGAGTTTTGCTGTTGGATAGCTTACAAACTCAGCTGGGATTCAGCTGTATCCACTCCAAGACAGACTGCCTGTCCACTCAGCGCATTTATTTGCTTTTATTCCGGTACATGTTGTAGACAATATATTCATCTGTTGGAATCCAGTCAGCTTTTGTTTAGATTCTCTATTAGTTTCAAATATACAGAAGATTCGACTTGCGCCGGCATTTACTGAACGGCATTAGATGTCGTGGAAAGAAGCTAACACGTTTGAGGAAGATTGCCGCTATTGTCTCATACTTGGCCAGGCGATCGGTGAGGCGCGTGCTAGAAGCTGCTACTCAGGTGAAGTCGTCTGGGTTGTTCCCCAGGTTACTACTCGAAAATTTGGGTGGGCTCTGCGGCGCGCTTGTTAAAACCGTTACATTATTTAGAGGCATGCGCATGCGTGCAGCCGCTATACAAACAGCGTGATCGTGGGAATAAAATAGCGCGGTAGATTCGAATCAGTGTATTTTTATGCTGTTTATCCTCAAAAGTTTTAATATAGATGTGGAAAAGCGCGTTGTGTGTGGTGAGGCCGTTAAAGGAAAGGGCGGACGTCCCAATACCGGGTATGAGGCGCGTTTTTCTAGCTTTTTCGGGATCCATGTTACAGCTGATACAAAATACCATACACAATGTCACACAGCCAGATAGATCAGGGCCAGGTTATTCGAAGCCGATTAACACTGACCCAGGATTAAAAGTTGATCGGGAGTCGTTGAATTTCTTTTGTGTAAAAGAGTTTAATGTGCATGCTTATGTATTGTGGATATTGAGATTAGTCCACGTCAAAACTGGAGGACATTAAATGGAAACAGAACACCTCACTGAAAAGTTAAAAAACTGAAATCAAAATTCACACCGATCCTGGATTAGCTTAATCGTGCTTTGAACAACCTGACCCAGAAGAAGGAATTTATACTGAATACCGTACACAATGCCATTCAGCCAGCTAGATCAGAGGAAAGAACATAGGCAAAAGAAAAATGCAGGGGACCTAATAATACGACAATACGACGCACTTGGTGCATAGGCCGTGAATAAGAATAAAATGGATTTATAGGGGAAGGCTTTTGCTTTTAAAATCACAGGCGGTTCACTAAAACCGCAAAGGAATGTAACTTGAAGCTAAGCTTGTGGATGAAGGATGACCTGTAAAAGATGCTTAAGGAAATTTTAGATATAAGTTATGCGAGTGTGTTTTACTCATTCATTCATATCATTTATGGTCAGTGAAAGTTGTTTTTGGGTCAGTAAAAAGTCAGGGAATTTATCTGTCTTAGTAAACGGCAATCCTGTGAACACGTAACAATGTTAAAAATCTAGCCTTTATTTTATTGCAAGAGTACCTATTTCATTCCCTCTTGGTTATTGTCATTACACGCCTTGTAAATGGAAAAGTTCCTTTAAAACTACATCTTACAATATCATTACAACCGTACTACAACAAACAAATAGGTTACATTTTTTGTCTGCTGTTCAGTAACAGTACTCTCTGACTTCTTCATGATGGCAACCTTCATAGCAACACTCCTCTTTAATATCCGGGCGCGTGCTTCGTTTACTTCGTATTATTTGAGACTGAAGAAAACCTGACGCTTCTTTTTCTTCCATTAACGTGGGACCTAACAGCAAAACAAGAAAAAACAACATAAGTTACTGAACATTGTTTCCAGGAACAAATTATCCCACTGCTTTCTTTACATACTGAGTAAATTTCTTAAAGTTACCATCTTTCTTTATTTATGCAGCACGCGTTTCATATATGAACCTTGTAAATAGCCTTGCTCACCAATGGTCTCTCGTAGCTCAGTGTATAGAGCGCCTGCTCGGTGTTTGGGAGGGCATGGGTTCGATTCCCGTCGGGACTCAGTTTATTTTTTGTCCCACGCTCGTGACATGATGACATGACTTTATTATCGTGACACGATAATAAAGTTATTATTATTATTATTATCATCATCATCATCATCATCATCATCATCATCATCATCATCAGCATCATCATCATCATCATCAGCATCATCATCATCATCATCATCATCATCATCATCATCATTATTATTATTATTATTATTATTATTATGAATATTTTATCTTTCATAAATTTCTCATCCATTCATGAACGCACGACCCTTGGGACTGTTTTTAGTCTCAGCTATCGCGAACCTCAACCAACCTTGCTTCTTTTGGTATTATGACCGTTTTGCGATTTTCAAATGTTACAAAATGTCGGCGTTTTTTTTTTAGTTTCTAATGTGATGATAACTTAAAAGATTACCGTAAAATTCCGAAAATAACCGCCTCACCCCACTGGAAAATAAGCTCCTCCCCAGAAAAATCGTACACACTGAAATTTTGTTGAAGTTGTCCTTTTTATCTGCCCATTATGTCCACTTCTTTAAATTTAATTTTCATCTACGTAGACCACTTTTGTTATATTGATGACCTCTCTTCATATGAGCCCTGTTGACCCGGTTTCCGAGATCTCGCCTCACTCCTATTTCCTTTGTAAAAATTGCGATGTGTTGATATGAGAAGGCGCGCCAGCCCGGTTACCGAGATCTCGGTTTCTACAACCGAGATCTCGGCAACCGAGATGAAAATTTTCCCATATGAACACTCCAGCTCGGTTAGCCGGACGAAAATGTTTTTGACAAATTAGCTTCGCTTTCGAAACTGGGCGGCCAAAATGGCATAATTTCGCCGTGTATGCATTTCCACTTCAAAAGTATTCGAATTATCTTTATTAGTTAAGTTACAAGAGTCGACAAAACTATGATAGTCGCGAACGATACTTATTTATGTGGCGCCATTTTGATTTTGTTTCTTGAATTTCGTCCCGGTAACCGGGCTGAAATTTCCCATATGAACAGACGACAAAATTCATCCCGGTAACCGATCCAGCCCGGTTACCTGGCTCATATGCAGAGACCCTAAATCTTGCTCAATATAGAGTTCACAAAGCCATTCGCTAGGCGTTAGATTATAACCAAGTGGCACACAAGTGCGGGCACGTAAGTTCGGTTTTTCAAGCTGTCCTCACAGTTCGCCGGTACCCATTTGGGAGGATCTCAAATTTAACCGTCAACGGTCCAAACTGGTAAAATTTAACCGTCAACTGTCAAAGCAATCCCCCCATTGAGACCCTCATTCGTACTTTTGGATGGAGCCAGGAACACTGCATCATGCCTCCGGCCACCGCTCGAACCAGTACCGCCCAATACGCATTAACTGGCTACCGCGTCTCCCAGATCGCGTTGATGTAAGGTCAGTAGAATAGTACATTTGTGATCGGCTACTTATAGACTTGCCTACAAGTCGAGCTAACAGAGCGCGAAAGCGAGCGCGAAGCGCGAGAGCTCGTCGCGCTGGGGTCTACTGCCAAACCGGAAACGAGAAGTGAACGACTTTTAGAAAGTCTAGGCTACTTACTGCGTTTTCTCTTTCCACTGGAACATTGTTGATGGTGCACGTACATTATCATGACCCCACAATAGTGGCCATGAATTATACGATGCCCTGCCTCGTTATTCTTACGAAAAGCTGTCAAAACCAAAAGTAGATATGCAGAGATGATGAAAATCACTGGCCGGGGAAGAGGGAGAGACAACTCGAAGGCAAGTTAATATTAATAAAGATCAATCAATCAATCAATCAATCAATCAATCAATCAATCAATCAATCAATCAATCAATCAATCAATCGGGAATTGTCAAGAAAGGACCAAACCGAACTAGCAAAAAATGTTCATATTTTCTGCCATCAACAACGCTTTACAATATTGCACATGGTTTGTTGTGTTTTGCGTTAAATTTTGTCTGATGCGGACGAATTAATCTTCAAACGCACCGCCGGCAAAATTTGTCCGGGGTAAAACTCGGCTGGACAAAAACCGACTCGCTGCAGTCTTGCGTTCAGCTGGTCGGTCTCCGTGTCAAGGGAATTTTCTTCTCTTTGCAATTTATGCTCCTTGATCGGTCCTTTTCTTACCTTTTACAGTTTCAAAACACAGAACTATAGCCACGAGTGCAACAGTGCTCCAGAAACATACGTTCTTCATCTGAAAATAAGGAAGAAGCACCAGACATTTCAAAATGGATGTAATAAAACATTAGAATCAGCCTTATTTGAAATATCTTCATGAATCTGTTCTTGTTTTCTGTTTTTTATTTCGAGACCTGAACCATATATCGCCATCACATCACACTCCTCCGACCATCCAACAACGGCACCTTCGATCCATTCCCAAGATGAACTGGGATCTGACATATGATGAAGCTTGTCTGTGTTACAACCCAGATAAAGCATGTTGATTTTTCTAACTCCTGAGCCCGTTTAGGTTTTATTATTCTGTCAGTGTCAATTTTTGCCGAAGCCGAAAATTGATCTGTTAGCCACTGACTAACTTTGCTCAACCTCGCCAATAATTTTTATTTGTTATTATAAAATGTATGACTAATTCCGCCCGCTGTGATTGGTCAGTTCAAGTTCATTATACACGCGTTTTACGTCACCAGCACTGGTCGCCTCCGGCTTGGTTACCTTGCATGTGGAAAAATGGCTGCCATCAAGTAAAAGCTTACATAGAGCATGCTTAAACCATTTGTACTTCCGTCTCAACTGGTCTATATAGAAAGCAGAATCATCTAAACCTTCCGCGCTCACACTGGCTTTGAATTGGCCACGAATCTTCCTGAAGACACTCTCGTTTGCATTTTTTTTAGGGCCAACGTTTCTAATTAAAGTAAGGGTTCTAGCTCGATCCCTATTGCCATTTGAATACACTTACCAATAGATTTAACTCTACATCAGGCCATGACCTGTTTTTTCTTGTCACTTTTTTAACGCTCTTGCGAACAGTCCTTGATTGCTGCCATTTTGATTACCCACAAGCCAACACTCGTCTTCGGAAAATCGTCTTCCTAATTCGACGGAGAAATTCAGACCACCTGTATGTCCAAAATCGTGTCCGTCCCGTTTTCACACTAAGACGACTTGTCCGCCTAGATTGTCCATCTCTCGAGGTCCGTCTCTAGTGTGAAAACGGCCATTCAAGTTCCTTTTAACGGTTTCAAAAGAGTCGAGAGTGTTTTGATACACTGGTAAAAAATATCAGTTCTCAAAGGTTCGAGGGGCACTTTTAAAACTGGACCATTGCAGGTTTTTGTAAATCTATCGAAATCTACCTGTTTTAATTCTAGCAACAATAACTTATAATTATGAGAACATCTAATTGGACTAATTGTAAAGATGAACAGAATGTATAATCATGATAATGGAACAGAACTGAACTGTCTTTCAGTTCGCCAAGCTGAACTTTCCTACAAGACCATGGACTCCGTCATTAATTGAAAGTGCACAATTCCGCAAAATCTAATAACTTAGGATTATCCCGTTACTGACAAAGCTTTACGAAAACAAATAGAGAGGTACTACGCTTCCAGTTTTAACTAACATCGGTTTCGTCGGTGCGCTCATCCTCATTTGGACACATTTTAATTATGAGGGCAGATGAATGCACCTTTATTTTACAAAGGAACATTTCGTGTTGAGCTGGGACGGGTGTTGCGTAAGTTACGTACATGGATTATAGTTTTTCTTTTGATCGCGGTTTGTTGGCCAATCACCGGTAACGAGTAACCACCGCACTTGGTAAAAGTATCGTTCATTCCACTTCAATAACCCCTGACCTTTAATTTATGTAACTACAGGAGTGTTTTAGAGTTTCTATTGGTTAGAAGTTGCAAGACTTCATGACCGAGTTGGTTTATGATATACCCTTGAGAACTCGCTTTACTTTTTTGAATTTTTTGTTGTCGTCATATGACGCTGGTCAGGTGATTGATAAAGTGAATTTGTAGCATCGAACAGGACAAAAAATGGGCGAAAAGTGTGAACTAAATAAGTAGATATTTTGGTTTTTAGGTTTTGTTTTGTTCATTTAGTTATTCAGATAAACGTTAAGTTATTTCAGATAAAAAGGTTTACAATCTACTACACTAGTCGATATTCGTTCTTGATTGTTATTACCTATTCACAATCACCCAAGTGAGTTCTGTCTCTTGAATCACCTTACGAATGCGGGATAAATGGGAACACAATACCTTTTGTACAACTACTATGATGTTATCACTCAAAATATCATTTCTGTTCATTTTCGACTAGATATAAGGTCTGTTAGAAATCACACACCGCTGAAAACGGGACTAAAATCCAACAGAATTCTATCATCCAATGAAGCCTTTCAAAGAGAAGCGCGACTCACTAAAGGATATTAAACAATATTCGAGTATTGATGCCTATTTTAATAGCAATCAATACAATGCATGACAATTAATTTTCAACTTAAAATTTAATTTTTTCATGTAAATTTTTGTAGTTTGAAAAGAGATTAAACAGCTTCCAGATTAAGATCCTCGTAACACAACGATTGATGACTGCAGCTGGAAACATAAAATTAGGCTGCTTTCCCTCTGCTTTCCCTTGTAAATATGACTATGGTGTGCAACCGATCGATCGAACCATACTGTTGAAGACAAAAATACGTGAGTAATTTCTTCAAAAGTAAACAGAAAAAAGTATCTGGTAGTCACTGTTAAGGTTACCTTGATGTTTAACTATCCATCCCCTTTCATTCCAAGCCGAAAGAAAACCGCTAAGTACATCAGAACATGGATTGAAAACTGTTGACAACATTTACCGTAAACATTATCACAAAATCGCAAACACGCTCACTAAGAAAGCCAAATTGACCCAGAAATTGCAAACGAATAGCCAGATGGAACAAGAACAAAGTATTCTGGGGTTTCTGAAATGGCTCCATTATTTTCATCTCCAATATAAAACAGAAACCTTTCTGCAAGCAAGGACGAGTTTCTTTCGACGAACGGGAGAAACAAACAACTCTAGTGACCAGTGCATTTCGGCCAAACCACGTGACGATTTTACTTGGACTAGTACAATGTTAATTTCGCAACCAGAAGCAGAAACGTGCCCTAACTTGTAAGCGTAACATCATCAGTACCGATATTCCCACGGCCGTGCTGAAAATAGCTGTCGATAAAGTTGTGTGACACGCTTGACTGCACACAAAGCTAGTTTTCTTTTCAGCCGTTGTTTTTTACGTGACGAGCCCAAACAACGGCTGCAAAGGGGACTACCAAAAAGCTGGCTGTCTTTTTTTTCTTTTGCCTATGAGTAAACGTAACTGCAACCGCTCTGCGTTAGGAATATTAAATACACTAAAAAGGTATTGCGTCAGCCATGGAATGCGCTGACGTTGCAGCTTTCACTTTCGGTACGTGACAAACAAGATTATGTTTACTTTGCATGTTTATTTCGCCAGAAGCGACGGTCGTTAATTTGTTTACAATTCTGCAACTATTTCTTGTCGGTTTAGCCAGTTGAAGTGAACCTTTGGGCTGTTTCATCGAGGCGAGTTCAGAGATCTGAAGAAAATAAATTTGGCCGACGTAAACACTTGCAAGCATTACGTCATTGGTACGGAAATAACCGCATTGCACCGCCGTACTACTAAAGATAACCATCAACAATCGAAGCTTGAAATGCGAGACTCGCACAATGACTCATTTTTTACGGCCTGGGGAAGCGGAGGATTTAGGGGGGATCACATGGTTTTCTTAAGTATGGAGGGGGGATCAGCCGTAACTGACAAGCATTGAGGGGGACCAGAAAAAAATGAGAATTTCAGGTGGCGGTGGGATCACCAAACGCACTGCCCCTTCCCCCCTAACCCGAGGCGATAAACAATGACTGGTTCCTTAGTTATTACCTTAAAGATTGCCTTGATGATTGCCTTGCAATGATCTGTGGAAGGAGACTTCACTGTATTCGGAGAAATTAGCTCGGCCCTCTGTCTTCTATGATTAAGGACAGAACTTCTTGTTGGCAACAATTTCTTATTCTCTGAATTTAACACCTTTTTACTGTACGAGCTGTTTACAACGTCCAGTGACATCTGACTCAAAAATCTTGCTTGAGCCCTTTTATTGCGACCACGTATAAACTGTCAATCATCCGTCAAAACGTCAAAATTCGTGATTTATGCTTACGCAATGACCTGCGCAGTCCATTCTACGAACAGGTGCCGCTGCGTAGAAGACTACTTTCATGTACGTTCCTTCCCGTGAGTAAACATTGTCAAAATATTTTTCTTTCGACTGTTTTACTACGATCCCGAAAATGCCTGGTCAAGACAAAACAACACGAGAAATATAAAAATTTCAGAGAACATTTTTACAGAATAACATTAAACTTAAGTAACAAGATAATACAAAAAAGTTAAACTAAAGATTGTTTTGAAATCAATTCAAACAAACTACTTTACAAGATACTTCGGAGAAGAAAAGGCGAGTCACTACACTAGCTCTGATCCAGCCCACATCCATATTTTAATACTAAGTTGTTTACGATTTTCAAGTCAAACCAAAAATGTTGCCATCTGTCTCGGCTGTACAAACAGAATTCTGAAGAATACTTATCTGTTAATTTACACATAGTACCAATAATTTATTCCTATCAAGTTCAATGAAAGGTTTAAGGTACTCGTGAATTATTTTGAATATTGCAAGTAACAAAGCTTGCTACAACTTCGCCTCGGATAAAGCATAATTTGAACTTAGAAAAAGTACTAACGTTCAAAATTAATCTGGGTTTTTAATTGAAAACTACATCAATCTTCCGCATGGAAAAGTAACTTTTTTCATGTACAATAGATCCCTTTTGTTACATGTTTTGTAGTAGAAATCAATAGTGAAAAACAAGTATATAAGCCGAACGCGCAAGCTGTTGCTAATCGATTACCTTAGTGATTACCTTAAAGACTATCATTATCAGCATCTAGGCCCCGTCCTCTATGTAAAACTCATTAAACAGGTAGACCGAAAGTCGCAAAGTTACATCGAGAAAGTGGCACTTTCAGTAAGAGCTCTTAAAAGTGGTACTTTTAAGAACGGTTAAAGGTGGTTCTTTTGAATACTGTTTAAAGTGGCACTTTTGAGTACGCTTAAAAGTGGCAATTTAAGAATCTTGAAATATGGCAATTTTAAGGATGAACTGTTTTTATTATTTGGCAATTTTAAAAACAGTTTAAAGTGGCACTTTAAAGGACTCTTAAGAGTGCAAAAAGTGGCAAGTTCAAGTTAAATTTACGAATATTGTTACCCCATTATATAGGGTACTTTTGGTAACTTTTTTTAGTGATTTTTACATAGAGGACTTCGCCCAGATGCAGATAGTGATCCAAAGATTGCCTTAATGATTACCTCATTCGAATCTCATGTTTACTTCGATGAACCTGCCGTTCAGCTATGATTACCTCAGTAGTTTGTGCTATGAGCTAGTGTGAAGTATCGTCGAGGTTTTTTTTAACAATAAAGAAGATTTGCTGGGTTCCAAAGAAGTTTCCTGAATGGTTTTCTCCTGCGTTGCGCAAGGTAGAGCAGAGGAACAAGTTCCCTGTACCGCTGGTATACTGAAACGAGTGCCGGCTGCCACTAAAACCCGTGTCTTTACCGAGTTATTTTCCCTGCTACGCAACGGATCGCATTGTTTGCCGCTCACCCGTCAGGAGCTTACGCTTTTAACCAAGATATTTGCCGAGTTTACGAGAAGAGGCAAATAAGCGTCCAATAGCCATTAAACTTATCGTTACATTTTTGTTTCAGCAACATTGTGTCTCATGGCTTGACTTCCGGTGATGCGGTTTGACTTCGCGCGAATCGAGTCGAATCGTCATTTACCCTTGACGAATCGACTCAGTTCGATTTCACGTTTTAAGAACGAGGAAGGTTCATAATATCACTGTGTCTCATGGCTTGACTTCCGGTGATGCGGTTTGACTCCGCGCGAATCGAGTCGAATCGTCAGGTACCCTTCACGAATCGACTCAGTTCGATTTCACGTTTTAAGAACGAGGAAGGTTCATAATATCACTGTGTCTCATGGCTTGACTTCCGGTGATGCGGTTTGACTCCGCGCGAATCGAGTCGAATCGTCAGGTACCCTTCACGAATCGACTCAGTTCGATTTCACGTTTTAAGAACGAGGAAGGTTCACATTATCATTGTGTCTCATGGCTTGACTTCCGGTGATGAGGTTTGACTCGGCGCGAATGGAGTCGAATCGTCAGGTACCCTTGACGAATCGACTCAGTTTGGGTGTATTGGACATGGATGGTTTATATTGCTTTTTGTGAATTTAAACAGTTATGTATGCAATTTAGCTCAATTTGTTGCTGAAAAAAGATATTTATTCGGCTGTGACTTACACTGACTACACTGTCGCGCAGTGATTTTAACCCATAAAACGAATATCTGCTTAAAAAATCGAAGATTTGCAAACGAAGTGCGACGAAAACGTAGTCTTGAGGTACCTATAGGCTTACCTTATGGGCGCTTTAATTTTAAAGGGACATCGTCAGCTTTGTGGTCGCGCTGACCTGGACCCTAGTTTTCTCACTTCTTTGAAAAAAGTCAACCTCAACCCGAAATCAAAAACACGCTTCGAGTACATCTCAAAATCCGCTTCAATCTTCCCAGTGTCTTACTCGATTTTCCATCCTTTACTGAAGACCTGTTTCTGAGTGTCTTTTTGGTCATCCAATGCTGTTACTTTATCATATTTGGTTAACATGAAAAGAAGAGTGGGAAGCTTGAAAGCGCCGGGCGGACAGAATCGCCTGCGTTGATCAAAATAATGAAAGAAATTAACCAAAAACATTGGACAGCAAACCACCATTATAGATGTTTGCAAACTCGCGTTTCTCGACCTGGCAAAAGGTCCATGCAGTTAAGGTGACTCGATCGAAATAAATGACGCGCTGTATGCCTGGCTAAAAACTCTAATAACTTCACCATTCCTAACTCGATTTCCCTGAAACATTCGCATTTTATACGACATTTATCGTGGAATAATATGTATGTCAATATGTTGATCTAATATTCGTTAGTTTTGCGCGATGTTACATTTATTGAACACTACTTTTTTGATAAAATTGCTATTTACAGATAACTGAGCGCTAAGATTTCGTTTAAACTTCTGCAGTTAGCTCGTAATACCATCTTGCCATGACTGTTCAAGTTTCCGCAAAATCGTCGGAACAGAAACCCCGGCACAATTTCGACATCAAAATATTAACTCCGGGCGAACTTCGAAGTTTGGAACGCTCCAGCGCTTCCAAATTTCACCTAAAAGCACAACAACCGAAGTCGACTGTTTTACTACGATCCCGAAAATGCCTGGTCAAGACAAAACAACACGAGAAATATAAAAATTTCAGAGAACATTTTTACAGAATAACATTAAACTTAAGTAACAAGATAATACAAAAAAGTTAAACTAAAGATTGTTTTGAAATCAATTCAAACAAACTACTTTACAAGATACTTCGGAGAAGAAAAGGCGAGTCACTACACTAGCTCTGATCCAGCCCACATCCATATTTTAATACTAAGTTGTTTACGATTTTCAAGTCAAACCAAAAATGTTGCCATCTGTCTCGGCTGTACAAACAGAATTCTGAAGAATACTTATCTGTTAATTTACACATAGTACCAATAATTTATTCCTATCAAGTTCAATGAAAGGTTTAAGGTACTCGTGAATTATTTTGAATATTGCAAGTAACAAAGCTTGCTACAACTTCGCCTCGGATAAAGCATAATTTGAACTTAGAAAAAGTACTAACGTTCAAAATTAATCTGGGTTTTTAATTGAAAACTACATCAATCTTCCGCATGGAAAAGTAACTTTTTTCATGTACAATAGATCCCTTTTGTTACATGTTTTGTAGTAGAAATCAATAGTGAAAAACAAGTATATAAGCCGAACGCGCAAGCTGTTGCTAATCGATTACCTTAGTGATTACCTTAAAGACTATCATTATCAGCATCTAGGCCCCGTCCTCTATGTAAAACTCATTAAACAGGTAGACCGAAAGTCGCAAAGTTACATCGAGAAAGTGGCACTTTCAGTAAGAGCTCTTAAAAGTGGTACTTTTAAGAACGGTTAAAGGTGGTTCTTTTGAATACTGTTTAAAGTGGCACTTTTGAGTACGCTTAAAAGTGGCAATTTAAGAATCTTGAAATATGGCAATTTTAAGGATGAACTGTTTTTATTATTTGGCAATTTTAAAAACAGTTTAAAGTGGCACTTTAAAGGACTCTTAAGAGTGCAAAAAGTGGCAAGTTCAAGTTAAATTTACGAATATTGTTACCCCATTATATAGGGTACTTTTGGTAACTTTTTTTAGTGATTTTTACATAGAGGACTTCGCCCAGATGCAGATAGTGATCCAAAGATTGCCTTAATGATTACCTCATTCGAATCTCATGTTTACTTCGATGAACCTGCCGTTCAGCTATGATTACCTCAGTAGTTTGTGCTATGAGCTAGTGTGAAGTATCGTCGAGGTTTTTTTTAACAATAAAGAAGATTTGCTGGGTTCCAAAGAAGTTTCCTGAATGGTTTTCTCCTGCGTTGCGCAAGGTAGAGCAGAGGAACAAGTTCCCTGTACCGCTGGTATACTGAAACGAGTGCCGGCTGCCACTAAAACCCGTGTCTTTACCGAGTTATTTTCCCTGCTACGCAACGGATCGCATTGTTTGCCGCTCACCCGTCAGGAGCTTACGCTTTTAACCAAGATATTTGCCGAGTTTACGAGAAGAGGCAAATAAGCGTCCAATAGCCATTAAACTTATCGTTACATTTTTGTTTCAGCAACATTGTGTCTCATGGCTTGACTTCCGGTGATGCGGTTTGACTTCGCGCGAATCGAGTCGAATCGTCATTTACCCTTGACGAATCGACTCAGTTCGATTTCACGTTTTAAGAACGAGGAAGGTTCATAATATCACTGTGTCTCATGGCTTGACTTCCGGTGATGCGGTTTGACTCCGCGCGAATCGAGTCGAATCGTCAGGTACCCTTCACGAATCGACTCAGTTCGATTTCACGTTTTAAGAACGAGGAAGGTTCACATTATCATTGTGTCTCATGGCTTGACTTCCGGTGATGAGGTTTGACTCGGCGCGAATGGAGTCGAATCGTCAGGTACCCTTGACGAATCGACTCAGTTTGGGTGTATTGGACATGGATGGTTTATATTGCTTTTTGTGAATTTAAACAGTTATGTATGCAATTTAGCTCAATTTGTTGCTGAAAAAAGATATTTATTCGGCTGTGACTTACACTGACTACACTGTCGCGCAGTGATTTTAACCCATAAAACGAATATCTGCTTAAAAAATCGAAGATTTGCAAACGAAGTGCGACGAAAACGTAGTCTTGAGGTACCTATAGGCTTACCTTATGGGCGCTTTAATTTTAAAGGGACATCGTCAGCTTTGTGGTCGCGCTGACCTGGACCCTAGTTTTCTCACTTCTTTGAAAAAAGTCAACCTCAACCCGAAATCAAAAACACGCTTCGAGTACATCTCAAAATCCGCTTCAATCTTCCCAGTGTCTTACTCGATTTTCCATCCTTTACTGAAGACCTGTTTCTGAGTGTCTTTTTGGTCATCCAATGCTGTTACTTTATCATATTTGGTTAACATGAAAAGAAGAGTGGGAAGCTTGAAAGCGCCGGGCGGACAGAATCGCCTGCGTTGATCAAAATAATGAAAGAAATTAACCAAAAACATTGGACAGCAAACCACCATTATAGATGTTTGCAAACTCGCGTTTCTCGACCTGGCAAAAGGTCCATGCAGTTAAGGTGACTCGATCGAAATAAATGACGCGCTGTATGCCTGGCTAAAAACTCTAATAACTTCACCATTCCTAACTCGATTTCCCTGAAACTTTCGCATTTTATACGACATTTATCGTGGAATAATATGTATGTCAATATGTTGATCTAATATTCGTTAGTTTTGCGCGATGTTACATTTATTGAACACTACTTTTTTGATAAAATTGCTATTTACAGATAACTGAGCGCTAAGATTTCGTTTAAACTTCTGCAGTTAGCTCGTAATACCATCTTGCCATGACTGTTCAAGTTTCCGCAAAATCGTCGGAACAGAAACCCCGGCACAATTTCGACATCAAAATATTAACTCCGGGCGAACTTCGAAGTTTCGAACGCTCCAGCGCTTCCAAATTTCACCTAAAAGCACAACAACCGAAGAAAAAGAAGGTTCAATGTATCAGTTTTATTAGCTCCAAATCCCATTCGGCTATTTGCAACGATGACAAAGTTTGAGCTAATGTTATAAACTCACCTTTTGCGTCAAAATGTAGCGAAGTCGCCAAATTTACGATTTTCTGAATTATATGAAAACTAACCGGACGAATCGAATAAAACTACTGGAACATAAAAATGAATATCTTACACACACTTTGCGCTATTTTACGTTTCTGGAGCTGCCTTGATGTGGATGAAATATATGTTTAAAGTGGAGCACTGCTTCAACTCTGTTGTGAACACGACCTTGTTGTTGTTTGAATTCTACTGCTGACGCTATGTAAATTTTTTGGATTTGATGAGAATTTGAGGAATTTTGCATATGGACTAGGGGGATGCATTGACAGTGTTCCGTCGCTACATGCTTCGATTTTTCATCCAAACCAAGTCAAGAAAAACAATCCTTACACAGACTTTAAAACAAAAAATCAATAAATCAATGGATATTTTGACAAAATAGCTATGCTATTAACGATGCTGACGTCGCTGATTACCCTTGCATGACCTCAGAAATCAGAGCATATAGCGACTAAACACTGTCAATGCACCCCCCTAGTCCATGTGCAAATTCCTCGATTTTTTATCAAATCTGAAAAATTTACATAGCGTCAGCTGTATAATTTAAATGACAACAAGGCCGTGTTCACAACAGAGTTGAAGCAGTGCTTCCCTTTAAACATATATTTCATCCACATCAAGGCAGCTCCATGCAGAAACGTAAAATAGCGCAAAGTGTGTGTAAGATATTCATTTAAATGTTCCGGTAGTTTTATTCGATTCGTCCGGTTAGTTTTCATATAATTCAGAAAAAACGTAAATTTGGCGACTTCGCTACATTTTGACGCAAAAGGTGAGTTTATAACATTAGCTCAAACTTTGTAATCGTTGCAAATAGCCGAATGTGATTTGGAGCTAATAAAACTGATACATTGAACCTTCTTTTACTTCGGTTGTTGTGCTTTTAGGTGAAATTTGGAAGCGCTGGAGTGTTCCAAACTTCGAAGTTCGCCCGGAGTTAATATTTTGATGTCGAAATTGTGCCGGGGTTTCTGTTCCGACGATTTTGCGGAAACTTGAACAGTCATGGCAAGATGGTATTACGAGCTAACTGCAGAAGTTTAAACGAAATCTTAGCGCTCAGTTATCTGTAAATAGCAATTTTATCAAAAAAGTAGTGTTCAATAAATGTAACATTGCGCAAAACTAACGAATATTAGATCAACATATTGACATACATATTATTCCACGATAAATGTCGTATAAAATGCGAACGTTTCAGGGAAATCGAGTTAGAAATGGTGAAGTTATTAGAGTTTTTAGCCAGGCATACAGCGCGTCATTTATTTCGATCGAGTCACCTTAATGAACGATTCGAACTTGGCGTCATTGACGCTGCTCGATTTGGAGCTCAAAAGAATACAACAATATAACAAATAATGTTATAAGCTCTACTTTAATTCTTCAATATCATTAAGAATGATGACCTGCCTGTTCAATTTCACATTATAACTGAGTCAAGTTTTAATGCCTGCATTTTAATCTGAATAATATCAACTACACGAGCAAATACAAACGCGGCGCGGCGAAATATAAACAATTATGCCAACGTAACGATACATACTTTGATGCATCGTACGGCGCTAGAAAAAAGATCCTGAGATTTGCACAAACAACATGCCAACTCACAGAAAGAGTGAAAGTTGTAAAAGGGAATTATAAAAGCAAAATATCCGATCGAAAGCAGAAATGACCGCGATCACTTGTGTTTCTCACCTCTACTGATATTTCTTCGACGTCAGAGGCATTCGTTGACACTAGCCTTTCCCTGTACAAGCCCATCAGTAAATTCTCCATGGTTTCAATAAAATCAGTGTTCTAATAATGTAACATGCATATAACCACTACTTTGATTCGCAAATACTTCGATTCGACAAGGTTGTTGATGCGCTTTTCAGTTTCCGTTCTTCGCTCGCGCGTCTTGTGATGAAGTGTGATATGCAAATTAGCTATGAAATGGTATCTAATGCCCATGTGCACCAGCTGACCGTGTTTCTTTAATACAATGTGACGCAACCCGAGTCACGATAACGGGGGCCCCTTAACGCATCATAAGCTTCTTGAGGAAACACGCAACAACAAAGTAAAACAATAAACATTTAATACAAAAAAAAGATAGCACTAAATATCACTATACTTAATTGAACTAATTACTAAATGTTACTAAATGTTAACCACGCTCTAAAATGTTAAAATAAAAAGAAAAATATTAATTACAAAAAGAATGAAAACTAACGCTACAGGATTAAAACAATGGTTTTTTTTAGTCCGTGTTCTCCTTGCGTTTCTTTGCTGTCCTTGTACTTGAACCCAAAAAGAAACCAATCACACACCGAAACCAATCACACACAACATCCAAATATCAATTTCCTACCGCACAACGACGCTCTTCACTTGTTTCACACTACTGGCCAGTTACCTTCGTTTTCCGCTTCGCTTCGCTATTCCGGACTCCGTTCGTTTCACCGTCTCAGTCCGTTTCTCTGGTTTACTTCGTAACCGTGAATTCCTCGCACACCAAGCTTTTTCCCCGACAAACGAGTCTTTGTCGTGAATTTAAGGATAGCTTCTGCTAATGACTTCTCAGCAGTGACAGTGCTTCTTCCAACTTTTCAACTGATCTTCTTCGCCACAACGTTCGTTACTGCACACACCGAAAAAAACCTTCTCTCCACTATTTCGCCACAAAACGTTATATATGAAACGCAAGTGAACCTACAATTAACTACTAATTTACAATAGAGCTGACTTACGATTAACAACTAATTTACAATAGAGCCGACTTGCAATTAGCAACTAGCAATAAATTACAATAAAGGTCCTATAGAATTGATTACGCAACAACTAACATATTACACTTAGAGAGAATAAACGTTACGTAACAGCGAAAATAAAATAAATGTAGACAATATACTAGGGGAACAAAACTAATTACAAAATCAAGAAATAGAAATTCCGTGACATACAACGAGTTAAAACGGCGCCAAAATTCGCGCTATTTGATGATTCTTGACTTGAAGAACCTTTAACAATATGGCTGCCTTGTGTGGTGTTGTCAAAGTAATTTGTTCAGTAAAATTCTTTCGCCATGGCGAAGAAGGAACAGTTGAAGGACATATCATATGGAGAGGAAAACAGAGAAGCTAAAACCCACTGGAATCGCTCTGAACTGTCTCCAAACGCCATAAAAACACAAGTTATATACACAACAGGGCAAGTACTTAATATTTTCCCCCTTATTTTGAACTGTTTTGAACGATCGTTATATTCCCATAAAAGCTCTTATAATAACGCTGTTGCAAATGGCGTATCCTGATGCGTACGTCACGTGGTTTCAAACACAGAGGATTGTCTGCTTGTGGTTAAATCTCCAAAACAGTTCGGAGTCACTGGAAAGCAAGTTCGCTGGAAAGTGAACGGAAATCATCGGATGCTACTCGACACTGTTCGGCTAATGAGATGGACAACGTATTTCACCTTAACGTGGACATGTCGATGGAGGCTGAGGTATATATCGTTTTTCATTTTCTTCAAGTAACAAGGCTCGATGTTGGGCTTTCCACAAGATGCTCCAAATTCTTAAAAAAAGATACTCAAAATTTCTCAAGAAGTTTCTCAAACGTCGCTCGAAAAATCTAAAAGTTGCTCCAATCTTTCCATATTTACCCAACCAAAGAACCAATTTAAAAAGTATCTTCAAGGAGCCTCCCCTTACATATCATTGTAAAGGAAAATTCCTTAAAGCCCTCTAATTAAAGCTAAACTTTAAAGACTTCATAAGAAAATAGTTTTTGCGAACTGCATAGAGGAGTCGCGCAGGCCCGTAAGATTCACTCACCGCTGACCACCTACCAATGCTTTTCAACGTGCACTGTTGTTAGTTTTAGCTGTTAACAACACTGCATGTTACGGTTGTGGTCAAAGCGAAAAAATAAAGCATTAATTGTTCAATATGCCTGTTTGGTTTGTCTTGGAAAGGAAAAAATTGCCCAAAATCGGAAAAGTTGCCCAGAAGATTGCCGTGTGTCTTTGGGACAGCCTTAGCTAACCACCGCTTCTGGCGAAATAAACTTGCAAAGTGATAAGCACAATCTATTTTCCACGTAGCGAAAGTGAAGGTGAGGTGCGTGCTAGAAACTGCTACTCAGATGAAGTCGTCTGGACTCAGTCGTCTGGGTTGTTCCCCAGGTTACTACCCAAAAATTTGGGTGGGCTCTGCGGCGCGCTTAGCTTGTTAAAACCGTTACATTATTTAGGGGAATGCGCATGCGTGCAGCCGCTGTACAAACAGCGTGATCATGGGAATAAAATAGCGTGGTAGATTCGAATCAGTGTATTTTTATGCTGTTTATCCTCAAAAGTTTTAATATAGATGTGGAAAAGCGCGTTGTGTGTGGTGAGGCCGTTAAAGGAAAGGGTGGACGTCCCAATACCGGGTATGAAGCACGTTTTTCTAGCTTTTTCGGGATGTTACAGCTGATACAAAATACCATACACAATGTCACACAGCCAGATAGATCAGGGCCAGGTTATTCGAAGCCGACTAACACTGACCCAGGATTAAAAGTTGAACGGGGGTTGAATTTCTTTTGTGTAAAAGTGTTTAATGTGCCTATCTATTGTGGAAATTGAGATTAGTCCACGTCAAAACTGGAGGACATTAAATGGAAACAGAACACCTCACTGAAAAGTTAAAAAACTGAAATCAAAATTCACACTGATCCTGGATTAGCTTAATCGTGCTTTGAACAACCCGGCCCAGAAGAAGGAATTTATACTAAATACCGTACACAATGCCATTCAGCCAGCTAGATCAGAGGAAAGAACATAGGCAAAAGAAAAATGCAGGGGACCTTATAATACGACAATACGACGCACTTGGTGCATAGGCCGTGAATAAGAATAAAATGGATTTATAGGGGAAGGTTTTTGCTTTTAAAATCACAGGCGGTTCACTAAAACCGCAAAGGAATGTAACATGAAGCTAAGCTTGTGGATGAAGGATGACCTAAAGGAGGACTTTGCATACCCCCTGGAGTGAAACACGCGCGTTTTCAGGTAATCAATGGCTTCCAACATGGCGGGCACGCGGAATTTTGTCCTATTTTCGACTTGATTTTTTCGCCCGGTAAAGCAGTTATGGTAAGTCAAACCTTTTGATTTTATTATTCTATGTGTTATATTTCGACAGGAATAGTCTTACGAGTGAGACAAACCTATAACATTGTGTTATCGTCGTGTTGTCTGTAGCCTGTCATCCATGACTGTTGAGCATGAATATTCAATGCATGTTTTGAATTGTAGATAGATATACTTAAACCTGGTGTCAATAGGTCAATGATATGCAAATCAAGTTTTTCGTAATTCAAACTATTTCTAGGACCTAATTGACTCCAATTGACTCCTCGTTTTCCCAAAAAATTTTGAAGTTGATAAAAGGTATTTTTGACGCAATCTTCGGTAATCACACAGTCTTACCCTGGCGAGTAGCTTCTCTGCCGTTTCATAACTGGGCCGTTGTTATTGCTTTCTCATCTTACAGGATCCAGTTCCTTCGACCTCTGCAGAGGTTATCGAAGATAGCCAAGGCAAGCGCCCTCATGTTTCGAGCGGACAAACGCCGAAGAAGAAAAGGAGTCGAGTGCCTTCGACAACAGGGCCGAATTCAACTCCCAGAACTACACGTTCGTCTAGGAGAGTTCTCTTCTCGCCTCAAAGGAGTCCTTCGATTCGTGTAAGTGTATTTTATTGTACTGTCGATCACTTAAAGTTTAACATGCCTCAAGAATCGGCACAACATGTAAAGGAATGATTATAAACAGTGCAATTTTAAACTCTCTTTTTTGGTGTCTTTGTGTTAGGTGGCTACCAAATTGTTGGCCAAAGCGAAGTCGGCAGCGAGAAGGAAACACAACATTTGGACAAATAAAGAAAATGCTGCTCTTGTACAGTTTGTGGCCCTGCACAAAGACCTTCAGGAAACTGATAAGGAATGGCCTTCAATGAGAGCGACGATTTAAAGTCTTTCAGCTTTGAAAGAACAACTTCGCTGTCGGGAAACACGACAACTCTTCGCTCGGACAAGTCAGTCATGAAAGAAATATGTCCGTAGATGCATTTTAGCTGTAAAATAGGAAAACTCTTTACGCTCACTTCAAATCTTGCGTTCAAATCAAGACAGTGAATCATAACAAGGCTGTTTTTACGGAAGATCTCGACATCGCACGGAGCTTTCAGTACGGCGTCCATCTTGAACTGAACTGATCACGTGACCTCCAACGGTTGATAATATAGTTTAACTGCAATGCATGACGGGAATTATGCAAATTCCTCCTTTGATGACCTGTAAAAGATGCTTAAGGAAATTTTAGATATAAGTTATGCGAGTGTGTTTTACTCATTCATTCATATCATTTATGGTCAGTGAAAGTTGTTTTTGGGTCAGTAAAAAGTCAGGGAATTTATCTGTCTTAGTAAACGGCAATCCTGTGAATCTAGCCTGTATTTTATTGCAAGAGTACCTATTTCATTCTCTCTTGGTTATTGTCATTACACGCCTTGTAAATGGAAAAGTTCCTTTAAAACTACATCTTACAATACCATTACAACCGTACTACAACACTTCTATAAAATAGGTTACATTTTTTTGTCTGCTGTTCAGTAACAGTACTCTGTGACTTCTTCATAATGGCAACCCTCATAGCAACACTCCTCAACAATATCCGTGCCTGTGCTCGTGCTTCGTTTACTTCGTATTATTTGAGAATGAAGAAAACCTGACGCTTCTTTTTCTTCCATTAACGTGGAACCTAACAGCAAAACAAGAAAAAACAACATAAGTTACTGAACATTGTTTCCAGGAACAAATTATCCCACTGCTCTCTTTACATACTGAGTAAATTTCTTAAAGCTACCATCTTTCTTTATTTATGCAGCACGCGTTTCATATACGAACCTTGTAAATGGCCTAGCTCACCAAGAGTCTCTCGTAGCTCAGTGTATAGAGCGCCTGCCCGGTGTTTGGGAGGGCATGGGTTCGATTCCCGTCGGGACTCAGTTTATTTTTTGTCCCACGCTCGTGACATGATGACATGACTTTATTATCGTGACACGATAATAAAGTTATTATTATTATTATTATTATTATTATTATTATTATTATTATTATTATTATTATTACAAGTGAAACCGGTAAAAACAATATATAATTATATATCCCACAGAAAACAGGTGAATGTGAAAAGGTTAACAAAATAGATTAGTGTGAACCAATCTGCAGCTTACTTTTTTAAGCAAATCCCTTACATTGTGCAGTTCCAGAAAATATCCATACCCACGCCAAGGTGATGGTCATTGGAAATTCCGAAGGGGGAGTGATCCCAATAACCCAAGTTTTCAAAAGAAAATATGAAGCTATACTGGAAATTCCAGGGGGTAGGAGGGTCCAAACCAAAGAACCATCCTTGGGGGAGGTATGGATATTATTTGGAACCACACATTTTAATTAGATTGCCATTAAACTATTGAAGACTCTTTAGCCTGTGCTGCAAAAAAACTTGATGTCTTTACTTAACCTGGAGTAAACTTTATGGTCTGTGATAATAATTATGTAAATTGTCTGTAATTTCATTATTTTTATTGGAACAAAATATTTTTGTCACAAGCCCAGAATGGTTTTAAAACTTACATGTAATAAAGTGCCAGTATTCACATGTAGCCTAATTGGGTTCTGGGATGCCCATATTACATAATCACTTACTTATCCTCATCAGGCCCATGAGAACTCTTGAGGCTGGGTTCATATTACATAAATAGCTATGAAGGTCACTAAAGTATATTCAGGTTTAAACTGGCAACATGTGGGAATCAATTGTGACAACTGTATTACATTAACAAAATGTGTATTTTTGAGTTCATTTTCAAGTTGACTTAAGAGGAATGTCATTGCAAAGTCTTCAAGTCACCTGTAAATAGAAACAAAACAAACAAAAACTATTTATTTTGGTGAAATTGCTATCTTTCCGACATGCAAACTGTATATTAAAATTAAATGGCCTTTTTCAGTGTGTGAAAAAAAAACTGACTGCTTTCATGTTGGGCTATTGGATCCAATAATTTTTTACACTTGCTAGATAGAAAAATGATATTTATGGATTTTTTACTTTGTTGTTGTTTCCAGAGAAACATCAGTCTTTGGATAAGCATATAATGGTTTCACCTTGCCCAGTCTACCTGAGTCAGGCAAGGAAGAAATCAATTTTCTTTACACCCTTCCTTTCAGTAATCATTGCAGAAAAATGTCAGATTATTAAATGTTTTGGACCCTAAAGCTGAATTTTTGTAATCTGTTCATCTCAAAACATTGCATTACAGAAATCTTTGTTTGGTTTTCTCGTAGAGCAAGTTGTCAACAAAAACTAATATGGAGTTTATTTAAATCAAATTTACAGCTACTACATGGCTAATTTCCAAAAGTAAAAAAAAAAAACTTGGGTCTTGACAAAGTGCAAGCCAACAAGTCATGAGAGGCATTCCAGTTAATCTGAATAGCACACTGGTTAGCCTTAATAATAATAGCCCTCTGTTAGCCTAAACAGTACTCCAGTAAGCCTGAGTATAGTTAGCTTATGTGGCTTGAGGTTAGGCTATGTATTTATTGGGTTAGGAATTTCTGGCTTGTATGGCACTTATGTGTCATGAAACATGCGAGTCATTCCAGTTAACCTACATATGATTCCAGTTAGCCTAAATAGCACTCCAGTTAGCCTTGAAAACACTTTGCCTGTTGCCAAACAGTACATTATAACAGTTAAGAGATCAACAACTACCAGAACTTGTTATAATCCACTCGGTCAATATTCTGACAAACATTTCCTCACGTCTAAATAATGAAAGGATGCGATTCTTATTAATTTGAAGTAGTTTAAAATTCAGATGACAAGCATAAATACAAATTACATGCCATGACGAACTGACTGACACTCAAAATCTTTTTTTTCCTTCGAGCTCGGCTTTAATTCCAGTTTGCACGATTTTATCGTTAGCACTTTTATATATGCTCACACATGATAAACGTCGAATACATAAGCTTAAACCAGTGTTCAAAATAAAATCGTTGTACAACGAGAAACGCTTACCTCAGGTCCCTGTAAGTTTCTATAAGAAATGTTTGCGAAACGTTTCCCTCGCCGTTTCTCCTCATTACATATTCTTCGTTACCGGGAATACGAATAGAAGAAGAATACCCCGTGTTTGGAAAATCGTTGTGATCGCGTCAAGAAGGAAAAACATCGGCAAAACTACCCTATATAACTCAAACTATATAACTCGTCGCCATTTTGAACATTTTCTTGTCTTGAGCCCGCAATACGGACCACCGGGAATCCCCTAGCAGCGGAGAGGGGGAGGTGCTGCTGCTAAACTTCTCCCCAGGCTCCACTCCTTTCGTCTCAAAGAAATAAAATCCATCCTGGCCAAAAGCAATTAAAATGAGAAGAAACTGACAACGCCATCATAAAGAGCATACACTCCTGCCTTTGGCAAAATTTTCTTTTGTTTCTACCGCAAATGGTCGCTGAGCAGGAAGCCAACAAACTTTTCAATTGTACTTTTCACTGCCGTACATTTTCAGAAAAAGTAATCATGGCCATTTTTAAAAGCACTATTTAAAAAACTACAACTTCGCTTAAAAATATCCTAAGAGAAAGATTCTAGTAAAGTTTTCAAGCGAATTTAAAATTGTGGTCCTTTCTGGTCACGTGACCGATGACGTCATCGCGATGAAAGTGTTAAAAATGGATTTAGCATGGAAGTATCTACTAACTTCTACTTTGTTGTTTCTTTACATTTAATGCAACGCCAGATACGCACTTGTACCCAGACTCCCACTTTTTCAAAATTGCACATAGCTCCCATAATATTTATATTTTGTTCGGTTCCTGGGCAGTCCGAAATGCCTCACGCCAATGTGCTTCAAGCTTCATTGACTGCTTTTTTAGTAGCAAACTATTTTCGTCATAGTTAGCAAAAACGAACTTCTGAGCAAAGTCACGTGACTAATGACGTCATCACCCTATGTCTCATAGGAGAAGTAGTTTATGGTAAGAGTAATTTGTATACGACATAGTACTACTGCAGGCTTCAAACTGACCAAGTTATTTGGCATTTACGATTTTTCAGTTGAAAAGGATTCTGGGAAGGTTCTTATTATAATTATATATTGTTTTTATAATTATTATTAATATCTTATCTTTCAGAAATTTCTCATCCATTCATGAACGCACGACCCTTGGGACTGTTTTTAGTCTCAGCTATCGCTAACCTCAACCAACCTTGCTTTTGGTTTATTATGACCTTTTTTTGCGATTTTCAAACGTTACAAAATGTCGGCGTTTTTTTTTTAGTTTCTAATATGATGATAATTTAAAAGATTACCGTAAAATTCCGAAAATAACCGCCTCACCGCACTGGAAAAAAATAAGCTACTCCCCAGAAAAATCTTACACACTGAAATTTTGTTGAAGTTGTCCTTTTTATCTGCCCATTATGTCCACTTCTTTAAATTTAATTTTCATGTACGTAGACCACTTTTGTTATATTGATGACCTCTCTTCATATGAGCCCTGTTGACCGGGCTGGCCCGGTTTCCGAGATCTCGCCTCACTCCTATTTCCTTTGTAAAAATTGCGATGTGTTGATATGAGAAGGCGGGCCAGCCCGGTTACCGAGATCTCGCCTCACTCCTATTTCCTTTGTAAAAATTGCGATGTGTTGATATGAGAAGGCGGGCCAGCCCGGTTACCGAGATCTCGCCTCACTCCTATTTCCTTTGTAAAAATTGCGATGTGTTGATATGAGAAGGCGGGCCAGCCCGGTTACCGAGATCTCGCCTCACTCCTATTTCCTTTGTAAAAATTGCGATGTGTTGATATGAGAAGGCGGGCCAGCCCGGTTACCGAGATCTCGCCTCACTCCCATTTCCTTTGTAAAAATTGCGATGTGTTGATATGAGAAGGCGGGCCAGCCCGGTTACCGAGATCTCGCCTCACTCCCATTTCCTTTGTAAAAATTGCGATGTGTTGATATGAGAAGGCGGGCCAGCCCGGTTACCGAGATCTCGCCTCACTCCTATTTCCTTTGTAAAAATTTCGATGTGTTCATATGAGAAGGCAGGCCAGCCCGGTTACCGAGTTCTCGTCTCACTCATATTTCCTTTGTAAAAATTGTAATGTGTTCATATGAGAAGGCGGACCAGCCCGGTTACCGAGATCTCGCCTCACTCCTATTTCCTTTGTAAAAATTGCGATGTGTTGATATGAGAAGGCGCGCCAGCCCGGTTACCGAGATCTCGCCTCACTCCCATTTCCTTTGTAAAAATATCGATGTGTTGATATGAGAAGGCGCGCCAGCCCGGTTACCGAGATCTCGCCTCACTCCTATTTCCTTTGTAAAAATTGCGATGTGTTGATATGAGAAGGCGGGCCAGCCCGGTTACCGAGATCTCGGTTTCTACAACCGAGATCTCGGCAACCGAGATGAAAATTTTCCCATATGAACACTCCAGCTCGGTTAGCCGGACGAAAATGTTTTTGACAAATTAGCTTCGCTTTCGAAACTGGGCGGCCAAAATGGCATAATTTTGCCGTGTATGCATTTCCACTTCAAAAGAATTCGAATTAGCTTTATTAGTTAAGTTACAAGAGTCGACAAAGCTATGATAGTCGCGAACGATACTTGTTTATGTGGCGCCATTTTGATTTTGTTTCTTGAATTTCGTCCCGGTAACCGGGCTGAAATTTCCCATATGAACAGACGACAAAATTCATCCCGGTAACCGATCCAGCCCGGTTACCTGGCTCATATGAAGAAACCCTAAATCTTGCTCAATATAGAGTTCACAAAGCCATTCGCTAGGCGTTAGATTAGAACCAAGTGGCACACAAGTGCGGGCACGTAAGTTCGGTTTCCGAGCATGAAGCAGATGCTCAGTCCACTCATTGCAGGCTATCCCCACCCCCACCCCACCCAGCAACAGTTTTCAAGCTGTCCTCACAGTTCGCCGGTACCCATTTGGGAGGATCTCAAATTTAACCGTCAACCGTCCAAACTGGTAAAATTTAACCGTCAACTGTCAAAGCAATCCCCCCATTGAGACCCTCATTCGTACTTTTGGATGGAGCCAGGAACACTGCATCATGCCTCCGGCCACCGCTCGAACCAGTACTGCCCAATACGCACTAACTGGCTACCGCGTCTCCCAGATCGCGTTGATGTAGGGTCAGTAGAATAGTACATTTGTGCTCGGATATATATAGACTTGCCTACAAGTCGAGCTAACAGAGCGCGAAAGCGAGCGCGAAGCGCGAGAGCTCGTCGCGCTGGGGTGTACTGCCAAACCGGAAACGAGAAGCGAACGACTTTTAGAAAGTCTAGGCTACTTACTGCGTTTTCTCTTTCCACTGAAACATAGTTGATAGTACGCGTCCATTATCCTGTCCCCACAATAGTGGCCATGAATTGGACGATGCCCTACCTCGTTATACTTACGAAGAGCTGTCAAAACCAAAAGTAGATATGCAGAGATGATGAAAATCACTGGCCAGGGAGAGAGAGAGAGAGAACTCGAAATATTAATAAAGATCAATTAATCAATCAATCAATCAATCAATCAATCAATCAATCAATCAATCAATTGGGAATTGTCAAGAAAGGACCAAACCGCACTAGCAAAAAATGTTCATTATTTTCTGCCATCAAGAACGCTTTACCATATTGCACATGGTTTGTTGTGTTTTGCGTTAAATTTTGTCTGATGCGGACGAATCTTCAAACGCACCGCCGGCAAAATTTGTCCGGTGTAAAACTCGGCTGGACAAAAATCGACTCGCTGTGGCGTTGAGCTGGTCGGTCTCCGTGTCAAGGGAATTTTCTTCTCTTTGCAATTTATGCTCCTTGATCGGTTCTTTTCTTACCTTTTACAGTTTCAAAACACAGAACTATAGCCACGAGTGCAACAGTGCTCCAGAAACATACGTTCTTCATCTGAAAATAAGGAAGAAACACCAGACATTTCAAAATGGATGTAATAAAACATTAGAATCAGCCTTATTTGAAATATATTCATGAATCTGTTCTTGTTTTCTGTTTTTTTTTCGAGACCTGAACCATATGTCGCCATCACATCACACTTCTCAGAACCATCCAACAACGGCACCTTCGATCCATTCCCAAGATGAACTGGGATCTCACATATGATGAAGCTTGTCTGTGTTACAACCCAGATAAAGCATGTTGATTTTTCTAACTCCTCAGCCCGTTTAGCTTTTATTATTCCGTGTCAGTGTCAATTTTTGCCGAAGCCGAAAACTGATCTGTTAGCCACTGACAAGTCACGCAACTTTGCTCAATCTCGCCCAATAATTTTTATTTGTTATTATGACATGTATGACTAATTCCTCCCGCTGTGATTGGTCAGTTCAAGTTCATTATACACGCGGCTTACGTCACCAGCACTAGCCGCCTCCGGCTTGGTTACCTTGCATGTGGAAAAATGGCTGCCATCAAGTAAAAGCTTACATAGAGCATGCTTAAGCCATTTGTACTTCCGTCTCAACTGGTCTATAGAGAAAGCGGAATCATCTATACCTTCCGCGCTCACACTGGCTTTGAATTGGCCACTCTCGTTTGTATTTTGTTTAGGGCCAATGTTTCTAATTAAAGTAAGGGCTCTAGCTCCATCTCTGTTGTCATATGAATAAACTTGCAAATAGATATAACTCTACATCTTGTCACTTTTTAACGCTCTTGCGAACAGTTCGTGATTGCTGCCATTTTGATTACCCACAAGCCAGAGTAGTCCAGTACCTCTTGTGAACCTCTAATTTCAGAGGCATTCTAAAACAATATTGCTCATTGTCTTCAGGGATAGGGGCATTGTTTGTGCCCTTTGTCCTATTCTTATGGCCAATCATGTGAGATGTTCAATGAGGTGCTGGTCGACTCCCTTTTTGAGGTCAAAATACCACTATTTGTTCGTCTACTGTGAATTTAGGACGGCTTTTAGACGACTTGTCCGCCTAGACAACAAAGTCGTCTTCGGAAAATCATCTTTCTAATTCGACGGACAAATTCAGACCACCTGTACGTCCAAAATTGTGTCCGTCCCGTTTTCACACTAAGACGATTTGTCCATCTCTAGGTCCGTCTCTGGTGTGAATACGGCCATTCAAGTTCCTTTTAACGGTTTTAAAAGAGTCGAGAGTGTCTTGATACGCTGGTAAAAAATATCAGTTCTCAAAGGTTCGATCGAGGGGCACTTTTATAACTGGACCATTGGAGGTTTTTGTAAATCTACGTGTTTTAATTCTAGCAACAAGAACTCACAATTATGAGAGCATCCATTTGGACTAATTATAAAGATGAACAGAATGTATTATCATGATAATGGAACAGAACTGAACTACCTTTCAGTTCGCCAAGCTGAATTTTCCTACCACACCATGGACTCCGTCATTAATTGAAAGTGCACAATTCCACAATATCTAATAACTTAGGATTATCCCGTTACTGACAAAGCTTTACGAAAACAAATAGAGAGGTACTACGCTGCCAGTTTTAACTAACATCGGTTTCATCGGTGCGCTCATCCTCATTTGGACACATTTTAATTATGAGGGCAGATAAATGCACCTTTATTTTACAAAGGAACATTTCGTGTTGCGCTGGGACGGGTGTTGCGTAAGTCGCGTACATGGATTATAGTTGTTTCTTTTGATCGCGGTTTGTTGGCCAATCACCGGTAACGAGTAACCACCGCACTTGGTAAAAGTATCATTCATTCCACTTCAATAACCCCTGACCTTTAATTTATGTAACTGCATGAGTGTTTTAGAGTTTCTATTGGTTAGAAGTTGCAAGACTTCATGACCGAGTTGGTTTATGATACAGATGATATACCCTTGAGAACTCGCTTTACTTTTTTGAATTTTTTTTTGTCGTCATATGGCGCTGGTCAGGTGATTGATAAACTGAATTTGTGTGAACTAAATAAGTAGATATTTTTGGTTTTTTAGGTTTTTGTTTTGTTCATTTAGTTATTCAGATAAAAGTTTAGTTAGAGTTATTTTACTTGAACCGTGAAATAGTTACCACACTATTAGATACTACTAGACACTATTTCCATTGTTTTCTTTTGTTTAGTTGTGACTATTTATCACTAACAGTTAGATTTTGTTTCATGGTTGAAGTAAAATCACTCTATTTCAGATAAAAAAGTTTACAATCTACTAGACTAGTCGATATTCGCTCTTGATTGTTATTACCTATTCACAATCACCCAAGTGAGTTCTGTTGGTGACCGATTTCTCTTGAATCATCTTACGAATGCGGGATAAATGGGAACACAATACCTTTTGTACAACTACTATGATGTTATCACTTAAAATATTATTTCTGTTCATTTTCGACTAGATATAAGGTCTGTTAGAAATCACACACCGCTGAAAACGGGACTAAAATCCAGCAGAATTCTATCGTCCAATGAAGCCTTTCAAAGAGAAGCGCGACTCACTAAAGGATATTAAACAATATTCGAGTATTGATGCCTATTTTAATAGCAATCAATACAATGTATGACAATAAATTTTCAACTTAAAATTTAATTTTGCATGTAAATTTTTGTAGTTTGAAAAGAGATTAAACAGCTTCCAGATTAAGACTCTCGTAACACAACGATTGATGACTGCAGCTGGAAAAATAGGCCAATTCAATATTGAGTTTTTTTATTTAATAGCGCTGAAGCCGCAAAGTTTATTTCAAAACTCTTGTAATTAGCAATCTAAGCTTTTCCGTGTTCCAATGCAACAGAAAGGTACAGAGTTTTAAAACGATTTTGCCACATAACACTTGTAAAACAAATATCTTTTTATACTCCAAAAGCATGAGTCGTAGGTGAATACGACATGCCTCCCACAGTATTTCCTGTACATTGAGTCAATATCTGTTATTATTGATACCATTTGTGGAGTCTGTTTTTACTAGAGCGATCAGCAGTCATATAAATTTCCATGTAAAGTACTCGTAGTTCTGATGTAAAACTGGATAATAGTGATATATAATAACTGAGGAAAATGACAAATGTAAATTAACAAAGGCATTCGCTTAACTTTTAAGTACTGTTGTTATCCCGTTTCGGTTTTAAAAGTACGGAAGCATCGCTACAAACGTAATAATTTCCATCACCAGTCATTTAATTTCAAAACTTGCCCGTGCTAATTCTTGAGTTGCAGTGATATGTTCTGTGTGAAAGTTATAAATCTATACTTAACTGTACTGTACTTGTTTTAAAAGTCACTGAAATGTCCCGATGTAATTCAGTTTTAATATTTCGTTTAACTCTTGGTGGGAGAAATGTAAATAAGTCTGAAACATGGAGACAAAAATTGAGGGAATTTCGTCACACGTCTACCAAAACGAATCATCACTTGACAGCAAGTTTTCAGTAAGAAACTGTAAAACGTCGACGTGTTCTCAGTTTTTAGCCTAGTGTGTTGTTTTTAAATCGCCTGTGGCAAGCACTCAATCTTTTCTAAAAAAAAAAAAAAATAAGCATAACAAAGTCTGTTTGATCAGGCTGCTCATAAATCTCAATTTTATACCGAACTTTCATTTAACGTACCTCACCGTTTTGGCGGGAATGCAACCTCCAATATCAGCTTACACTCGTTGTGAACGCGCGCGGCGGTTTCTGTTGGTGGACAACGTTTCGAGAAGTCTAGCCTCTTTCCTTTTTATTCGCGTTTGCTTCGGAACCACGTGTCCGCGAAACACAAAGGGTCCCTTACGTGTAATATAAAAATATGGCACGATCATTTGAAGTTTAGACTTGTTTCTACAAACGTCTTTTGTTCGTTAAACACGCTTCCGTTAACTGCCATTGTGTTGATATTTTCCGTTGGTCAACACTGAACAAAATATCTTTAAACCCTTTTAAACTGCAGCGGGCGAGATACTCTCAGAATTATTTTGCCTTTAGTCAGCTGTTTTGTATGAAATACGAGTCAAGTGGTGAAAGATCAATAACTGGCGGGGAACAGGCGACAAAATACGGCGAAAAAAGTTTGAGAGCGCCACTTTTTAACTTCATTATTCGTATTTCGAAGAGACTACTTCTAAAAAGACAGCGTCAGCAAACTTATGCTCTTTTTCTACAAGAGTACTTCAGGAAATGCTAACTGACAGAAATATACAAATAAGATCTGCAACTGACAAAACCTTCTGTTCGTCAAGTGAGATTTGTTAATTTCGTGGTCAGTTACTCGACTTCAATTAGTTGTTACACAGGAAAACAGTCAATACCTTGTGTGCTGCACGCCCTTGTAAAGTAAATATTTCTCGCCTTGAGTTATGGCCATCAGGACAGGGAATTTCCGTGTATTCACAGTCTGTTTGGTTTATTCATTATTTTTCCACTCTTCGCGTTTTCTTTCTTTTGTTTTTTAACACTTCTGACGTGGCATGTGAATCAACTCTCGGATTTTGGTTACTTAGTTATATACTCGAGTTTTTAACTCTTGAGTTGGAAAACTATAGTTAGATAGGTATTAAGTAAAATGTCGCGACTGAGAAAGTCTTGAATTAATACATCCGTCATGTCAGTAAAACTATTTGGTTTAAAAACCAGGAAGTGTTAAAAGACATGACGACATTGTTTAAGCCCCGTACGTTTTCAGTGGTCTTTTAAAAAGCCGAAACCCTGAGGTACTACTCGATAGCCACACCAAGGAGTTATCTACAGGTTAAAAGTCGAGAAGCAAATTACAGCATGGAAGAGACAAGAGGCTAGCTGTTAAACTTTTAAATACGAGAATCAAAATCTGTTGTTGATTTAAGCCGCTCATCTGACAGGCGCTTTTTGTTTTTTCTTATTTTTTTATCATTTTGGTAAGGAGGAGGAAACAAGAAATAGTTCAGCTTAATACATACGACCATAACCTTCTACGATCCTTCTTGTCCAGAAGATCGAAACATTAATTCTCATTACTGCTTATCATACATAATGCACTGATTCAGTTATATTAAGAGAAACCAAATTTAGATCATTTGGGGTCGTTTTCCGTCCTTGCAAGATTGCCGTAGTGATTTCCCCTTCCTTAGTTTTACGTTGGTTTCATTTATATCTTTAGACTTTGAACATCATTTTTTTTTTGTATTCACAACCAAGTCGCGGGGACTGGGACTGGAAATATGCAGACGCACCCACTCACTAAAACATCGCTTGCGCCTCGGCTCTGTCTCCCGTGCTGATGCGCGACGCGACGCAGCCTTTTCAGTTTTCCATACTTTCTGACTTTCCCTGGACTGTTATTCGGTGTTACATGTGACAAGCTTTAAACAAAATTGACAGACTTCGCGGAAGATCTGCGAGCTAATTGTACAATTGGTGGGCATTGGGTTATCGCCAAAGCCCTCTAATTAAAGCTAAACTTTAAAGACTTTATGAGAAAATAGTTTTTGCGAACTGCATACAGGAGTCGCGCAGGCCCGCAAGATTCACCCACCGCTGACCACCTGAATCGCCTTCTTAATAACCACAGGACTAACAATGCTTCTCAACGTGCACTGTTTTTACCTTAACTGTTAACAACACTGCATGTTACGGTCAGATCGCTCCATGGTCAGATGGCTCCATGGTCAGGCCGCTCCGAGTCAGATCGCTCCCAACCTAAAGTCAGATCGCTCCCAACCTAAAGTCATATCGCCCCCAACCTAAAGTCATATCGCTTCCGACCAAAGTCAGATCGCTCCATCGAAAAAGTAACTAAGAGTTTTAACAGTTTGAATGTAATGTCCGCAAAACAGTTTTGCGTCATTTTGAATCGAAGTCTAACCCAGTCCTCCTCTGGCCATAGTTTGATTGGATTGAAATGGCAGGTCTTGGTGATTGTCTTGGAACGAACGAACGAACGAACGAACGAACGAACGAACGAACGAACGAACGAACGAACGAACGAACGAACGAACGAACGAATGAATGAATGAATAATAATAATAATAATAATAATAATAATGGGCACATATTGGTCATTGCTTTTATTTTACAAGCGAACGAACGCTCGATTAACTTTATTCATACATGCGAACGAACGGTTTTAACATGAAACTTCGATTAACTTTATTCATACTTGCGAACGAACGCTTTGAACATGAAAATTCGATTAACTTTATTCATACAAGCGAATGAACGCTCGATTAACTTTATTCATACATGCGAACGAACGCTTTTAACATGAAACTTCGATTAACTTTATTCATACTTGCGAACGAACGCTTTGAACATGAAAATTCGATTAACTTTATTCATACAAGCGAACGAACGCTCGATTAACTTTATTCATACATGCGAACGAACGCTTTAGACATGAAATTTTGATTAACTTTATTCATACTTGCGAACGAACGCTTTGAACATGAAAATTCGATTAACTTTATTCATACAAGCGAATGAACGCTCGATTAACTTTATTCATACTTGCGAACGAACGCTTTTAACATGAAACTTCGTTTAACTTTATTCATACTTGCGAAAGTACGCTTTTAACATGGAACTTCGATTAACTTTATTCATACCATAGTTAATAGAGGGGACTTGACTTGAGATTTGTAAGGGTTTTCTTAGTTCTCTAGTATAAACATAAAGTTGTACTCAGTGGCACTGTCCAGGTTGGGGTGGGAATGCTTGGAGACATAAACTGAGCAATTTGAGGGTAAATAAAGTAAATAAAGTATTCAGTTCCTTGTCGATATTTATCTTGATCATTTGGGGGCAACCCCGGGTTTTAGGGTTGCCCATCATTTGGCACTTAACAATATTCTTGGCAAAAGTGGATTGAGTGTTTCAAGTTCTGCATGTGATATTATCTGATAATCAAATTGTAGTTATTAAGGAAGTCACTATCAGGATTATCCCAGCAATATCTAACCTTAGCTATTCAATTCCCAAAAATATCCTGCCTCTTTCGCACCCTTCTTCAAGGGTTTGATATAAATATCTCCTGCCCCACGTGCAAGCACTTCAGTTTCTTTTACATTGCATTTAACACTACCAACCATTTTATGCAAGAAGACTTGGGGTAACTGTTTTAGCTGTTGGAATCCTTCCCTTCCTATTCTAAAGTTTTGCAGCCCTGTGTCTCAAAACCTTCCACTTAAAATTCACATATGAATATACATTTTCAACTCACTTTTACTTTTTCCATTTGTTTACTTGTTTGATACTTATATATTTAGTCGTGGGCTACCTGCACTACAGTAGCTCTTAGCTAAGTGTCAACATTTACATTTCTTCCCCAAGTAATTGCAAACATTCTCTTAATGCTGAGCCAACAACAACAACACCCCAAAAATGTATTTATATGTGGTAACTGACGAATACCTAAATAGTTAAAACATAAAGTGCGGCAGCCAAATTGTATGCTGAGGTGTTTTGACTCACTGGAACTATTATTAGGAAGCACAAATTATCTACTAGGTATCTACTAGACTACTAGAAGGTCTAGCACTCAAAACAATATAAACAGATCACCATATCCCAGATCTTTGTCAAAGGTTTAATAAAGGAATTTCGTGATTCGAAGGAGCCCGAGAGGAAATAACCATCGACAGATAGGCAATATATAAGCTTATATTGTAGGTGAGCGTTTGTAGGATTCCATTCACACGAATCGAGTAGCCAATGTGCCGAAAATTTAAGCTCATTAGTTTGAAATTATGACTCAAAATGGCAACCTGTTATGCTTACATTACTAACTGCGACCGAAAAAAATGCTTTTCTTATACTCCATCGCCTTCCAAAATGTCAAAAATTGCCTCTAAATCGTCTTCCCAAACAAACAGATCGTGTGCTCCGTCCGCCATCTTGAATGAACTTGTGCACGGTCAGAGTCACGTGATGGGTCTGTTCAACATCGGAGACCACTCTATTGTTTAGCTCTTTGAAGTTCGCCGGCTTTCATAACCAGTCTCCTCTATTAACTATGTTCATACACATAAACCGATAAAGGCGCGATATCACAGGGGTATCAGTATCAATTATTCGATAAATATCACATTTCTATTAACTGTCTAATATCTAATATTATTAAACTTTCTATTAAACTAAAAACTATCAGATATTTTTGAATCAAGGTTATCAGATATTTATGTCTAATTCGCTATATGAAAATGTTCTAGCTCTATTCAACAATATTTAACAATTATTCACCGAAGTGGAGGTGAATAGTGGTGGATATTTGCCGAGCCGCGAAGCGGCGAGGTAAATATCCACCGCTTTCACCGACACTGAGGTGAATAATTGTTTTAGTATATACCACATAAGTTGAATAACTAGCGGACCAAAACATTACCTTCGGTAAGCAAAGCGACGCGCGAAGCCATTTTGTTTTTCTTCCACTGCTCAGAGGTGAATAGTACTTTGCTAATCACCTACGAGTTAGCCAATCAGCGCGCGCGGAAAGCACTATTCACTTGTGTGGTATATACTAATTTATATTATCCGATATTATGCCATCACACTATCATAGATATCTAACCATTCTAGTGTCAGGAAATATGTGTCTAATTAGACTCTAGTAGCTTCTAAAGCGACAATATCGCGATAATATCCAATATCATCGCGAACGAACGCTCGATTAACTTCCGGCATTCATACTTGCAAACGAACGCTCGATTAACTTTGTTCATACTTGCGAACGAACGCTTTAAACATGAAACTTCGATTAACTTTATTCATACAAGCGGACGAACGCTCGATGCATGAATCTCAACATGGAGCGATCTGACTTTTTTGATCGAGCGGTCTGACTTTGGTCGGGAGCGATATGATTTTAGGTTGGCAGCGATCTGACTTTGGCTGGGAGCGATCTATCTATGGAGCGATCTGACCAGACACCTTGTGACCAAAGCGAAAAAAATAAAGTATGAATTGTTTAATATGCCTGTTTGTTTTGTCTTAGAAAGGAGGAAAAAAGTTGCCCCAAATCGGAAAAGTTACCCAGAAGTTTGCCGTGTGTCTTTGGGAAAGCCTTAGCTTAGCTCGATTTCCTTGTTCGTTAAATTTTATAAATGCGGCCATAACCACCACGCCCGTTTGCGATTCATTTTATACCAATCTTAATAATCCAAACCCTAACCCGGGTGCACTTAGTGACAAGAAGTTGCCATCAACTTAAAACCGCGATTATATTTTTAATGAAAGCAGAGGTACGCCTGAAGCTTTTTTTTACCGCTAAACTTGGTTTAATGCGAATATCTCGTCCGCGTTTCAAGAAATCCAGAAACTCTATGCTCATTTCACAAAGCTATGTTTAGCGGTCTTTTGTACTTTTTTTGGTGATTTTTTGGGATATTTGGGAAGAGATAGTTTTTCTCAAAGGATTAGTAAAATTTGAAGAAATAAGAAATATTAAAGATTTAATGTGATTTTAAAATTAGAATTTGAAGTTAAGAATTAGGATATGGACACCCAAACAGTCCCCTGACAACCTGGGGTGCTCTTGCGTGGGGGTCAACTGTCTGTTGGTGTTTGAAAATAATTTTCTTTCTTCTATCCCTTCCTTAAACCTCTTAAAATTTCACTCAAAATCGGGTGTACCCCCACCTTAAATCTGTTTGCACTATGAGTAAAGGACTAGAAAAGAAGTCATGCGAGTCAAACAATCCAATATTGCATCATCGCTCATAGCCGTTGTGAAATTTATGATGACGTAATGGTCTTAATCTGGAACTTCGCTTAAGACATGTATGGGCATGAATTAAGCAGAAAGAAAAGAAGCATTCCACTATTTGAACGCTAGTAATAACTGCTATTTTCTTTAGGTAAAAGTCACGATTTAAATGTGATTGGTTTGTGCCGTGAGTGAGAGCCCGTTGGAAGGTAGTCACGCGATTCTAAAATTTCAAGCTTTACACTGTTCACGGCTATCTTTAGAACGGCGGTGTACGGCGGTAATTTCCCTACCAATGATGTAATCCTTGTAAGTGCTTACCTCGGCAAAATTTCTTCCCTTTAGATCTCTGAACTCGCGTCGATAAAGCAGGCAAAAAAATCCAGTTCAATTGCATAAACCCACAAGAAATACTCGCAAAATTGCAAACAAATTAACGACCACCGCCTCTGTCGAAATGAACTTACAAAGTATGCACACTAACATTTGACCCGTAGTGAATGTAAAAGAGAACGTCAGCGCATTCGATGGCTGACGTAATACCTTTTCAGTGTATTTAACTACTAATGACGTAACCCCTTCAAGTACGGACACGCTCAATTGTTTACCTCAGCCAATATTTTTAAATTTTCCTTTAAATTTCTGAACTCGCTTCGATTAAAACAGCCAAATAATTCACTTAAATTGCCTAAACCGACAAAAAATACTCACAAAATTGCAAAGAAATTAGTGACCATCACTTCTGGCGAAATAAATTTGCAAAGTAAACACAACTGCATTTGTCACGTTCAGCGCATTTCATGGCTGATGTAGAACCTTTTTCTAGTGTATTCGATATTCCCTTTGAATCCAACGCTTCGTTGAAACCAAAATGCGTGATTCAAACTCCCTTTCACGATTTGGCCGAGTGGAAGTTTGGGTCTGGTCACCAAGAACAAAAACAAAATAACAAGAAGATGCAAACATCTTAAAACCGCGCTTTTTAAAATTAACTCCATTTTTTGCTAATTAACAGCTTTCATCGTCAAAAATTATGAGGGGTTATCCCCGCCATAATTGTTTTTTCATTTTAAAGTACTGTTTTCCTTTTTATTGTAGCAGCTGTCATTCCACTTTGGTCGTTTCTCTTCCGCGAAAGGCACATTTTGTGAAATTACGCATCAAGTTCCATCAAATACGATTATGCCGAATTTAGAATGCCCCCATTTGGAAAATTCTTGGTGCTCAATTTGAGCAGAATTCAGGAAGCCAAATTTGACAGAATTTGGTCCCTCGAATTTTGCGAAATTCAACTCACTGAGCTCTCAAACATACTTGTCAGCGGTTTTCCTTAAAAAGCAAAAGGAGCGGTCACTCAGCATAACGTGAAAGCGCGCGAATGTGTGGATGTGTTGTTGTTCGTGTTTTGGAAATTGTGGCCGAATGATGTCTGTAAACGATAAATACAGATAAGGCTGTAAGTCTTCTTAGAGATGCGGCGAATTTGCTTGCAGGAGGTCGAGAGACAGCTGATGGTAATCAAGACACAAGTTCTTCAACAGTAGGAAGATCTCTAACTTCGACTGAAACAGTGGTGACCAACTCTGTGTCTAGTTCAAATCATGATCAAAACCGCGTGATACAGATTTTCAGGTCACTTTTTGCTGGCTACCGATCAACTAAGCCTAGTACGTCAACTTAACCCAAAAGGTCAGAGACGAAATCACTTCCTCCAGCGAAAAGAAGCCGGCCTTCTGGGGGAGGATACTATCGGGTTCGAGAAACGTGGACGCGGGAATTCCTATATGCATATGGCGAACAAAGATGTTGAAGTAGTACCGACTAAATCAGACAAGTTAACCCTGCTTGCAGCAGGTTTGGGCCGCAAGAAACTTACTTTTGGGAACAGAGACGACGCGCCAACCTTCAAAAGAAAAATAGAAGATGCATACCCGAAACTCAAACTGGGTGGTGGGTTTGATCTACTAAGAAGCGCTGTTACTGCTTATTAAGCATCCTCCTTCAGGGTAAACTGTTCTATTTCCCAGGGATGGCGCTGGCTTGGGTCAGGCTATTATTTATGTAAGACCGATTCAACAAAATCTTGGCATGTCTGAGGTGAAACAAGAAGTGGTGAGTTATGCATTCAACTACAAATAACAAACCAGAAACTATCTTTTCCCAAGGGATTTTCAACTACTGCGGGTGTGATGTGGAAATATAGTTGGATTTTCTCCTAACAGTCTACAGTCTTTTATGGTTGACTGGAGTTATAATAAACAAGTAGGCTGTGTTTTTTCCTCGTGAATTTCAATCCCAGTCAGATTTTTTTGTTCAACAGTTCAAGGAGGACTCTTCACATGGAAAATAATATATGTTATATTTTACTCTACAAAGATATTGACCTGTTTTAATGAAAGAAGAATGATTGATGATGATTAATAAATATATTTTTTTTTTACGTGGAGCTAGATTCCCTTGACAAGGGAGGGAGCGTGGCCCGAGTGGTTTAGGGCGCTGGTCTTGTAATCCGGAGGTCCCGGGTTCAAGCCCTCCACCCTGCCACTAGCTGTATTTGTTTCACGGTCGTCCCGAGTTCAAATCCTCGGTCACGCTTTGTATATAGCCAACCGGTCTGCCTCCAGCCAGTTGGGATTTTTAACCATGTTACGTTCATTTAAAGTTATTTGTTTCCTATGTTTCAGTGGCATGCCTAAACTAGCTATCTCGAAGCTAAGTGCATGACCACTATAAACAACATTTACATTTTTAGTTACATTTTACAAATGAATAAAGTTTCTATTCTGTCTCGGATGATCCTACGACAGCATTCATTCTCCTTCTATGTAAACAAACTCTAATTGCCCATGTACCTCACCTAATGAGCTTATGGTTACCATCGATATGCCAAAGGGCTAGGGGTCCAGCAACCTGGTAACTACGCCGTTTAATGACATGAATTCCAAAAAGAGCCAGCAAAAAAGTTCCTTCGGGATTTGTTCTCCTCAAAGCTGCTCGAATGCGACTTTGTTGGACAATAATCCATCTTGCTCTTAAAAACCCTGTCATCCGCTTGTAGGCCGTCTGAGTGAAATCGGTAAGGATACTGTTGATAACAGCATCCAATTCTTGGTCTCTGATATTCAAATTAAATTCACGTAAACGTCTCTCAACTGTTCGTTGACTAACACCCAGAAGCGAAGCTATTTGTGGAATGTTAAATCCACGTTCTACGAGAAATTGTAGCTGTTCTTGAAGGACGTTTAACTTTGGCCGTCCACGCTGCCAAGTAAAAATACCACCTGCCTGAAATGCATCTGTACTATCGTTAGCGTTGGTAACCGCTTTTCTCTCTTCACGATCGAACGAGGTGGATTATACGTGCGTGAGCTCTGGTACCTACAGTGTCCAAGTATCTCGCGAGCACACAGGGTCGGCCATGGGGGGTAGTGGTATACCAGTATACCCGAAAAAAATTACTCAAAATACCCATAAATACCCAAAATTTCTCCCAGTATACCCAAAATTGATCAACACGTTGTATACTGTATACCCAAAATAAGCAGTACCAAAGCAAGCACTTATTTGTTAAATCTTTCCTTCATTAGCACTCCAACAATGAGGAACAGCCATACCTCATTTTTTATCCATTTAATTAAAAGCTCTCAATCAGTCAATAAACAGTAGGGCCGGACTGTCATTACTTTCTCATGATAAAAGATCACATGGGTCACAAGGAAATATGGTCAAATTTCAGGTTGAATAGAAAGATGGTTGAGTATGGTTCATGAGTTTTAATCCTCATAGTGGGATTCATGTTATCTCTAGAGAAGAACATTGAACGGCTGGAAAATGTCAATAAAGAGGTTGTTGTTGTTGTTGTTCACAGTGAAAGTTTCGATCAATAATCTTTAGCTTCTCCCAAAGTGGATAATGGCCGGTTCGTGGGCGTGCTTATTAACGGCGGAGGTCTGGGTACTGGAGAGTTGTATCTCGTCTCCAGAGGCCGCGATCCTTCCAGGTGGTCTGCGCCACGAATTGAGATCCCTGGCCGCTCCCAATTTCTGAGCATGTGCAGAGTACTCGTTCTGTGTTTTCCAGCCTATCAGATTTGACATATTTGACAACGAGTCTGTGAATCACGGACTTTGGGTTTTGGAGGCAGCCAGAGGTCTCGATTTCTGGCGCAGACCAGAAGGATCGTGGCCTCTGGGGACGAGAATGTTTTGATCATGAATTGACCTCTCAATGTAACCCGATGTCCCTGATGTAAACTTTGCCGCACTTACAGGAAATCCTGTAGACCACGCCATCTTGTTCATCCGAATCAATGCTTAGAAAATATTTTTAGAAATCTTGTCATCCATTGTTTTAGACACACACAAGTTTAAGTATTCTTTTATATAAAAAATATAGGATCAAGTGCGATGTTGCTTTTAGTCTCTTAATAAGACAGAAAGTCATCTGCCGTTGCTACCATTCTCCTGCATCTTTTGGGTCTGCTGTATTGCTTGTCAGTTTCGTCCTCTCTTTCGTTCAAGCCATTATCAGCGATAAGTTTGGGTTCTTCAACAGAGAGAACTTTGTCTTCTGATTAGTGTAGCAACGCTAAGTAAATGTAATAATCACTTTCTTCAATCTCGATAGTGTCATCTGCAATCCATTTAACGTTTACATTGTTCTCAACTTTGGAAACAATGTGTTATTTCCCGGTGGTTGTAAACAGAAGAGGGTTAACAAGAACCTGGCTGTACCACTCTGTTCGAACATCAGCAATGTGGTCATCATCTGCCAGGCCTTCGAGAAGCTTCACGATATAAAACGAGCTTGTTTGCAAGGATCTTGGTCTACAGCTCCGCGGATACAACACATATGTCCCCTGAGGGTGAAGAATGTTTCTCTCTTTGCGGTAGCTTTCCCTCTCCTTGGTTTGGTTGGTGCTTGCATCTTGCAGTAGCACGTTGAAGTCTACCGTCTTTTCCATGGAAGGCGACGCTTCGTAAACATTAACGGTAGTGTTCCAGGCTTGTCCTTGGTTGAGAAATTTCTTGTCGTGTTTTGACGGACACTTTTTCCAGGGACTGATGCCCACTGTCGAAGCTCAGCTATCTGCTTTGGTGCTAATTAAGCAACCCTTTCCCGGCTTTGGCAGTTTCGCTAGTTCTGAAAACTGGATGAGAACATCTTTAATCGAGGGCTGCAGATAGTAGGAAGCCTTTGGATTAGTGAAGTAGTTGAATGGATTCTTCGTTACTCCTTTAAGAAGATCATTTGTGCATCTTGGAAAACGCTGGCAGAAATCTAACAGTGTGGGCGTGACCGTATTTCCACGCCTCATACTAATAAGTTCTCTCCCCTCATACTACATAAGTTCTCTACAAAAAGTGTACGTAAACTTCGAACTTCGATGGCCTTCAAGAACTTGCTGAAGACAGAGTTCCATCTGGTCCTTGAGTTTTAGAAGTGGACCCCTTTATCTGCTGTACCTTCAAAGATGCTTTGTCAAGGAAAGAGTAATAACTTTGGGTAAGGGTGATAGCTTCTTCTAAGCCGCTAAGCGATCATTGTCTCGATCTGTCCGCATGCCTTTTGCCAAATATGATGTCACGCCATGTGCAACATTATAAGTCCATGAACCATAAGTTCAGCGGTCATCATAGCCACAAGATCAACAACGCGATGTACACGTCATCATTGTCTTTTTTCATTTTCCTTTTGACTCGGACTAAACTCTTTCAACTGAATTGTATTTTTAAATTGCATGAACCGGTCTAATTTCATGTGTTTTGGGATGTGTAATTAAAAGCTCAGGAAATACAATATATACTGTATACCTGAAATTTAAAAATGTGATATACCGAATACCCAAATTTCAGCTGAAATATACCGTATACCCGATTTAAAAAGCGCTTGTATACCGTATACCCAAAAACCCTGGCAGACCCTGATTTAACACCCAATCTAACCTGAAAACTGTATAATCGAACGTATTGGAATCGTAGTTGCCACCCTCTAAAAATCTCACTACATCAATAAGATGAGTACGAAGGCATTCGCGCACTGGCGGCCATGTTATTTGCTGAGTGACCGCTCCTTTTGCTTTTTAAGGAAAACCACTGACAAGTATGTTTGAGAGCTCAGTGAGTTGAATTTCGCAAAATTCGAGGGACCAAATTCTGTCAAATTTGGCTTCCTGAATTCTGCTCAAATTGAGCACCAAGAATTTTTCAAAATTCGGCATAACCTTACTGTATTTGATGGAACTTGATGCGTAATTTCACAAAATGTGCCTTTTGCGGAAGAGAAACGACTAAAGCGAAATAACAGCTGCTACAATAAAAAGAAAAACACTACTTTAAAATGAAAAAACAATTATGGCGGGGATAACCCCTCATAAAAAATTTGTTTGTACTATGAGTAAAGGATCAGCAAGGTAATCATGCGAGTCACACAATCCAATATTTCACGATCGACAAACAGCGGGGGCACCAGCCACAGCGTTTACCGTTCGTCGATTTCGCAGCAAAAGAGAGACTGCTCGCAGTCTAGGGTCTGGTCACCGCAAAAAAAATAAATAATAATAATAATAATAATAATAATAATAATAATAATAATAATAATAATAAATCCCGTGCAGAGCAAGAACCGCGCTCGGCCCACGGCCGCGCGGTTAAGGTGGTCTTATACCCTGAAATTTCAATTTTCTCGCGCGAAAACCATTTTTCTGAAACGGTTAAAATCTCACATCATTTGGGAAACGTATTTTCAAATGATATTGCCCTAATTCCTCATTAAAGTATGCCTAAATTAAGACATCTGCATGCTAGCAGCTAAATTTTAACATAGCAACGGCCATAGCAACAGTTGTTTACCATCAAAAAGGTGCTTACAAACTAGACACAATTTAACATATTCAGATTGTACTTTACAGAAAAGCTTGGAAGTCTTACGCAGTGAGAAGTTTCCAATCATCGTCCTGAATATTGTTCCTACTTCCATTTTATATGATCATGTCTGGCTACTATTTCTATGTGTGTTATTATGGTTTGAATGCAAAATTTATCTAACTCCTTTTAATCTACCCCCCCCCCTCCCGCCTTGTTCTTTTTTGCCCCCCCCCCCCCCCCCCCCAGTCCATAGGTCTACTTTGGTCTGTTAAAGCTCTTAAAGACGTAAGTAAAACTTTAAAGCTTGATTTCTCGAACATGTCGAATAGCACAAACAGCCAAATCACGAATACTTCAAGGACGATATCTTCTTTCTTAGGTTTCAGCCAAAAGTCCTCAAATTTTCAGGATTGGAAAAGAATACCATTCTCTAGGAGTTAAACTTCAAACATATCGAATGGATTAAATTGTCGCCCTATTATCAAGTTAATCAACCTTTATTAGTTGATAGGATCTCATTTTCAAGAAAAATATGACTCAAAGCACGGTTTTTAGAGGTTGGTCTCTTTGGCAACTTATGGATAGAATAAACTTAATTGCATGCTTCTCGAACCTCTTGTTTTTAAGATACTGTGCGTGAAAACCTCTTTCTTTTAAAGCTTAGGGTGGTGGTTATTCATTAACTATTGTGGCACGTGACGTGAAAAAAAAACATTTGCGATGTCAGGCTGTGGATTCCTTTAACTTGATAGCAAAACTGCCCCACAAAGTTGTTTTACGAGAAAAATACATTTTTGAGTATAAGACCACCTTAATAATAATAATAATAATAATAATAATAATAATAATAGTAATAATAATAATAATAATAATAATAATAATAATAATAATAATAATAATAATAATAATAAAGGCCGTGCAGAGCAAGAACCGCGCTCGGCGTCTGTCGAGTACCCCTACTCCCCCCCCCCCCCCCCCCTCCCCACGAATACAAAAACTGAATGTCGTGCTAAGTACGTTTCCACACTTTGAGATCTTGGCGAAAACTACTTCATGTACTTCGTTAAAATAGCTCCAGCTTATACCTGGACTGTATAAATAAAGAATTGTTCGAGATGAGATCCAAAATTTTCAAACGCCTTAGTAAGGTGAGTAGTTCATGACCCCAGACGACACTTCGGAAGGTGGAGAATGATTTTGATTGTTTGTGCTAGTTTTATTTAGGTAATATAAAATGTAACACGCGTTTACATAGCGTGATGAGAACTCTAGATAACGTTTTGGGACAATTCAAAGTTTATTTCAACTCAAACAGCAGGCAAGGGGTTTTCAAGTACTTTCAAATTGCCATTCAGCAATATGCTTAATGCCTGGTTTTGTTATCTTATCCCGCGTTTATTATGTCTCACGTGACGAAACAACCATAAAGACGCGTGTGAGATTGAACAAATGAGTGAACGTGTTAGATCCAACCAATGACAGCGCGTGTCGGCCTATTCCCTTTGAATGCTCGGCTCAAGGGAGTCTGGGTTCTGTCGTGAGCAGAGAACGCGCGCGGTAGAATTAAATCTCAGTATTACCCCAGCCGTCGGAGGAGTTGGCATAAATTCGACTACGTTAGTAAACAGAACATCTGAATATATGTTGCGTTTTCATTGAATAACCTAGCGTTTTATTATTTATTACTATAATAATTTATAGTGTTAAAAATCTAGTTTTGTCCTTTTGCAAGAGAGTATATCATTCTCTCTTGTTTTAACATTGTTGTTACACGCTCTCCTATACAAACACATCTTAAAATACAATATACAACCGATATACAACACCTCTGTTAAATAAGTTAGATTTTAAGAGTCAAGTCAGCCATCAACAGTATTCAAGGATTTCTTCATATGCACAACCCTCGTCGCAACACTCCTCAACAATATCTGTGCTACTTCCTGTACTTCTCCTCAACCGGTAATGAAGAAAGCTCAACGCTTCCTGTTCGTCCATTAACGCGGATCCTAAGAAAGCAACAAGCAAACAAAACCAGCTTAGTGATTGAAAATGCCACAAAATACAGGGGGTAGCTAGGATTTTCCAAGGGGGGGGGGGGGGTGGTCACACTGTGTCACACCCAGGGTACTTACATGGTCCACTGTAGATGTTGGGTCCTGAAAATGGAGTATGTAACTACCTAGCTAGCATTAGAAAATTTGACGACATTTCTCGAATTCGCGCTTTTTCGCCAACTGAATTATAAGGTAAGGGGGGGAGGTCACGGGAACCCCAGGACCCCCCTTGGCTGCGCCCTTGAATAAGCTTGAATGCCAGCCCTCATGATTTTATGGTTTAAATATCTCTTACTGATCCCTTCCACCAATTACCAATCGCTCAATCGGGTTTAATGCTAACTGAATTGGAAAACGGAAACGCCTGGTTTCCGTTTGCAGTGGCAGATTTAGGGGAGGAGACCAGAGATTCCATTCCACCGCTCCTTGTAAAAAATAAACGGACTTATGTGTCAAAAATCTTTGTCGCCTTTCCGGCCCTGAGCAAGAAAAGGCACACTTTTATTCACTCTTTCGGTTCTGATTTAAAGTTTTTAACCAAGAAAGAATTAAATTTGTCTTCAACTTACTGCGTTTTCTTTTTTCACTGTCGCAGAGAGTGTCGTACAAGTATTTGATTTGCTCCCCACAGAATTGGCCATTTACTGGACTATTTCCTGCCTCATTTGCCTTGTACTGCTGCTCATCAGTACCTGTCAAAACAAGAAGATAATTAGACGATGACTTTAATGACTTTGTTCAGATGTGTTGTGCAGCCAAAATCTTGTCGTACCAAGGATACATGACATGAAAAACAGAAATTGTGTAATAAGCACGCAAGGGAATTTTTCTTAAAAGAAAGAAGTTGTGAGAGAACAAAAAATTGCTCTTTCCCCGACTTGAGTAGCGACAACGAGCTTTGTAGAACGAGATTCATGGCGTTGAAAAAATTTAAGGAAAGTACCATATTGCTATTGCAAGAAATGTATAAGGAGACAGACCAGTAGAAGGAACCGGTTTGTTCAATTATGACTGTAGAAATAGCGGAGGCAGCGTGGCCGAGTGGCTTAGGGCGCTGATGTTGTAATCCGGAGGTCCCGGGTTCAAGCCCTCTACCCAACTAGCTCACTAGCTGGATTTGTTTCACGGTCGTCCCGAGTTCAAATCCTCGGTCACGCTTTGTATATAGCCAACTGGTCTGCCTCCAGCCAGTTGGGATTTTTAATCATGTTATGTTCATTTAAAAGTTATTTGTTTCCTATGTTTCAGTGGCATGCCTAAACTAGCAATCTCGAAGCTAAGTGCATGACCACTATAAACAACATTTACATTTACAAAGCAATTTCTTTGGACAGTTGGTGAGTTCTGTAAATAGACCGTTTTCGTATTTCCCTGCATTAGCCTTCATTGCACGCTAGTTCCAGTCCAATACCGAGAATATGAAAAGGCAATCAGAGTGAAGATATTATATTTTTGGCCAATTAAATCAGAGGCAAAAGCAAACATTACATAAATCATGAACTGTCGAATGATAAGCTTTTTTGGTCGCTTCTTGCTCGGTGATTCATGCACGAACCGCGGAAAAATTATACTCTGCACATTTGGTAGCTTGTCTTACCTTTCACAGTTTCAAGACACAGAATAATAGCCACGAGTGCTACAATGCTCCAAAAACATGAGTTCTTCATCTGAAAAAATGAAAAAATAAAAGAAAACATCAAAATCCCTCTGTTCACAGTCAGTTAAGTTACAAATAATTTCGAATGATACCTAACAAGCAACCTGGAGGCTAAATAACTACTTTTTTTAAACTCCCAGAATTACGCCAACTGAACGCTAGTGAGGACGTGTTGTATATGTGACAATGCTCACCCTGAAGCTGGTATAAATGAACTGTTAAGCGGATATACGTGGTTACAATACAGAAGCTTTTGTTATATAAACTGTCAAATATCCGGTGTGTTTTATATGCGCGCAGAGGAAATATTGACTTATCGAGGCGTTGCTAGTTACAGCTTGAAAAGAGCGAGCGAACATTATCAAACAAAGAGCAGAAAAGCAGAAGTGTCTTTTATTTCCACAAGAGTCGCGCTGAAATTAACGTTTGCTGCAATACGTAGAATGCTTCATGAAGTAGAGGAGTATATTTTACCATATTTGTTAAATTTGAACTGTTGTGTTTCTGTTAAATCTAGACAAATGGAATGGGGCCAAACATGGATGATAAATAATTACAACTAAGTTAGCGTGCGTTCATAGTTATTTTGATACAATTCCAGAGTTATTTTATTTAAATATTTACCTTATCTAGCGTGAGTAAGGGCGTTTTGGTATCATAAAGGATTTCCGGAACATTTCGTGTTTCCAATTTTGTTTAAACTGGGAGAAGTCGAGTCATTAGTCACGTAGACGGGATATTTTTTTCATAGTTTAAAATTCGTGTTTGTCGGCTTGGAGAAACACCTAAACACCAAGCACGTGTGTACTAGCTGTTATTCCTAAGTAAGATCACCATTCACACCCGTTAATTTTATGTGAGATTTTTGTGGCTGCATGATTCATTAAGTGGTGCTTCAAAGATTGCATGACTGTGATGTGAGCGAGTCGTTTTCTATTTGTCGCTGATAAACTCGATTTTCCTAAATAAAAGGTTATTATTGTCTTACATCAGTGAGTGAGAAACGAACTAGAGTTATCCAACAGGACAAAATCAGTAATAAGCGGAACTTTTTTAAAAAAGTCAGCTTTTCGTTTCTTAATCAGTTTATCCATTCAAATAGAAAATAAAATGTTGTCAAAACTTGCCATTGCTTATGATGATTCATTTACGTACAATCAAAACTGATTTCGAGAAATTTTTATTCGTTTTATTCAAAAATTGATGTTAATCTGACAGAATTTTTGTGTTTGTTATATATTTATGCTAGAAAAGAAGTTTAGCCATACCACAATAAAAACCCTTAACCATTCTGCAGTAATTACTTGGAGACCAAGTTTTCACCCCACCCGACAGGAATTTCCTACACGACAACTGACCGATAACCATTTGAGTTATCCTAAGATTCTAGTGATGGTTGCTTGTTGCAAACAATTTTTGCTCCGGAGCGAGCGCATCGACCGAGCAGCAGTTTTATCAGAATTTAAAACAAATCCATGTAAAATCGAGATTTTGTAGGCCTCGCTGCCTTTTAACTAGACTGCGCGGAGGCCAGAATGCACTGCGCTCTGGTGGAGCCTCGCTTTAAGCTAAGGACGCAAAATACAAGAACGAATTTTTAGCACAAATACATAAAAGCTTGTCAAAGCCGCCGAGGTGCAAAATCCAACAAGAAGCACGTGGCAGCTGAAGCACAAGGATAAAACGACAAAACAGTCATAAAAGGCACTGGAAGTGAAAGCCCGTACGATTCGAGTTCTCACAATGCTTGTAGAATTAAATAGATTTAGAATTAGGCAAGCCTAAAAGCGGAGCTCCTCGGTTGAGCCCGTGATAAACTGGAAAACATTTACCTGGTCAGCGATCAACTTAAAAACACGTGATCTCGTTGAGCTTAACATCTGAACCCGCGATGTGGTCACGTGATATTGGTTAGCAGATATCTTGTTTTGACAGCTATCAATTGGCCGTAGCATGGCTACCCTACCCCTCCCCTAGAGTCTGTACGGATGGATGCTCGCTTGGACGGTCACGTGAAAACCAAATTTTCTCGGGTTGATGGTTTATCAAAATTTCTTACCCATTGTGCTCCACGCGCTGGAGCTCCGTTATAAATCCCGCTAGATAGATCTACTCTCTTTATATCTGTCGCTTATAATGTGCAACCCTTATTCTAATACTCAAAATAGACAAAATTAACCGCAGCAATTTCATATCCTTGGGTTACACTGGTCACTTGAATACTTAACAATTTTGCTGCGAAATCGCGCAGAATTTTGCCTGATGCTTAGCCGACGAGGCTGAAGCCCGAGTTGGCTAAAATTAGTAGGTATTCGGCAAGATTGAATAGGATTATTGTTCTTTTTTTGTTCAACAAACTGTTAACGAAATGCATTTTACATCTAGACTGGTTGTACAGCGCTTTGTGAGAAGTCGGGTATGGGGATGGGTATTAGGGTGAGAAGTGCGAAGCGCTATATCGGAGGATTTATGTTCTGTGTGAGTGGTATGGTGTGCGGCGTACAACTTTGGCCCAGGATTTCAAACTTAACTGATTACCTTGCTAGAGAAGGCTGTTTCACCATGTCCCCCGTGGCGTATGGGCGAGTTTCCAACGCGCGCGACGCACAACTTTGGCCCAGGATTTCAAACTTAACTGATTACCTTGCTAGAGAAGGCTGTTTCACCATGTCCCCCGTGGCGTATGGGCGAGTTTCCAACGCGCGCGACGCACAACTTTCGCTATTTGTGAAATAGTTTTCAGGATTTCAAACATAAGGTAGCAAATTCCCGATTAACAAGAGGCAACTCCATTAAAGGATAATACATCAAAGCTAAGCCGCTGCTAAAACTAACATCGTTGAAATCAACTTAATTTGAAATAACATTTCATCGAATACCGCCCACGATTTTAGCCTTAATCTGGTTGGCTAAATGTTTCACTTCGCTAAGTAGATTTGCGGTTTGCGCAGCCAAAGGAGTATTCAAGAATTTGTCTGGCATTGAGCTTTTAAAATTCCTAAATAGAAAAACAGTAGACAAAAATTGCTTTGGTATTTATTTTGTACAAATTTGGGCGTGAAGAAGGGTTGTGAAAAACTGTAGGATGGATGCCATTTGCAAATACCAAATACCGCCACGAATTGAACCTTATAAAGTTCTTCGGAACTGAAACCGATAATTTCTTCTACAAAAAGAATCATCGATAACTTGAGTCAACTTAAATTACATTGTAACAATTAACCCCTTATCTGGCAAAGTCTTCTATCCGCGCAAAACCTTCTTTCTGGATTTCAACAAAAAAAAAATCAACGGATATCCGGCGCATTAGGTCGTGTACGAATACTGAAAAGAGAATCAGTTCATTGGCTTAAATGAAATTGCAAAAGTTTTAAAACCGTTTTATACTGAAGTGCTCTAAGCAGGAGAGCAAGGCACTTTTGTTCAAATGCTATCCCAGCTGAACAATATTTCTTAGTATCGATCTGTTACTGAACAGTCTTTATTTTGCTTCCAAGAAAAAGAACACACACAAAAACATTTGATTTGATTTTCTGTTATCAAGAGATGCTCAGTTTAAACAAAGCGAAACGCTTTAGTTTCATTTCAGTTGGTTTTAGCGAGAAACGGATCAAACACACGTTTGGCGCGCATGTTTTCCGCACTAAATTAGTTAATTAACGCTTTCTACTTATGCCTCCCGGCCTTGGTCAAGCTTTTCCTGCATTAGTCACGTTAAAGCTGAACCACTTGCTATAAAGAAAAAACTTTTCTTTACTTTCATAGTAATTTGAATGTCCAAAGTTCTGGTATCCTTGGCAAGCCACGGTGAAAAAACGGCTCCCTAGAAACTGTAACTTGTAGCTACTTGTTTCTTGTCGGAAATGAACGGCAAAACTTAACACAGTATTCTATTTCAATGTGTGCCGGGTCTTGTAGGAGTTTGACGCTAAATTTACACCAACTCTGGCTATTAAAGTCTCATATGCAGCCCTGTCCTTTGCAAACTCTGCAACAGCAGTTTTCACTAGAACCGTAGAATGCTTCAAGTGAGCTCAAACTGCTTTCTCGATGCTTTCTTACCAAGGTGGCTTGTTTTTTTGTTTTACATCTCGGTAATGATTTGTGCCAGAAGAATTCACAAACTATAAAAGAAAATCTCGACGTCGTGTTGGATCTGCTATGATACCACTTACCTTCACAATGAAACACTTCTACAAGACCTCCAAGGATTGCTACTGCTGCTGTTATGCCAGTCCTTGAGTAAAGCGACTCGAGTGTTTTTGGACGAGACTGTAGTCAAGAGAGGTGTTGACGCTATTAACGCGTGATTAAAACTAGCCAGCTACGGAGAGCTGGCGCTTTTTTATGGCTTAGCGGGAAGGGCGTGGAAAACCAAAACAAATCAAACTGATGAAATGCCGTTACTTCCTGTTGTTATTATCGGCGGCCCCAAGGTCACATCGAACCTCCCTGGCCGCCGCTACGTCTGTGAATTCCTATTATTGAATTGTAATTGCGTTTATAAATAGATGAAAACACCAGTCAAGCAAGGAAGGAATTTTTTTTTTTTTGCTTCTTTGCGTTCCGAAACGAGGGCTTCCACAAACTGTCTCTCTTACGAAATCCAAATCCAGGACATTCCAGAATGTACGTGGCAAGTATGTCACGGTAGTCACGTTTGGAACTCGGAAAATGAATTCACGGCACGAACTCGTTAAACAATAGAAAACTAAGAGCTTACTTAAGAGCAGACCTTTTATTACCTTCTTCTCATTACCATTATCTTATCTATGCACTTTTGACTAATTTGCAATCAATTTCTGATCATACAAATAACGATTTTTTTTGCATTCCTGACATAGCGATTCCTTCACGTCACGCCACGTCACTGTCTTGGTGTCACGTAGTATGGGAAGTACACAGGGTCAATATGTACAATATTGCTGGCTTGTGTTTACTGTTGGGATTTATACAGCTTAAGCTTTACGCAAATATTTACAGGAATTTACTTTTGTGGATTCCCTTCAACTTTGCAAACAGGAGCGGCAGCCATCATCTATATTTTTACTTTCCAGGAATATTGCTACATCGGTCTATTACCGTCGATGCGTGTGTCGTCTGTGACGAGGGAGGCATTGTTTTCTCTTGAAGTTTGCGCCCAAATGTTGAACCAAATCTTCTTCTTAGTTTCACAAACATTGTTGAAAAGGCGTATCAAGATTTTAGCTTACAATTCTTTGCAGTTCAAACATAACTGTTTGTTTGGACCCGTTGCCAGCGCAAGAATTGCGGTGTCTCGGGAGCTTACTAATGACGTAAGGCCATTTCAAATAGCAAGTGGATTTTGCAACCTTAAAATGCCTGAACTGAAAAGGGTTATCCAAGTCGAACATATGACAATATCTACCGGATCTGTTTTACGTTAAGCTCTCCATAAATGTAGTTATTTTTATATCATTCCCTCGACCGTCGTGCGCCCGTCCTAGTCTAAACAAACCCCGCAATATTTTCCGCAGGAAAAACGCAATTAGAAAGCATGTGTTTATCTTCTACGGCATCTCGTATCTTGTGTATGTGGTATTTATTTTAAGTGCCTCAGTATATTGAAATATACTGTAGTGGTCTTGTATTCGGCTACAAATATACTCAATTCCTTGCTCACTGGCGGTAATGAATAGAACAAAAAGCAAAACATGGCAAAAGCTATTCAGTCAAGAACTGCGTCTAATTTGCAACGTGCTTCCTATATTTACGGATGTTTCTCAGGGTTCTGTATTTCTAACAGATCAGAAATCCGCGATGCAAAATTAAAGGAAAAGGTATTCGGGCAAACTGGGAAACCATTTCGTGCGATTATTTAGAAATTTGTGGGTGTGGAGGTAAATATTGCAATTATAGGTCAGCGCTAATTGTCATTCGGTTAGTTTCACGACCGCACGATGACTTGGCGGTTACGCTCGCGGCTAGCTTTTATTTCCGTAAATCCTTCAAAAAATGAGAAATAGCTCAGTGATCTTCTGTTGTTTTTCTTAAACTATGTTTTCTAATTATAATTTAGATGACACGGCCGTAGGGTTTGTGTCACGATAATCCGCGATGAGTCACTCAAACGCCGGTTTGGAAGGAAGTGTTTGACAATAACAGTAAAAAGAATTTGTAAAACTCGCTCGAACTTTCACAACTTAGCGCAGACGGTGTTGGGAAGTCTTTGTATTAGTCTGTATTATATTATGAACACTAAAGAGCCGGAAGACTTGCGATCTGACGGTTGTGACAGTCCTTTGGCAAGGCTCTTTTTAAACTCCACAGTGATTATGTACCTTGGCACCCCCGAAAAATGTGCTGCGATGGGCTAGCATCCCATTCACGGAAAGCAGTACCCTTATTCATGCTATACGTCAACCGGAGTTTGCTGCTGTCTTCAAGTTGAAATAACTGCCGGGGTATATGTCGGGAAGTTCAATCAAGATATCGCCGGATCTTTATAATCATTACATCGAGATGATCTTCCACTTAACTCTTAAATAGAAAGCATGCGCGCTTTAGCTTGCCGACTGCTATGTTTCTATAAACGCCGGTCTATTGATGAAATAGAGAGAAGTATTTTATAATATTAAAATTGAAAATGTGTTGTCCTATTTCTATAGTTTTACTGACAAAAACACTCAGGAGTCTTTTGAAGACAGAGTCGAATAAACAGGGTTTTTGTTTATAGAGAATTTCTCGTAATCTCCTCGACTTAAAAATAGTTCATCGGTGTAATAACAGACATGCAATATTAAACTTTTTTGTCAGTCTTCAGAGAAAGGAGTGTCTTTTGTTCAGCTTCCTTGCGCACAGAGAAAAAAAGGAAGCATTAACAATATATCCTAGACAAATATTGAAATATATAGCAATATCAGTCACTCTGGCCTTCTACAAGAGATGAATAATAATTGACTTATAAAAGACTAAGTAGCTATGAAAGTAAAACTTAAGTTTCTAATTTCTAATTCCTTTTGAACAAATGATTGCAAACTGAACTTTAGAGAACCTTTCATTGAAAAAACAGCGTCACCTTTCTTATATACGGGTTTACTGTAAGACACTACAGAGCGTGATCAATATTTTTAATTGCAAACTGATGAACAAAGGGCTATGTTTTAGAATTACTTTCGTAGCTTTTCCCAATGTTGCATCATAACGAACAATTGTTATCATAAATACTACCGCTCTGTATAAACCGATTTTCAGCTAATGTCTTGTACCAAGATAAAAGGTTGCTTGTACGTATATACTTAACATTAAAATTAGTTTTTGGAACCAAAGTCCTGTGGAGTCCTGAGTGCTAGTTCGAAGTCTGGACTAAGTAAAACCCGACCCGAGCCTTTGTTTTCTTTATCCCGACTAGTCTTGCCTAGCGCTTTCGTTTCCAATACAAAACAAAACCACTCCACAAATTTACAGTCTTGCGAGCTCAGAGACCATTCCAATTGTACCACACGATATATACGCCTGACTTTGAGAGATTATAGCTATTTTTTTCAAATGAGTTTTGAGTTTTGAGTTATGCAACTATGAGAAAATATTGTCCATTGGGAAATCTTTTACTTCGAATCGGATGAGTGGACTGATCAGTGAGCGAAGAGTGCCCGGTGTGATTTGTATACAAAAGCTGTTCACATCAGCATGGCCCCATGTCAGGTGTTAGTTTACGAATAGAGAGCTTTATTGAACATGTACGGTATCAAGATTAAATTCTAATTTTAAGAAACACCGAGTTATGTGATACAAAAGATAAAGGGGATGCTTATACTATTCCATTAACATCATCGTTTAATCTTTCAATCAGCGAGATAATGGAAAAAAATAAACATCATGCTAAAGTGGATCGCGATAATAGGATTATGTTTCGCCGTGGGATATGGAGGTAGAAATTCCTCTCTTCGTTAATTGTAACCAACGAGCTCTAATTGAAACACACAAAAAAACATAGATAAAATGATAAAATTAAAACGAAATTACCTCCAGATGGATCACGTTTTTATGGCCTATAAATGTCCCAAAACTGACTTCTGCTTACAAATCGTTTCTGTCCTTGTTCAGCTGCAAACTTTGAGCGGCGGCTATGGGTCGAGTGGGACTGGGGAGAGACGCGCAAAATCTTCCAAAAAGTGCTACTAGATTATTCCGTTCCGGAAGCTCGTTTCCCTTAAAAATCTAGGAGCCTGGAACGGCAAGCACGGGGGTGAATATTCTTCAATGAATATTTTTCTTTCTTTTTTTTTTTGATCGGACAATCCAAGGAGTCTAGACAGTGAGTTGTGCAGTGGGGGAGCGCGCTTTCCTTCCGTTGTTAGTGATGGCGGCTCCAAAATGGGGCTACCGGATGGAAAACTGGGTCAAATATGTGTACACAAATAAAACAAACTGCCTCGTTCTTGTGGAATATTCGTGAATTTGGCAAAAGCTAAATATAAGTTTTAAAAGTATCGGCAATGCCTGCCGTTTCTTTGTGCTGCAGCAGATTTGAAATACTTGGTTTTGCTAAAATTTGAATTGTCATTACAAAACTTGTAAATCTGTATATGTAAAAGAAACAATAGGGATTTTTAAGTTACTGGTGTTGTATATAATTTATTTGCCATTAAGGGAGTTCAGAACTCATTGTACAGGTTTGAGATTTTCCTACTTCCCTCAGTGTGTGGCTTGCTAAAGGCGTATGTAATGAGATTTCATTTTTCTTCTTATATTAGCAAATTTGATTATAACCGGTATGAAAACATTTCTACACAGCTACATCATGCACCGTTTAATGAACTATGTTTGTTTTCTCGAATGTTATTTTATCCCTTCCTTTTTATTTGATTTCTCTACCGCGGATTTCCGCATCATGGCGGACACGTTTCCTATCACATGGCTTTTCCAGTCAGCCTAGTTACGATTTAGTGCGAGAAATGTTTTTGCAATAAAAAACGTATCATGCTAAATTACATAACCAAAGTTCAACGACCTTTTAAATTAAGTTGTTTTTCGTTTAGACTGAGGGGGTTTAAAGCAAAGTGGGCCAACGTACTCCAAAAATAAACTCAACAAATAAAAGACGCCGTCATGGGGCCCGTTTCTCGAAAGTCCGGGAAACTTTTCGGGCCCACAAAGCCATTTTTAGTTATCAGTATCTTAAAAACAGAGAAGTGTGTAGGCCTAAAACTTTGTATGAGGGGAACCTGTGTTCATATTAAAAATATCATGATAATAACTGCTCTGCAATCATAGGGTTTGAGATTTTGCTATGGCTTTCCGGGTGCGAAAACGTTTCGGGACCTTCGAGCAACGGGCCCACGGTATACGTATGTTCTGGAACCAGCGGAACATTCAGAGAAATTAAAAAGGTTTTCCATATTTTGTAAGGGGATCGATTTTTATTGCATTTTAAAGCAAAGTGGACAATTTTTAGTTTTAAATTTTGCAATAGCCCATTTTGTCTCTGAGCCGCTCGATTTAACGCAAGAATAGCCCAATTTCGATATTTTAAAATTCAGCCTGAAACAATAGACATCACTACGAGGCTCCGGAGAATAAACCTCACAAACTCTTTAGTTTATTTCCCGGAGCCTCGTACTGAGGTCTATTGTTTTAGGCTGAATTTTAATATATCGAAATTGGGCTATTATCCGATGGCTGACTTCTGATCTCTCTTTACAGTGTGACATAAAGAAGAAAGAGTGCTGAAAATAGCACCGAAAGTGGAGAAAGCATAGAAATATCAACTAAAATAAATAAATAAATAAATAAATAAATAAATAAATAAATAAATAAATAAATAAATAAATAAATAAATAAATAGAAAATGACAAAAAGGTTCAAAGTCCTGTCACAAAATCAAATTTGATGAACTGTAATCCACTTCCATCCCTTTAATCCTTTACTTCTTCCCCAGATTTAATATATTTTGCTCTGAGGAATCTTTTTTATCCAATTTATTAGTAAATTTGGTGGCATTTGACAATATAATATGGAAATTAGGAAAGAAGACTTTCAATAATCAGCTGGTACACCGAAATAACGCACAGAAATCAGTATAAAGAATTGACATTTCGATGAGGTAATCAGCATATTTTCCATCGATTCCTTTCACAGCTTGAAACACATTGAGTTTTATAGAAATCCGCGAAACTAAGTCGTTTCACATCTCATCGTTGACTGTTCGCTGACATAGACCACGATCGTGTACACCCCATGAAAGGGAAAATTATTCTTGATATTTTGGCTTCAGTTGTAGGATTTCCGACTGCTATACTTTTTCATATCTACTGAAACAGTTAAACTACTCACCCTCGTTTTTCATGAGCGTTATTTAAACACAGCTTCAACTGGTTGACTGTTCACTCACAGAAAATCAGTGCTAGTAGTTTTTGTCAAATCAGTATTCCATAAAGTGATTTTCGAACTGTTATTTTGACTTTTTTACGAGACAGCGAGATTAATATATTTCTGCTAGTCTGAAACTTTATTAGCCTGCGGCCTAAAGAATTGAGACTCCGAGATGACAAATTAGGGAGAGTGAGACACATGCATAATTCTGCCAGACGCGTTTATTTTTATAGGACCCACATTTGTAACCCCATTCAATCACGGCTGATGAATACTTGGAAAAATATTAAACATAGCCGTGCTAGGATATTTTAGTTTAAAAATGCGACAATCTGTCTAATCCTGATAATTATTAATGATAATAATCCTAATAATTCAACCGTAGAAACTTTTTCAATAAAGGCGGACTAGTCCTTAAAAAGCAACCGGATAAGTTCATTCGATTTATTTACACGAGTTGGTAAGCAATTCTGATTGAAACGGTAAAATATGTCAAACGTTTTGGATTAATGTATATATTTGGGCACTGCGGTCTTATAATCTGTGGATCCTATATAAGCAGTCAGAAAAGTTACGTATTTGACTTCCCTCCACTGCATTCCATGCATTTCGCATTACTTTCAAGACGTTTTTCGTAAATTCCTGTGTTGCTAAACTGTCTGGTAATCAATCAATCAATCAATCAATCAATCAATCAATCAATCAATCAATCAATCAATCAATCAATCAATCAATCAATTAATCAATCAATCAACTTTATTAAAAGAGGGTAACGGCAAACAGTAAAACTACTGACAAACAAGCGGTAATCAGTGAGGACTGCCTGAGTGGCCCGATCCGATTATTCTACACTTTCATTGTCAGTTTTTCAGGAGCATAAAACAAACAAACAACTGTAATATTAAACCATTTGACTATTTCCTTTTCTAAATTTGTATTTTTCGAGAATTGTGAAGGAAATGTCAAGTGTAAAACTGAGAATGGACAGACGTTCATAAAATTTGTACCCAGGTCATCCGCGCTTTATACATGCGCACCACTTGGCATTCAAAATGGTACTTCTTGAAATTTCTGAAACACTTCTTGAGAATTCTGGAAGTTTGAGAGCATATCTAGAAAGATATAATGCCATAGACTTTACAAACACAATTCACAATGGCCTAATGTGGAGAAAACATCTTGAAAATGATGAGAATTGTCCAGAATTCAATTCTGGGAAGTAAAATACCAAATTGCTTCGACTACCCAAAGTAGGATCAAAAGATTACTACGCCACAATAGCCAAATCTATTCGTTATTTTGAAAATGGCTGGCAGCCGTCCGCCTCCGTCGTTCAGAAGAACCAGACCTTGCCAGTGTAAATATTCGCAAGAATTTATCCGCTCATTTACCCGTACTTAAGAAATGTTCTGAGTACGAATTATCAAGATTAGGAGAGGGGTCACATTCTTCAACACAAATATTTCAACAGATTTTCTCTTTAATATTTTTAACCAAATATTTGCAATCCTTTAAACAAGGAGAAATTCGTTTAGTGTAGCATGTGAAAATAGCTGATTTATTTGCCGCTATGTTGCCATTTTATAGGCTCATAAAAGTGAAATTACGAAATTTGGATGTTAACATGGTAGAAAATTTATGGAAGATTCGTAGAGTGCGTATGCAGTCACACCTTAGGTATACTGAGGAGCAGTGTTGGTAGAACATAAGTCGATATAACGAGTATGTCAAATATTTGGTTCGTTATTTTCAGGGACTATTTTTAGTGCGTTTTTGTGGCAATACACGTCACAGTTCATGTCTTCACTGTGAAAATGGCTGATTCCACAAGGTTTGCTCGTTATATTCCTAGTTTATAATATCTCAAATTTGAATTGAATTAACGAACGTGCATGAAGACACACGCTGAAGAACTCACTCACTGTCAGGCTTAGTTTTCATTGTCTTTAGAAATTACGTGTTAGGCTTCCACACGGGCCTGACCTTATTCATTCACCTCTCCAGCGCAGTACATTCCTACCAACCATTTCCTCTGTCTTTCTTTGGTCCTTGTGACCACTGACATTTTATGAAAATTTCAGCAGCCACGAAAGGAACTTATTGCAGCTTTTATATTCTTTAATTTAGCTAAAGGAATACATGACGAATAATAAAGCTAAGCCAACTTGATCACAAGGCTGTCACTACCACTACGACAAAAAAGGACAAACTAAAAGAAATTATTCTGATCTGACAATTATGCTGTCTTACATTTTAATTAAAAGCGTACAGCGCCATCTCTCTTAAAAGGAAAGGCAGGGGCGGATCTATGGGAAGGGTGGTGGGGGTGCGAACCCCCCCCCCACCCCCTTCCCCCGCCCCTTCCTCCGCCCCCCGCTGAGATGACCGGGCGGCTTTCTAATACAACTGGTATTCTGCAAAAAAGAAAAAAACTAGGTACACCCCCTCCTAAGAAAAATCCTGGATGTGCACCCCCTCCTAGGAAGGATCCTGGATCCGCCCCCTGGAAGGGGCTGTTGTCTACGAAAGGTGGACACTCATGGTCTCTTTGGATATTAATTAATGACTACTGGCTGAAAACGGAAAGCTAAATTAAAGAGTTTTCAATATTTCAGTTTTGGAGTCCAAAAATAACAAACTTGCACTTACGCGGCTAAGTGCACAAATCCATTGAGTACGTTTATAACTCCTATATTCTTGATAAATATAAATTATAATAAATTTGATTCTTTTTTCTTAATTCGGGTTTTCAAATACCACATATATTATTCATATATAACGTTTTCTTTATTTTTGTTTTTACAGAATTTGTTTGTTTCTAGGTTGACTTGCTTGCGTGACAGAAGAAAATACGTGTTTTTTTCTTAGCTGTAGATTTAGTTAAGTGTGTATGCTCATCACATGACGAATTGATTATGAACCAGCACGGAAATATACTTAGCCTCAGTCCCGCCAGATCTCCGACTGAATATTAATATCTATTGTCATGAAAACAACGACAAAAAACACAATTTCGCAGGCAGGAGTGGAAGGAATAGAGAAGATATTCGGAGGAAGCATGGAGAGTGTTTTCTGACGGATGGAAAAAAACGCTTACTCTGATTTTAGAGGGTCTGGATGAAGGTGATGGAAGCTCAGCTATCAGTTAAAATTTCAGTGCATTTCTCAGCTATCAGTAAATTCTGCCGATCTCAGATCTTAGCTATCAGTTTAAAACGGGTCATTCCTCAGCTAAGATTTTGACCAATTCTAATGCACCAATTGGTTTAACCCCAGCCATACCCTCATTTTACGTTAATTATAGCCTGTGAATACAACAGACTCTCATCTCTCCCGGAAGAGAGGTAGCTATATTTGCAAGCAAGCAAATATAATTGCTGACTGCCCACGCTGATGGAAATGAATTCGTGCTTAAAAACGCAAAAACAAACAAACTATTTTTCACGGTCGGCCTACGACGAAAAGGCAACTCAGCAGGAGATTAAATGAATTCCTTCCTCTCGATCACATGCAGGAATATTTTCGTAGGTGTGTTAATTTCTGATTACCTTTCTCTCGCTTTATGCTACATTCACCTTTTTTTTGCTAATCACTTTCCGGCTTTCTCACGATCCGTTCGCGGCCGCGCCTTCTTTGTAGCTGCCCAGCGGGTTAACCCAGAAATTTTTTAATCTTCCTTCTCTAATAAGACACTATCTCTCTAGAACCTCTATTTTCATTCGCCCGCTGTAAACACTACCTCTGTTGTTATGCAGGGCTAGGGGCATTGACATGACGTGTCATCTATTGCCTTAAGAACCAATGAAGTAAGTAACTAGGTTTCTGATGCACTGCTGTTCGTGACTAAAATATGCCGTTTCATTTGTCGAAAACTGATTATCATCAATTATTTCGGGATGGAAATAGTAACAACTTAAAATATTGACTCCGAAGAGGATGGGCTTCAAGCCTCGCGTCGATGATAAGGAGCTGCTGAGAGGAAAAGTTAGTCTTTTTTTACGAACACGAACAGGGAAAAATTTAAACGGCTTCGCATTGGATTCATGAGCCTGCTGTGATAACCAATTTTGCCATTCATGTTTAAGCCTCAGAAGCACTCAATATCCCCTACGTATCCCTGGGGCTCTATCTTGCCATGCATAATCAAGCATAATGTAATATACGTAATTGAGTTTTGTTCGTGTATCATATAAAAGCTCACAGAATGCTCATTTTAGATTCTGAGGTTAATTGGAATAAATTGAGATATTTCAGTGCCGTCTCTATGTCGTCTTTTTGTCGCTGTTTTTATTCCCAATATTTATTTGACTTAAAGGTGGCATGATGATGAAATTTTCAGTCATGCCGCACTTCTTAGATCCGCCTCGTCCCCTTCTTCAAACAGTTTTTTTACTTTTACCAGTTAGTAAAATTTATAGCTATGGGTTTTTGTACACTTTTCACTTATATAAAGTGTATTTTTTAAAAAATGTTAGCGCTGTAATTAATCTTAAAAAGCCCTCCGGGGAGCTTATATGACAAGTATGTCCATTAGATGTCACTAACCGTTACTCGACTAAGTGGATCGACTTGTATTCAAGTAGTAATACTTGGTCATGAAGCCTTTAATGGATTTTTGAGGCCACTAATATATTCCAGAAACTTCTGTCTAGCATCCCTGGTATTTGCTAGAAAAAAATTCCCAAAATTATGAATAATCATGGTAAATCAGTTTTCAAGTCAACGCCAGACGTTCACGAAGGTTCAATTGTTAGGAACAGCTAGCGGCTTACGATTGTTTTCTATCTCTCTGTCTTGTTTTTAATGAAAACTGCAATATTTAAGAGAAAGATACAAACACTTTGAACTCGTGAACAGCTGGCGGCTTATTTCTGTTTTATGTTATTTCATTTATCTTTTTTTTATGAGAACTGCAATATTCACAAGAAAGATATATACAAACAATTTCAAAAACTGAAACGAACACGCAATTGCACGATTGAAATGGATCAGTTGTTTGGCGGTACCAAATGAAAAAAAAAAAAAAAAACTTCATGAAACTTTCTAGCGTTTCAGAAAACTAGGGAGGGCGTTTAGCCGGGACCAATAGCAAACGCCTTACGAATCCGAATACCCATGCACATGGCCCAATAGAAACCGGTCTTACTTACAAAGTCTTTTAAAAACTATAAATGACATTTTCATACCTTTTTCTCGAAGTCGTGTGAGTTCTGAAGAACCGTCGAGTTTACCTTTAGGGTTGGCGATTGTTAATAAAGAAGCTGGCGTGAAAATAAATGCATGAGCAGGGAGATATACGTGGGTTTTTCAAGCGGAAATAATTAAAAGTTTTACCGATTGTTGACGAATGTTGTCAATCATATTTAAATCGCACGAGCGTCCCTAAAAGCTATAAAACGTGCATACAAAGAACGTTAATTAACCAAATTATAGCTGGTCAAATTATGACTCTAAAGAAAAAAATCGTTTATTATGTGTTACATTTTATAAATGGGTTATCGTATGACTTATCTGGTATGTGCTTTGGTATCAGTTACACTTAGAACATAGGCAAGCAATACGTACAGAGAGAAAAATGTCCAATTGCTCGTCTTGCTTTACTACCATTAATTTAAATGCTGAATAGCACTAGAAGTCAGTAATCCTTTTTATGACACTTTTGAATCGAGTATACCAGACAAACTGCTGGCTAAATGTAGCAAAGGCTCGGACACTGGTCGACATTTCGAAGACATCATTCCTTCTACGAAAGGAGTCCTTGAAAACTAATTCAACTATAATGTACCTAATTATAATATTAAAAAGTTTACGTTCAGAACTAGCCGAAACAACTCATATCGTGCACATGAAATAAACCTAGCTATTAAAACATTTATTGATACACCAGACAAATGAAATTCGCTGTCTAAATATATTCCTCGTGTTCAAAAACAAACTAATTAAATTTCCTAATTAAATTATAAAATTCACTTCACCTGAAATTGATCCTCAACAAATTGTCAGCAAAAAATCAAATATGCAATCATTTGAAAATTACCTGAAAGAAGTGATATGAATGTGGTTTCTTTATGAAAAAATTTGTTCCAAAAATGTTTATTTTTCAACAACGCGTCTTTACAACCAAACTATCAGATAACGAGAAAAACTGCGCAAAATTCACGTATTATTTATTCATTCCAAGTATGACTGAAAAAAGTTCTTATCAAAATTGGGAACGCTGTGGTTAGTAAAACGAAAATTCTGACCCCGCCATTCATGAGTCGCAGTGTCGCAACAGCTGAGCACAGGGAAAGGAAAGAGTTTGACAAAGAAGGGCCGGGCAGACGGCAAACTTGAAAGGGGCGGGAAAAATTCGATAACACGCTTCTTAAGACAACAAATGTTTCGGTGATCTACAAAGTTAATTACTATATGACTGCAATATCGTTTAACCGCACCTTCCTCCCCACGCCAAAAAAAGTTATTTTTTTTTAATTTTACGGTGACACCGCTACACAAGGCATAGATTGTATAACGTCAGATGGAAAAGTCGCGCCATTCGTCACAGACGAATCCTACGTCAAGATTAAAGCGGGAGTTAAAACAGACGAAATTATCAAGATCTGTTAATTCCTCTTGTTCGTCTTTTAAGTCAAGGTGATAACAAAATTATCAGAGGAACACACAAAGAAAGTTTCTCTTGATTATTTTGAATATCTAGTGATTTGAATGTCTCTTGATTATTTTGAGCTACAAAAGTAGTTTTACCCTGAGTTTTAGTTTGCGAGCAGGCTAAAGTAGTTCGGTTAAAAGAGAAACTCGGCTACCTCTGGAAAAGTTCTTACGCACAGCAAAGTCAGGATTTCGATCTCTAAAACGTGTGATATCTGAGTGATTTTAAGAATCCAGTATCTATTCTTATAGAAAATCGATGTTTGTGTTGAGAGTTTAAAGTATATTTTAACTAACGTTATACACTTTGTCAGACGGATGATCTAAGGGACTAAAACTTACCTCGTGGCTTCTGAGTCTCAGAGAAAAAACTAATTCCTTGTTAACTAGAGTGTGTGTGTTATGCTAGTGTACAGACAATGAATGAAACTAAGTCAGTTTGCGCGGGCATTTAAACATCCTCCGAGACCCAGAGGCAGTTAGTGGGGGCGAGAGAAAGTCGTAACGCGCGAACAAACAAATTCGGCGAAGAAAAGTCAAGAAAAAAAAAACAATAGCGAGGGTTCTTCTTTTCGTTCTTGACTTTTCTCCGCCGAATTTGTTTTTTCGCCGGCTACGACTTTCTCTCGCCCCCACTAACTGCCACTGGGTCTCTGAGGATGGCATTTAAATATCTGTCAATCAAATGTATCATGTACTCATGAGCTTTCCTCAAAACTGTAATGAAATCGTGGTACATTAACCCTGTAGTTCGAGAGGATAATTATACCTACAAGTATAGTTCCGTACTGTATTTGAAGATCGTGAGACCTGCTTTAGTACTTTGGCAATAAAAGTTTTCGTTATAAACGATAAGCAAAGTCTATAAGCTATAGTTTGGAGTCAGGTAAGGTGGGTTTATCCTCTTTATAACGAGATATTTCTAAGACACGAGGTGTTCCCTGCATAATCACTTGGTTTTACACCGGTCAGTTTTAAGTTTCAATAACCGGACGTCGTTATTGTGAGAGCATAGTTTCCAGTAGTTGCAGCCTTACCTTCACTCGCCGCTCTGCCACAAATTCTCAATGGTTTCCGTCAGTTTCACAGCCACATAATTTTTATTCACTCTATCACAGATCTTCAATTTAAATAAACGGTAGTGCCCAGTAGTTTCAACCACATCCTCACTCATTTTGTTCCAAACATTCGTTGGAAATAACCGGACATTTTTTGATATTTCCGGGAAATGTAAAACTAGAGCTCGCACCCAACCATTAGTTACTCCTTCACCTGCTACTCGTGCTAGAACGTGCATAAAAAAATCAAAAGATTCTTTGCAGCAAAAGAGTCTTTGTTCTAGTGTTAACTTTTTAAGTCAAATATTTATGATAAGGGATTGTTACGCGCCCGACCTCAACTGTCGACCCACGCTCATAAAAGATCTGGGAACAATCGTAAAGATGGATCCTTACCCTCCCCTCCCTCTTGTGCCCTTTTGCCAAATTCCTCTCCAGGCCTCTTTCCAAATCCCTCATTCAAGATGGCGTACGGACATGTGGTTAGAAATCCAAGATTGCAAGCTCGTATATTTCTTTGTAATTGGTACATGAAGGTTGTTAGACCGGGAAAAGAACAACCGGATAACGTGGTTCAGTTACATGTTCCTATGGAGTAAGTACAAAGACACTTTTGTTTTCCCCTTCAAATTTTATCGTCGCAAGGTTTCGGAGAATTTCTGGCCAAAATAGTGAAACCTATATTAAGCGGACACCCTCTGAGAGTGTTCTAGTGTCTCAAGTGTTATTTTAATAAGCGTTGGATACTTTTGGAATTACTCTCGTAGACTACAGCGATGTGTTGGTGTCCATTTGTTGTATTTAAAGTGGAAAATTGATCAAAATATTGTCACACATACTGCAAGGTTCTTCCGATCAGCGTAAGGAAAATTAATCCAACTAAGACATGGGATAGTGATCTTAAACACAACATGCATAATGAAAATATTAAAACTGAAAGTAGAAAATAAAGCGCTAGTTGGGAGATAAGTGTCGTTTTCCACTGGCTGAGGCAGGAAATGAAGCAGAAAACGTTTTTCTCACGTTGATGCAAGTTTCGTTCCCGATTGAGCTTGCACCCACCGAGTTTGCTGTCTACGTTTTTCAAATTCGCCCCCACCAATCACTATTGTAGTGACTTTTCTCACACTTAAAGAACGAGTAATGTCCTCAATAGTAAGCGTACTCAGGGCCCGCGCAGCAAGATTTTGAGTGGGGGGGCTTAAGTGTGAGCCAGATTTTTTTTTTTTTGGGGGGGGGGGGGGGGGGAGGGGTTGGGGGAGCAGAGGCATGCTACCCTGGGAAAATTAGGCTTTTAGTTTACTCTCAGATATCGGAAGGTGGATTTAATATAAGCAAGCAGTGTGCTAAAGCGCAATGTTTTTACAACTTGAAACAGCAACGGACCGCAAACAACAATGGTGCTAACGCACCAGGATCTACAAGAGATTATTGCAATTTATTCCAGCTGGCGTTATTTAGATTTGCTACACCACGCTGATGAGTCCCAAAAAGGACGGAATGGCTGTCCGTGATTGTAACCCTTCTTTATTGTTCTGGTCGTGTTGGTGTCTTGCAAAGTTACTTTTTCACATAGTACTTATCGGCCTTGCTATATTATTGTAATGCGTCAGGGATAAGCATACTAAACAATTAGAACCAGACCTATAGATTTACTATCAAATCCTGCTTGAAGCAATTTAATTTACTCCAAATCAGTACTATACTGCCATTAGCGTTTACAAACCAGGAATCTGACGACTTTTGCTATACTTCAGCTTAACGTTGTAAACGGTGCCAAAAATTTCTCTTTCTGTTATTGCTACAATCTGCAAATTCGTTAGTGATGTCAAAAACCATTCTTCATGACTGTTTATCATTGTCAAGTTACTAAATCTCCCTTGCGTGATTGTTGGGCAAAATGCTTATTCTTCGGGCAGTTGAAACTGAATGATCATTCACCAGATGCACTCGATCATGATTAACCAAAATGGAGCTCAAAAACAAAATTTATCACCAGCTTCTGGAAAGGCGTTCAAATTAAATACTTTTAGTAATTGTTAGCTATTGTTCGTTCAATAATAAAAATAATAATTTTTTCCTTTATTTCTTTCTTTACTTGCTTATTTACTTACGTTCTTATTATTTTTTTCTTTTTACTGTAAAAAAGTGGGGGGGCTAAAGCCCCCCCAGCCCCTCCCTCTGCGCGGGCCCTGGTACTTGGGAGCGAACATGGTTAGTGTGCTCTGAAAGGTGGGTGGGAACTCAGATGGTGCAAACATGATTTGGAGCGAAACCCGCTCCTGCTACCTTTCTCACTCACATCTGGGAATCTGGGTGCTAGTGTGTGGTCATGTGCAGGGACACTAGGTCACATGGCTTGTCAAAGTTCTCAGCTTTCCTGTACTTTATGTTCCTTTTTGCGTTGCCTGACCGCTTGTTTCAAACCACTTGCTCGCTTGTTTCTCTTTTTCATTGTTGTGAGACGCTTGTTGGGTCATGAGTTAGTTTTTCAAGGTTTTCTCACATTTAGTTTGTTTCCAGCCATTTATTCTATTGCGATGCTTTGTTGCAATGTTTAGTACAAGTAAAGGTCAGGCTGCGTGGTTCGGCTTTGCATGGCTTCCAGTTAGTTGTGTGTGAGAGTTACCGTACAAATTTCGTCTTTTAAAAAAATGTTGATTTGCGATGGCTTCTGTTTCTGGAGCTTCATTATCTGAAACAAGTCATCAACATTATTGATGGCCACCATAATGGCAAGAATATCCAGTGACATCTCAGCCAAGCTTAAAGCGTCATTAGTTTTTCAAATCTTTCTGGCATCAGGGATGCTGGATGGTGGAATCATCATTGACAAAGTGTCCCAGGTTTTTAACAAAAGAAATGATCATCAGCAATGTTTTCAGTGTCTGAGTCCACTTTGAAGTGTCTGCTTAATAATTATAGAGGTTTAATTTACAGTAAATAAGGGAAAAAATTTATGGACCTTTGATGCTGTCTGCTTAATAAAGGGTGTCTTAATACAGTGTTGCTTAATATATGTTTCACTGTGACTTATTTGATGTGTAATTATTTTCTAAATTTACTTATCTTGTGTGCAAATACATGTAAGCTTAAATATAGCTATGCTAAAAATATAAATCAAGAAATTTGAATATATCAATTTGCTGTCTATTCAGTACAAAATGCAGACAAATCATTTGTACACGGTGAATGCAGACCATCGTTTTCACTCTATTTCTCACAATACAATGGTTTGGAGAGTGACAGTGGTCTATAATCTGCAATAAGTTATTTATATTGCCCATGTGGCATCCTACACTGTAATTCTGGCTTCCAACACTGCATGAAAAGTTTATTGGCATCAAAAGTGAGACAAAGATGGATGACTAACTTTGACACAGGTGTCAAGTCCAAAGTCCTTTAATATCACCTTTGACAGGGGTTTGATGTGCGTCAAAGTTAGTAACAGATTTGATGCGAGTCAAAGGTACTATGACCTTTGACACGAGTCAAAGTCACATTTCACGGTAGCTTTGTTACACCTTTGACAAATGTCAAGGTGTACTGTCTTTGATGAAAATCAGGCAGCCTTTGTCGTAATCAAAGTTATGCCAAAGGTTTGGCAAAGATGGCCTTTACCACCTTGAGCACAAGTCAAAGGTATGGGCCAAAGCGGCCAAAGCCAACTTTTTGTGCCGTGCATGAATAGGAGGTACTCAAAAGCAACCTCTTCCCCAAGGTGTTTTCCCTTTCAGAGTGGAGGGAAAAGCACCCTGGTGACAAGGTTGACTCAGAAGAAGACCATACAGTAAAAGCTTGTATAACAAATTGGGTGATTTTGTGGGGATTAGTACAGTTAAATGAAAGGTAACTGCCAAACTAGGCAGAAGAAACTAGGTGGATCCTAAATTGTGAAATGTTGTGTCCTTGGAAAATACCATTTTGGAGAACTTGGGAGGGGGGAACTTGTAGGCATGTTTAGGTACTTGTTAAATTGCTCAAACACTGTTGAAAATGTGAGTAAAGTGCCTTCAGAAAACAGTCATGCTTCCTCAAAAGTTGGGGTGCCTCTCTCAACAAACAACATTACTATTCAGCAAAATACTGGAGCACATCTTCACATGTTTTCCATCAGTGAATATTCGTGAGCACCAACCCTGGCAATCTTTCTGTTGACTATTTGGTAACACTGTAAACTACTGGTAAATATAGCAGAGTGCTTGGCATAGCAGATTTTTTTTAATACTGATAAGTAGATAATACACTTACCTTAGAGTGGCAGTAAAATAACTAGACAAACTTCCACCCCTCCCCTCCCCTCCTCCCTCATATCCACCCCAGAGTATCAGTCAAAGGTAATATGGCAGTCTGATCTTGTTCTTTGTTGTTGAGTTTCATTACATGAGATCCAATTATCAGAAGAATGTGTTCTACCAGAAAACATCCATGCCTCTCCCATGGAAGCTTTTTTGGTTTGAATCCCCCACCTGTCTGAAAATTCCAGTTAAGCTCCATACTTTCCTTTACAAATGTTGGCTTTTGAGACCCCACTCCCTAATAATTTCCAATGACCTTCCATGGGGTGGGTATGGGTATTTCCTGGAACTGTACAATCAATGTAAGAAATCAAAAGAATTTTTGTGGTGCCCAGTGATTGCATCAGTGTTGATTTTGTTTGAACAGCTTGCGTGGGATCCCTGTAATTACGTGTAAATAATACCTTTCTTATTTTATTACATTCCAGTATGTCGAAACTAGACATTAAGAACTACCTTACAAGCATTTACAAGCTCGATATTGCCAAGGTGAATACCAGAATAGCACATGGTAAGCTGAAGTTGCTGTAATATTTACTCTTAGCATGGAGTGCCAGAGTTTGTTGGACTCCAGATTCAGTGCCCCAGGTTTGAAGGCTGCCTAGGTTGATAACATTGTGTTCTTAGTCAAGACACTTGAATCTTGCTATGCGTCTCTTTACACGGTGGTATATGTGGTTTATCTGGCCCTGGTTTTACAAAATGTGGATAAATCTAACCAACGGATAAATCGCTATCCAGTAGATTAGAGTTGACAAACAAACACCACACTATCTACCGGATTGTGATTTATCCAGTGGATAAATAGTACTGTTAGGGAAGCCTGACAAAGTGCTGCGCAACAGACTGGGGTGTGTGGGAGGGGGGGGGGGGAGGAGGGAGGGGAAGAAATACTTCTAGTTGCTTAATACTGTGGAAACCAGGATAAGCTTCAGCAGTGTGCAAACTCTTAGCTTAGCCATAGCTTTTATTGTTTTTATTGTTTTTGTTCTCTCTCGGGTGTCATTATTGTTATTTTTATTTAAAGAGACAAATCTTATCAGTTTAATCTTCTACATGGAAAACAATTAAAATTGCAAATACATGTAACAGTGAAGACGTTAAGGAAAGTAGCGAGAGTCAAGCCACTTTTAATGTGTGCCTTCGTGATTAATAATTTGACATGCTTAACCAATGAAGTACTGATAGGAGGACTCATAAGAGTTTTAGACCGATTTGTAAATAAATTATATATAACTTCCGGTAAACTCTGACCTGCCTTTTTTTTAGGTAAATCAAAATATCTTCTGAAGAGTGACAGGCTTGTGAAGAAAAAGTTTCCAGATTATAAAGTGGCATATGTAACGCTGGTATGAACTGGAGTACATTGTTAACAGACTGTTATGCAGATTTATAAAAGAGATAAGGGGTGTTTTTCATTTTCACAGTCCAACCAGTCGGACCAACAGGGACCGACTGTTGTAAAATAGAACGACATTTTCCGATTAAACCGGGTCATCCGACAGTAATGGACCTTTCTATTTTGCATTCCATTCCCCATTGCCCCGCATCTGTGAGAAGCTACTAAACTCAAGTGAGGCAGCTAACCAGTTTGTCAAAATGGAGCGCTAAATTTCGGTCCGACCGGTCAAAGTGGGCCACCTCCAGAGGTGGGCCCAAATATTCCGGTCAGACCGAACCGAACCGAAACGGACCTTTCCATCTCACTTCCGACCGAATTTCCGAAAATTTTGGGTAAATGGAAAGCACACAAGTTCTTTGAAAATACTTTTGCATGATATACCACTAGGCGACAGAAATCAGTGAATGTTAGGTTTCACGGTTTACACTTCGCACTTAACGTTTCACACTTTTCACTGAAAGTTTTGCAATCTAACCTTTAAACTTAAATGTGGAAATGTCAAGGCTTGTGATAAAGCATTCCCTCCCATTTTATTCCTTCACCAGGCTACCGGTACATTCAAGTTTCCCGATTTATTTCCAAAGCCTGACGCAAAACTCGAGGAATCTGCTCAGCAAGAGGCAGATGCCCCTTCAGAAGAAACTGAACCGCTTCGCTGGTTTTGACGGCAAGAGGCACTTCAAGAACACATTTATGAGGTATCTTACCAGTTCTTGGCCAGCCCTGAATGGCATTGATCCGAAGAGAAAAATATTATCTTGGTATCCGAACGGCAGCCCAGTCTCTCTCCTGTGCCATTTTGGATCAAAACAAGCCGAAAGTGACGAACATCAGTCAGTGGAGTTTGGGGCTGGTCACTGACAGACAAGACTGCAGACTAGAAAAAAAATGGGCGGCAACGTTTCCTCACATGTACATAGAAACTAATGGATTTTTTTAATCGTTGTAAAATAATTCGGAAATGGAAGGGTTTTACGTTCAAATAAAAGTTTGATAACGCTCGATTGTTGGAAAGATGAGATCACGCGTACATGTACATGTACATGTAATCGTGTTCGCATCCTCCTTAATTAAACCAGCCACTCGCTTGGTCGTGTTTCCCGTTTATCGTGCGTGTTTATCCCAAGGTCATGTGTCCACCGGAGTAGGGGAGGTTTATCGGCTATTTTGCAAGTCTTTATACTATATTTTTTATCCGGTGACCTCCAGTGCTTAAAGTTGCGAGCTTAAAGTTGCGAGCAGTCTTGTTTATCTTTGTCGTAAATGAGTGCATCCCCTTTTTTCCCACTAAGAGATTTCTCGCAGTCTTATTTTAATAGGATACATATGTACAATATCAATCACACGAAGCTGCGCCAATATATAACGGCAGCTTCATTTCAAAAGAACTGACAGGGGGTTGAAAAGAAAAAAGAAACTGTATAATTGTATGCCACGAGTGATGGGCGGTTGCCTCTGTGTAATATTTTAAAGACTTTGTGAAAACAGTTAACTTTGAGTTTAGACCCTATATTAACGCCGCGTAAAGCAAGTCTGACGTCCCCAATGCAAATTCTGAGCTAAAGAAGAACATCCGATTTCCTACCAAGTGTTCACCCTGCCTAGCAGGGCTTTTCTTTGGAGATCAGACGAGAAGCGGCGTTTTCATCTGGCGGTAGTTGTGTGATTCTCTCGCTTTGGTTTTTCATAGATACAATCGTTCCTTGAGGTTTGAGTACATAAATGTCATATACGTGTACCACAAAAAAGAAAAAAATAAACTAAAATGATTTCAAATAAATAGAATGTAACACACGTTAGTTGATGACTGTCATAATGCAATGCAAATCCACTGATGGCGTGCACTACTTGTTCGCATAACGTGATGTTTTCAAAACATCAGCGTGGTGCGATTTCCATGCCTGGGTCAATCCGTCATCGAGCTTCAACTTATTTACTTCCGACAGTATAAAACAATTCTTAGTTTCTTTTTTTTACTTTTGTACAATGCATTCGACTAGATAGGTCATGATGAGAATTATTTTTTTTATTGTCATCTCTTGATAAAATGTGTTGATTTGGTAGCATATTAGCAAATTCGTTTCTTTTAAGGTGATTCGTTAAAATAAAGACATACAGTACGGAAGCACAGACCAGGAGATTTTTCATCTTTAGCAGGATAATATTTAAACAGAGAAAATTAAATCGCTTTCGTGAACAAGTCTGTTGCAAATTCAGGCAGCACCTAGGGCGTTCGCAAACCTAGCTCACAAGTTGCTAATTTAGCTCAATATTTTAAGTTCTTTCATCGTGACATTTTCATATTCCTTTCATTTCGTTATCTGCGTTATAAGGGAACTATTTAGTGGAGTGTGTGCGTGAGAAAGTAAAATCACTTTCGTGTATAAAGTTATTACAAATTTAGACGAAAACTAAAGATTTAGTTTGCCAAGGAAAGACCAGGTAGATCTTTAAGTTCTTTAACATAATATCTTTATATTTCGTTCATTTTTGTAAAATAGTGTATCATTCAAATGGTTTTAATGAACACTTTCCCGGGGCGCATTATTCCAAATTACGAAGTGTGACGGTAATTAACCTTTTCGACTTTTTAAGTTGCTGAGTGACGACTTTATTAGTCAGGTCGTTATGTTCCTCGGTGGCACTTGTCGGCTCAAAAAATCCTCATGAATTTTTCATTCTTCGGTCATGCAAAGCTTTTCCGACTCAAGAATTACTTGTTATCTTAAGCCACGGCTAGCTCATTTGGTGTTGTAACCGACAATACAACGACAGTGGCAAAAACAAAGCTCTTTCGTACTTTCGTGTTAAGTCGTGAAGCGTGCCGCTATTAAACACTAAAGAACATTGAATTCAGTAATTTCCAACTGCGAAAAAAACAAAAACCATATTTCTATGTGCGCCTGGAGTCCTGGCTCTCTATTTCATCCCTAAAGTCCAGCAAATTTCCTTCGTTAAGTAGGATGTTGTCTCACTGACTAAGCCGGGATATGAAGCGTTATCTTCACTGAGAAGATACTTGTTTAGCTGAAAACTGAATCCCTGGCAAAGAGGAATTGTAAACTAGACAAAAAACACGGAACAAAACCGTTTAGTATTGTGTGCTTAAAATAGTCGTTCCGGTATGCATCGTGCTTGTTCAAACTCACGAAAGGAAAAAAAAACTCTGATATATCTCGAGATTTAACGTTGGTGACTCTTTCCCATGTATTATTCCTTCAGTTAAGTTTCACACATATGCACTTGTCGGATTGTTTGGCGTAAAAAAAAGTCGCCGTCTTATTTTACACGTTTTAAACATAATTAAGTGAGTAAACATTTGAATAAAGCTAAGTGTGGCTCGTGGCTTTGTTTATATTTTGGCTTTCTTATATTGGTCGACAGTGTTAGACTCTTGAAAAAAAAGTGTTCTTGCGGAGGCGAGTGTTTCCAAGTGAAATGAACGCTAATAACACAAGATGAGGCAAAAGTGGAGATGGTTGTTATGTGAAACACGGAATGTGTGTGCATTACTAAGGCTTTTCCTGTGTGGAAATATCAGATGTTTAGCAGGTATCGACCACATATTGGGCGAATGAATTGGTCGCGAAGCGTGCCGTACTGACGAGAGAACTTTTCACTACCCGTATTTACAATAGTCAAGGATTCGTTCGCGATAGGAAGCCATTACAGTGTATGTGGCAGACAATGACTGACAGATGTCGATCGCCCTGATCACTCATGTGTGTATTATCAATTACGCGCGAAAACCAAGCGCTTAGCACCGCGAAACCTTAGACAATGCCTCTCCCTTCGTTTCTTAAAATTAAAGGTCTTGTTTACTCCTTGTGATTAACGCGGCCAATCACGGCACTGAAGAACAAAAAGGTCGAATACAAGGATTAACATATGTTTAATTGTTGCGTTTGACTTGTAACACGTGTGTTATGGGCGAGCTTTGTTCGAATCTTGTTCAAGTATAGTTGGGTTATGTCGCCCGTGTATTTGTAATTGTTTTGAACGTGTAAAGGTCACGTGTGTACCACTGTTTTAGGCTTTTTCAGAGCGCGTGGCACAAAAGAAGTTTCGTTCTGCGAAGGAAATTATCTCGTTGAGTGAGTAACGAAAAGGGAAATAAAATTGGAGCTAGGATACCCTTGTGCAACTGTTTTGAAATTTAAAAGATTTGGATTAAAAAGAACACATTTAGTTATTTGCGGTCAGTGAATAACCATTCTTTCGTCTACTTGAGTTTTGCGCCAAAAGAAACATGATCCGAAACAATATAATTTCCTTCTTAACTATACTGTGCTTTGGCCATTTCTGGAGACGTTTTACTATTTGTTTCATGCTTTGGTACATTAGATTCACTTTGTCAATGGAAGATATTTTTTTCTTGCTTCAAACTTAGCTCAGTATAGTATTCGAGGAAGGAAGCCCGCATTTTTTCGTAAGTGTAGATGTTTCTTTCTAAGTGAAGTTCTCGGTGTTTTCTGATACACGGTATCTTATTCCGTTTGGGACAGTTGTTTTATTAAATCTTACGTTCAAAGAAGCGGCAACGATTTTCGACGTCTACATAGGAAAATAAAAGAAATACAATTCTCTTTCTCCATGTGGATCACTTTTTACGCCTTTCTTTCTCTTTTTCGGTCCCTCTTTTAGAACTGATACCTCTGTTGTAGAGAGAAACCAGTCTAATAATCGAATCTTTCAAGAATAAAGAAAAACGTAAAACAGAATGTGACTCGTTCTGTTTTGGTCAGATAAACAAAAATGGCATTCAAATCCCTAAGCAACGCTAGGAAAGAATTTTTTTTTAAATATCTATCTTGGCCGTTAATTAGAGACTTAAGAACAATAATTCTTAAGACGCACGTTTCACTCATTTTTTCCAACGTCTTTCCGAATGAAAGTCGTTTATTCGCAAAGCACTGAATTGCGTTTAAGGAATAGGAGCAACTTTATAATTTCCGAATGTTCACAAAGTATCCTTTCTTCTATTACTCTTGGTTTTGCAGTAGAAATTTTTAGCTACATATCCCAGCGCGTGTTTATTGGCAAAGCAGAATCGCATCTTTAAAGAAGTACAAAAAATTAACCAGAGTTAAGCAGGTTCCATGTTGCATTGTTTCTGGTAATGGAAGAAGATTCGTTACCACACAAAAATGTAGTTGGCAAGGAGTAGTTTTACTATTAATTTTAGCATTTTAATTTTTATATTTGAGGTTTTGAAATAGTTTTTTTTCGATTGCTTCTGTCTGTTCTTGTTTTCTCTATCATCCCTCGCTTCCTTTCTTTGTGTGTTAATCCTTAGTTTTAGCAATTTTCTTCTTGCCGGTGTTGTGCCTGTTAAATCCCTTTGTAGAAATCTTGTGTTCCCTTGTCTCTTTAATCTAATCATTGATCTCCAATTCTTGTGTTCATTATTGTTGGGCTTTGTTGTTTGACCCCATATTGTTTCCCTTTAATCATTGACACCATAAACATCCTGGTCGCTCGGAAATCAATTCTTTTAGCGGAGCTCACCTTTTCATGCACGACGCATAAACTATCATCGCTAGTTCTGCGAAAAATTGCCAGTGAATCACCACGAAATGCTGACAATATACGGCGAGGTAAATGAGTGAATTATCCACCCACCGGGAAGTGAATTATTCACGTAAAATGCGTTATTGTGTCAAGTGATGATGACACGTGCTAGCGACTACAATGAAAATCAGAGAAAATTCTTTTCGAGGCCAAGTTTACTTTACACATTTCCGAACAAAATAAAATCTGTTCGCTAGTACACCTTCCAAAACAAACAGAACGACATATGGCTATATTTTGTAATAAAACGTTAATGTTCAAATTTCAAATTCGTGAAAATTAAGTAATGGTCAAATACAAATGTTAAGATATTCGAACACACCTTTCTTTTACTTATTCTGTTAAGTCCCAATTCGTTTTTCTTTTCTATTTCTTTTTTTTTTTTAAGTAATGAATTAAACATGTTTGGGGAAGTGAAGATTTTTGTTCCTTGCTGCGTGAAATGAGACAAAGGCGGGAACGGAATGAAGAAAGAAAAAACAGTGTGGTATTCGTAGCTCGCGTGAGTGAAGAATATGCGATTTCGGTATTCCGAACGCTTAGTATTACATTTGTGGAAGTCCATTTATCAAACAAGCTTGAAACTGAAACACTACAGCAAATAAAATTTTCAGTACGCAGTGGTAAGCTTATTTGGGTAAATACTGGTTTGGCTTTCTATTTAAATTAAATGCTGAAATTAAATATCTTGGTGAAACCGAGAACGAAAAAGTCTTTATTAAACGTATTGTCATTAACGCAATTCTCCGTTTTTGTGTTAAAAAACTGTGGAATATAAGTTTAACGCGCTAAAGGATAGAAGCTAAACTTATTTCCACGCTTTACTCTTTTAAAAATTTCTTTTTCTATCAGTAGTGCGTTTTTTTTTTTCAGTCATTTTGAGCCTTTTTTATCTGTCCCAAATCTTGTTTACAAGGAAATCTTTACGTTTTAAAGCTTACAGCTAGTGGTCCAAGTGAATAATTTAGAGCGACAAAAATCTTGCGCAAAATAAATTTTCTGGTCACGACTATATTTTTTAAGCATTCAATTTCTTCAAGCCGACTTTCGCATTCAATCATTCAAACAACCGCGGGTTAATTGACATCTGTCAATCTACGAACACTTAATGTGTTTCTTCGAAGCTCCGTTCTTCCAAATTGCAAGAACTGACAATGCTACGGCGCAATTTTTATGTTTGTAATTTCCAAATTTTTACGATCCTTGTGGGATTATTTTCCTCACAAAATAGGCCGCAAACGAGAAAATTATTCAAGTGCGATATCTTGTTATTTTGCGGGGGTAAGTGATCGTGCTTAAGACGTAGTTTTGTGGGAGGTAATTTCTGCCAACGCCTCATTAACTGAATATCTAGAATTTGCCGATTGTGAAACCTTAATCCATTCGATGTGCCATTATAGAACTGATTGCGTTCAGTTTGTCGCTTTCATTGAGCAGAATGTTTCAGCTTGCCAATATTTTGTTCCTATTTCATGGCAGGACGTGCTATATCACATATCCCGCAAGTCCCGCCCGAGGAAACAAATTTAGTTTAGACTGGAAACCGACCTTGATCTAACAAGTGACAAGACACGGTCGATATTTATGCTCTCTTATTACAAAACATCAAGAATAAAGTCCGCTTCCTTCGGCTGCTCTTTGCAATTTGTTTCGTGCGTTTTTGTATAGTGAATTATTCATTTTTCGTTTGGTTGAATAGAATTAAAGGAAATCGGTAAATCTTTTGTGCCTCATTCTTATTTTATATTCCTTTAAATATATGCATTTGAAGATCGCTTATATTTTTATATTTTAATTGTCAGACTCATTTCTTTTAAAAAATATTGTCAACTTTTTTGAAAAGTAAGTATACGTGATACAAAAAAGACCAGAAAATGTGTTCTCGAACGAACGAAGTGTTGGGTCTCGTTAAGTCAATCTTTTCCTTTCATTTTTTATTGATCAAACCGCGAACATTGTTTAATCGTGAGATCTTTCCGGCGAGAGATTGAACGACGCATACTATGGAAGTGTTCTTTAGCGCTTCACGCATTAGCTCGTGAACAAAGAGCATGCCCTTATCTCAAGACGACAGTTTCCTGTGCAAAGCTGTGAAAACCGGCCCTTAAGATCTGTGAAAAGTTTAGTGATATTTCAAACCATGCATTTCGAAGTGAACTGCTTCTTTTTCCTTCTTCTCCTTCAATGGAATCGAAGCCGTAAAATTCCCCAAACAACTCGAAGTAGCTATAAATCTGCTTGAACATTATCTGCGGTTTCGTGCAGTTAATTTATTTTAGCCGTTGGTGCCCGGTCTCCTGATGGTCGGGGTTCTTGTCCTTAGCGTCGCTGTTGAATTTTTTTTTTTTTTTGATTCTTGATCACTTAAATTGTTGGGAGGCCTCTTTTAATATTTCGGCGCTTTTGTTGGGCGTGTTGCCGCTTAAAACCCACAACAAAAAGGTCCCCAATCTGACATTAATGAAAATGTAGCGAAATCGCGTTGTTTTTATCGAACGCAGCCATGTTTATTTGGTCAAATTTCAAGTCAATATGTTTCTATACTCAAAACGTATGTTATTGAGTTTTGTTTTCTTGCAGACGTTCCTAATTAAGTTTGGCTGTCTTCTTCGGATGAATTGTGTCGTGTTCATAACGCACCAGAAACCCATTTCTTTCATTTTTTTTCAGTGTTCGAAAACCGCGCGCTGTAATCTCGTCGCAAATGGGCAAGGATTATTCATACGGCAACGAAATGGACTCAATTGGAATAGATCGGAAGGGAGGAATTCCCCATTCTCTTCACTAATGCGTGTGAGATTCTTCTCTTTCAAAAAACCGAAAAACACCTGCCTCCTCATTAGCATCAAGGAAACTTTCCGAAACAATTAATTTTCCCCAAACAGAAGCGCGAAACTCTTCTGATGTACTTCCTGAATCTGAAAACTAATTCACACCGCAGCTCTGGGAAGCAGTCAATGGCGATCAATGAAGCTCCAAATACGAAAAACTCGTCAGCGAAACGCGCTTTCCACACCAGTCTCGTACATGTTGACGCCAAACAAAAACGGTGGCACAATCTTGAGAGATATTGACGCATGCGTGGCAGCTTTAACTAGCAGGTTGAAAATATAAAGCTCGGAGTGACCAGGAGATAAGATCTCATATTTTTAAATGCCTGTCTAAATAGTCCGTGGATGTACATCCGTTTCTATATTGAAACTTGCGGCGATGGTGAAATGGATTATTTGCATGAGTGGCACAGGACATACAAGCGTGTACACAATGAAATTGTATTAGTGAGCCAATGGTATTGTTTGCCGAAGCGTAATTAGAGCCAGTGATAATTGTGACAGTGGTTTTGTGCGTGGCACGTGTCGCTTTCGATCGGAACACTCGGAAATTGACAACCCACGAGACCAAAATAAATTCTATGCGTAAAGACGGAGTTGAAAGGGCAGTGGGAAATAATGTACAAACTTCTCGCTGCGCTAAACACTCCGAAAAATTCACTTTTTCGACAATGAGAAGGACAACGAAAAATTTCAACTGAAAACTCGAGGGTGTTTTTTGCGGTATTGTGATCTTGATAAAGGGCTGGCTTATTGCTTCCGACATTTGAGTGAAGTATTCTGGCCTCTCTTGTGACGAATCTTCAATTTACATGAATGCTTAATTTTTGTTCCGAGATCGAGTAGTGCTTGGAAATGTAAATGACCGGTTTCCTTTTAAGCGACTCAGTCATTTTCAATAAATAATTAATTCTTTGCGGCTGTAGTTTCTTCGACCCGCAGAGAATATTTTATTGAACTAGAAGTCTCTGAGAAAAAATAAAAATAAAACTGTGCTTATTTTGATAGATTTTTTTATTCACGTTTTGCTGACCCAACAACGATTTTAAATTCCTCTCACTGTCTTCGTATCTCGTTGAAGGAAAATTTTTCTGGAAAGAAAAATAATTTACAGGCAGAATATAAGAGAATACGATCAATTTGATTTATTTTACATATATATGTCTCTCTCTCTTTTTTTTTCTACAAAATTCGCTGTCTTTTCAAAAGGAAATAATTTATTCGGCAATCCAACAAGAAGCTAAGATAAGCGGGAAGTTTTTGACAGCTCATCTTGTCTCTAGATGTTAAATTGCGCTTGAAGGCCGCGTATAAATAATTATATTTTGAATTTTCGTCTTGACCATTTTGGGCTGTCTGTTCTGTCCATCGAACAACCAAATTTCTCTTTGGCCGGCTGTTTGACATATCCGCGTCGCAAAAAATGAAATTCTTCCTGATCCTTTGCGATAAACGTCTTTTCTCCATTTTTGTTTACGTGCAAGTTGGTTTAATCTCGCTTGTTCCAAATAGCTTGTGGTATATCGAGTGAGTTTCACAAGTTGTTTATCCTCATCGAACGAAGCGTCTTTCGTCGCAAATGTTTCGATCATATTTAAGCGTTTTTCCCGGCTTCAGAAAGATGTTGGTACATTCGACGCCGGTCGCACTCTTGGTTGACCACAGGCGAAAACCGTCTTGCCAAACTCATTTTTGTACTCCTCTTCGGTCTTCTAAAGGACAAAAGAGAACAAGATGGAGTTAGAGCTTGTACGAAAATTATTCAAAACGAATTCAGTCAAAATGACTGGACGCCGGCGCACTCATCATGAAATAAATTTTCATATACTGTACTGCATGGGCGTTACCCAAGCAAAGGACATCTTCTCACACACGATCAGATATGTGCTTATACGCTGTTATTTTACGTTACTTATCGCAACGAAATAATAAAAAATATATGCCTAGCAGTGCCGCAACAGAATAAAAAACCCATCTGCTTCAAGGCGGAAAGCAGTCCCTGCTTGAACTTCCTGACTAAAGATGTCGCTCGCTTGTCAAAAGAAAGAAATACTTTAAAATACTGAATACGTTCTGCGCCCTCGAAGAATTCGCAGAAAATATTCAGAATAAGCTAAAAACATTACAGGTGTATGTATAGAAGGTAAAGGATTTTAAAATTCTAACCTTAAATTTCACAGAAACGGAACTAAATAAGTGCTAGGTGATTCGGTGCGATGCCAAATTATTTTAACGATGTCGAGTCGAGGCGAACAGCGCCAGGCGATGGCTAAACTGAACCAAACCCGCATCAACTGCAGGCGAAATCTACAGTATCGTAGGCATTAAATCGCCGCTGAAAAGAAGCCATAGACTGAAAATATGCGCTAAAGAACCCGTTGTATCCATTTTGACAACAGATCGCGGGCAAGCGCGGTTTTCAGTTGCGATTCGAGCGGCGCGTTTGTTCGAGTTGTAGTGCGCGTACGTAGAGCTGATCATTGACTGGCCTCAGTGATGCACTGATTGTAGTACTTACAAAGTCAGACGCGGTTATCCAACTCTGGGTTTGTGCACCAGCTGCTTCATGTTCAGCTTCCATTTGATGTTTATTGGCCATCGCCAGAACGTGTTGCAGGTGCCGTATGTAGTCGATTGCGCTACGCAGCGTTTTAACTTTGGACAATTTCTTGTTTTTAGGGTCCGTAGGCACGTGTTTTCGCAGCCGCATGAAACCGTCGTTGACCAATTTAACGCGCTTTCGCTCCCTCGCGTTCCTTCGTGCGACCACGGCCGGTTCTTTTTGCTTGGCGCTAGTAGCTGCTCTTCGTCGGCGGGTCTGCCCCAGTACAGGTGATAACAGCGATATTTTAGCTGGGGGCCGCAAAACATCCGAACCTCCTTCCTCAGTTCTTTGATGCGGATAGCAAATAGTCGTTGTTGGGATTGTAAAAGCTGAACTTTTTGGCATATCCTTCACAGACATTGTTTATGCCGGCTTCTCGCCCAATACAATACAGTGTTGAATCGAGCTAGCGCCGTGCGCACTTCAATTTATACTCGGAGATACTCTGACCTTGTGCCAGGCTCGCGCCGTATGTTTGTTGTGCTAATTCAGTCAAGCGCCCTGACACGCGCCATGTCAAACGGATTACTACAATGCTATTGGCTGGTGCCGCGGGACAATGACCAATGACAGCGCGCGAACGACACTCGAATGGTTTTCCGCGCGCCAAAGACCGATTATGTTGTTATCTTCAGCGCACATAGAGTTGAATCTCATTTCCTTGATTATCGACCGTGGCCATATTCAATACATTAAATTTACAGCGGGATATTACCACCTTGTTCTCTCAGGCGAAAATATTGCCTGCATTTGTACTTGACCGATATTCTCCCAGAATCAATTCAGCAAGGCGTAATTTTCTCCGATAATGGGTCTTCTATTATGTTCGTTATTAATTAATGCTTTTCAGAAATGACAAAGATTTGACAGGACAAATAAAAATTGCTAGTACCGAAAGAAAAAAAGCACAAAAAACTTTTTCTTAGAACATGATGCGAAAATTGGACAGCGCGTCATGTAAATTATTGTCGCCAAAAGATATTTTACTCCAAAGCGCCTCTAATTTCTCTCAGTTTGAATCGAAAATTATCGCAGGAGTTTTTAACTCACGATATCTATGCCTATATTCGGCAATTTCGAATTTCTGCCATTATGTTTTTATCCCGAGTTGTTTTTTATTAACGAGCAAAGGAAAACACTCAGTGATGAGAAGACGTTTTCATTTACGGACCCTAGTTGCGAGATCAATTTCGCTCTCTATGGGTTTTCTAATTGTTGGCGCCATCTGCCGCCAAACAAGCGGAGACACGTGCCCTCAATAATTCATACCTGGCTGCGTTATGTTAGCCAAGAAGCTGTACTGCGCACGCGCCGTGCATACATGAGTTACACCTGGCACACTTAGCAACGATTCTGGTGAAGTTATTGAGATCAAGGTCGCTTCTATCCTGCTACGCTAGAAATTCATTAAACTGAAACCGTGGCTCTCACGGAAAGCTGTCAAGATTTCGCTCTTGGTGAATGTTAACGGGCGTTCTGAAACTGCGTTTTCTTCTCTTTTTGTCGGCGGGCTCTGTTATTGACAATGGGCATTGATCGAGCGAAAAAGCAAAACAATCTGCGTCTTTTATGCAGAATAATGGAGAAATTCGCCATGCTTAGTCATCAATAGACCGATTAATTACTGGTTTTGTTTCGTGCCTGTTTTGCTCTCAGCCAGACAAGTGAATGTTTGGGTTTTCGCCCTGTTTTGCGTTTAAATCCAAACAGAAAAACTCCGCCCAGGACTTAAATTTAAGGTCACACAGTCTGAAACCACGTGACTTATCTTCGAGTTCAAACATCGCATCGGAGGTCAAAACAGTTAGAGAAGAAAATAAAATAAATATCGTGTGATATGGGTGTTTGGTTTATGATCTAAGGCCCGATATCTCACACTCGGGAAAATAATAACATTTCAGGTGTCAATGCGCTTCACCAGAAGAGTCCGTGCCCGCTATATTGAGTGTTTTTGTTGGTATAAATCCTCTTTAGCTACCTGCTGAGCATCTTCCGCTGTTTTGTGATATAGGACGAGTTGTGAGGAGTTTTGAGGACCAGCTTTCCAAACTCTTCAAACTCATTTTTCGACAAGTCCATTTAGACGCTATTGCGGAGTTAATTAGATAAGTACACAAATAAGAGACGACATCTACTTTGTCCTGATCTTAAACTTAACAATGAATAGCGTTTTGAATTGTAAGTTAAAGTTGTGTTTTGAATAATTCAACGTTAATTTCAAACAACATAATACAGGAACACAGGAACCTGTTAGCTATTTGATTGCCTAAGTGCAATAATTTTGATGTCGAACGCGTCAGTTCGACCAGCCTACTATATAATAATCGAGGCCATAAAAGTCCGTAAAGACTATTCGGGCGGTTAGCTTATTTTATATTCTCGTAACATTTAATAGAAACTTTATTTTGACAATTCACATAAGACGACCACCAGTTGTTATTGATGTTTACCTGCTTCGCTAAGTGTGCCAATGATTGCCATTGTTTTTGTTCAAATATCGGTCTTGCAAGAGTTTTTGAGAGTGTTCCATCTCTGTTGTTTTATAAGCAACAACGGGATCAACGCCAGACGAAACAAAAACGGTTACCTTCACTAACCTCTTTCAAATTATTTGCCATATGGTCGTTTTAATTTGCATCAATAGTTTGCTGCTAAATATCGGTTGTCTTTTTCGCCCACGCTTTTACGTATTCTCTTTCCGTTAATGGCGTTGTTTTTCTTTTCGCTTCTACGAACTCTACGATACCTTAGGGCCGCGATTCATTGGCCATTTACTCTTAAAGCAAACGCTTTTGTCAATACAACTCGTTCAATATGTTTTGCAGTGAAAAGTGTAAAAGGAACACTCCATTTTCAGCTGTTGATTAACAACAGCATCGAGAAGAAAATTAATGATATGAACATATAGAAAACTTGTTTGTAGCGAAAATAAAAAAGATGTCATGATGCTTCAAGCTTTGGCTGTACTAAAGTGTTGCACAATTTACGTAAAGTTTGTGATCATGCATTGACGAAACCCTGATGAGATATTTCAACACATGGAAATTAAAAAACAAAACCGCGTTTTTACTAATTGCACCGTGAAATTAGAATTTTCGCAATAACTTTAATAGCAGATCGTGGTTCAAATGTCATTATTTGCTTTGTCGTCCACCTGCTTACAGGTTTTCAAAATCGTAATAGTGATTCACATCTAGATCCAGGATTTTTCTTAGGAGGGAGTGCACATAGTTTTTTTTTTATTTGCAGAATATCAGTTGTATTTTAATCTCGTGGGGGGTGGGGGGTGCGCACCCTCTACACCCTCCCCCTAGATCCGCCCCTGTTTCTCCTAACGGACTTTTATGCTCTAAATTATGCTCAGCAATAGCTATTTGGCTCGGGACGCTCAACGAAAATTGACTTCCATACCCTCTCCAAAGAAGAACAGTTAAACAACAAGCAGATGAGGGGATTCCAGTTGAAGCAGATATTGCAAACAAAAGTAAAAACATTTAAACTCACCGGAATTGAAGCTATGAGTGTAATACTAACAGCGTCCAGTAAGAAAATTATTTGTTATTTCAGATATTGCGAACATAACGATGTTTTTTAACTTATTTTCTTTTTAACATTTTGAACCTATTTTTATCGTAGCTATCTATTTTCCTTCAGTTTTGTTGATGTAAGTTATCTGTATCTTTTAAATAGTATATTATACAGTGGGATTTAGTTTTCATTTAAAATGCCATTTGTTTGAATTCGCGGTAAGGGTAAAAAGGTTAAAAGGCGTAGGAGACGTGAGACTTCTGCTGTGAACTAAACATCTAAATAAAATTAGATGGTGTGAAAACTTCACGGGCCATCTTCTCTGTGCTGCGCGTATGCTTCAACTGGAATCCCCTCATCGAGCAAGGCCTGCTGTGACATCACAATGACCTCCTATGTTTGTTTGTATAACAAATGTTACCTACGTTGTATGACAGCTAGTAACGTAACCGGAGTTTCCAGTCAAACATGTTCGATCGTTTTTAATCAAAGTTCTTACTGTTCAGTTTGTCAGGCCTTTTTGGGAAACATTCAACAGCTCACACCGACATCAATAAGCAATTCTTCTGATCTGTTTTGCAGTTTAGTTCAGCGAGTGCGTTGGCAAAGTGAAAATATGACAGCCAATCAGAAGTCAGTACTACAGAAATCAGCCGGTCAGAATTGAGCTATAATCACGTACTTTCGATTCGATTCGAGCCCATCAACTCCCAGACTCCCACGAGGAGGCAAAAAGAAATTTTCAGCCGCTGCTCAACAACCTCATATCTCTTTCGGAATGGATTGATTTGATCATCAACCAGGACATTTGAGCTCTACTACAGGTATGATTAATAAACTATACCCTCATCGGCTTAGCCATAGCCATCGGTCTTACTTTGATTTAGTAGCTATCAAACGTGGTTTAGGTATCGAGAGTATTATGAAACCTTGACTTAACGGGGTCAGTTGAAGGAAATTTACCCCCCTCCCTCCCCTCCCCCTTGCATCGTAAGCCTCTAGTAAACGGGCTAGGATCGGTTGAACTGAATTTTGATGAGAAATTTTTGGAATGGTTGCCTGTTCTCTCTATTCGTGCTTCACTCTTTTTTATCTTTCGCTGCCCATCGAGTCACCAATAAGCAAATATTGCTAGTTTGCTTCAGGCTGCTTAAAACTCTAAGAAAGTGAGCACGAAGATAAGAACGGAGATTATTTGACTAAAAATATAAAAAAGCGAGGGTCACCTGTAATGACACAACGGCCAATGATTAACGACGCTAAAGAACTAAGGCTTAATGATGCTTTTAGCCGAGCGTTTGCATTAATATGATACCTTGACAGTGGAACAGAAGACAGAAAAAGAGACTGATTTTAGGCAAGCAACAAAAATTCAAAAAGCAAATATCCGTGATGACCTTTTAGACGTCATTAAGTTGATAATGCCGTGAAAACACCTGGAAGTGAATCCTTCTCGTTTCTTTACTGCATATCATGTTGTTCACTGAGTCACACAGGTGCTCCACGGGTCTTCCGCCAACAATGATAATGAGATCCCTACTTATAGCAGCTTGCGTCCTCACATAATGAACGACATTGTCTTCAGTGTCAAAATTAACAGTTGCTCAAAGAATGGTCCCAGTAGCTAGTTACTTACCTTTCATTATAAGTACGCAATAATCACACGCTGATTGCCAAGTAGTCACATGCTTAGGCCGCTTCTTTACTCTGATTGGTTTGCCACTGTGAGTATGGCGGTAGAGAACTGAAGGCTACTACAAGCCACTTGAAATTCACTTTATGTGTTCCCACCCTTTATTCAATAGTTTTTATTCAAGGTTGTGGGATTCGCAGAATGGCTGTTAATGTATTCAGTGTCAAAGGCTAACAATTATTAAAAGAATTACGGAAAAGTCCACCCAACTTAATCAGTTATTTCTTCTGATGAAAAACCTGTTCTGCCTACACGTTTCAAGTACACAGTAATTACTGGTAAGCCCATTTTCCTTAATCGCGCGTCTATTTACTGAAATCTTGTTATTACAACTCGTGTGTTGTTTGCTTCATAACTGAGTTCTCGTCGCTTGCTTTAAGTTTAAAGTCGTCATCAGATGTCAATTTTAGTAACAATATGAAAACATTTCTAGAAAAATATTTCAGGCATCGGAAACGTTTAACCCTTTGAAGCCTCGAAACTTGTATTCAACGAAAACTGTTTTTTTTTACAAGATTTCACACCTTAATCCTTTAATTAGTGCCATGCGTGATCAATATATTTTCTACTAACGAACATTATCGCTGAAATATACAGGTGACAAGAGGAAAGAAAATAATCTCCTAGCATGGAATATTGTTTTGATGTTTCGCCACATTTTCTGAACAAACTTTATAAGAACAAAATAAGGACGATTTGTAATGAGAGTCGTATGTTTTGAAGCTTGAGGTTCTAAGCATCTCGATGTAGAACAACCTGTCTGAGAATAGTTTAGCAACACTCAAGACTCATTACAACGGGTCGGATTCAAGAAGGCTTAAAAAAGGTCTTTTAATAAATAAAGCATCACATTTTTTATTCATTCTCTCGGCCCTCGTGCTTTTAAATGCAGCCCTTGTTAAGTGACCGTCGCGTTAATTAGTTGCTGGTCTAACAGTTGACGCTGTTGGTAGAGCCAGAGGTTTCTTTTCATTATGAATCCATGAAGTTGCTTCTGGGTTTTAATGGTTGTAGATCCCGTGTGTAAGTACCAGTGTTTGTTGCCAAAGTCGTTATTGCCATTATTTGCGTGTTTCTCAGTTATTGCTTCTCGCATTTTTAAGAGTCCTTCACTTATCGGTGATTAACACGAGGAAACATTTGTTGATGGTGCAAGTGCTTTTGCTTAATAGCAAACTAATCACATTTTAATCTTATTTAAACCACGCTTTAAGTACACACTATGGCTACTTTGGTGTTGCTTTCATCACATCTCGTTCAGACTGGACTGAGCAAAAGCTTCGTTCACTTTTCTGCTATAAGCAAATATCGGTTCATTTCTTCTTTAAGGTTTGTACTTAACTTGTTTGCATGGGCATGCAACTCTTAGTAAATATCGGTTCATTTCTACCTCAAGGTTAGTACTAAACCTATGTGCATGGGCATGCAACAAGTAAGTAAATATCGGTTCATTTCTGCTTCAAGGTTAGTACTTAATTTGTTTGCATTGGCATGCAGCAATTTATCCTGTCAAACAGTCTCTCTCTGTTCCGCATTCTCCCTGTTCTTTTCGCACCCCCCCCCCCCCCCCCCCCACCAAGGAGTCTGAAAATCGTGAATTGAATTTTAAATCTTTCGTGAAACGTATCTGCCTTCTTGCCTCCTATCGCGCTTATTTGCCACCCTCATATTGATTTGCTTTCACCATCTGATCTACTTACGGTGGAGGGGTGCATGTCAATGTTTGCGTTGAATGTTTGACCGACGATTTTAAAAAGCGTCCGCATTTCAAAGAACACTCAGAAAAGAATAATGTGACTCGACTTTTGCTTTATTAGTGCAAAGCACTACAAACTAAACAGATAGAAACTCTTTCAGTTTTACTCGGATAATCACGACCTTGTCAGTAGAGGTTTTCGGAACCCGGATAGGATATTAGCGCATGGGAAAAGAAAAAGTTATGAAGACTTTTGTTTATCGAAAATTGGGAAAATACACATTTGTCTTGCACAATTATTAAGCTTTTTATGGACTTACTGGAGTTTACATTCTCAAAGAATCCGTGCAAAAACGCATTAACAGCAAGATAGTCAATTCAGGAACGCCTTGGTGTTACCGATGATTTGTCTGGAAACGCCTGTTTAATGTATCAGTAACTTCGCCCATTTACTTAACTAAACGTTCATGTTTTGTCTTCTTTACGAAACCCGATCAGTTTCCTAGGTAGCAACAGAAATCTGCTTGATCAACGTTCCTTGTCTCATCGGGGTTGATGTTGTTGATTTATCGTTTCATTAGATCTTGACCTTCCCTATAGCGAGGCCCTGTTAGGGTGGGTATGCATGTCTCCCATCTGAATCTTAAACCTTGTCATGTCGCAAATTGGAATGGTCCGCACGACGCTGTAGGAATTTCGTCTAAAAAGGACGTGAGTAACTTTAGTTAATACAACACAGAGCAGGAGCTTCTTAAGTATTCTTAAAAAGCAGTTAATGTTTTCTATTTTTTTAATCGTGGCTAACTTCGTTACACAGTAAAAGAGTTGTTGTAATTTCTCTAGCGATTTAAAACTACGTGACTCTTAGCTAAGTACACAGATCAGGAGTTTCCCATGCACTTTGAAAAAGCCGTTAACTACAAATTTGTTCCTAAAGAAGGTTCCACAGACCTCGTACGGATAGGCTTTTTGCACAGGTTTTAATATTCCATTAAAGAGTCTTTCAAGAGTTTTAGATTACCGCCATATTTGACAAGTCACGTGACTGGAACAGAGAAATACCCTAAAACTCAAACAGCGTAAAGACTCGCAAATTAAAATCAGCGCCAACAACAATGGTTAACGATTTTAGTGAGTAAGCCGAAAATCGCTATGTTAGTACTCGCTAAAATTTGTCTCGACTTGAAAAATTCTTTAAAAAATGGATGCCGGTAACAAATCGTACACGTAGCTGTACTTTGTGTCAGTATTGTCAATAATCTAAGGGCGCGTTCGTTTGGGAATATTCTGGAATAAAAATATATTCTGGAATATATTCCGGCTATTCTGCTCCTGGGAGCAGAATAGCTGGAATGGCAATCCAAGTATTCCGGAATAGGAAGAGCAGCCAAACGAACGCTAACTTGCATTATTCCAATTATTCTTATTCCGGATTGATCCCAAACGAACGCGCCCTAAGCTATCGCATCATTGTTCCAACAAGGATCCAGTTTCTTTTTCGCAAAAGCTAGTGTTATTTACAGATTAACATGCCCAGGCTGTTCGCAACACTACATTGGCAAAACGGATTCTTCCTTAGCCTCTCGGCTTCGTGAACATGCAGCCTATGTTCATGTACTTGTTTAATTATGATAGGTTTTAAAAACAATTTGTTAGGCTTGCCTAACTGCACTAATTGCTCTATTGATATTAACAAGACATGACTATGGCTTTGCAATAGAGTTGAAATATTATACTTCGAAATTAAATCTTGCATCAACCAAAACCTGGTTTTGCAACGATTTCTGTTCTCGAACTTGCCTTTTTGTTTTCGGTATTGTCTTCGATTCGATGTGAACTATTTACACAGTGAATGCTACTATCTAATCAGAAGAACGCCTGCAACCACAATGTCAACACGTACTAAAGGCAAGCCATCTCGTAAGAACATGTTCTTCAAATATCGGAAAGATAATCGTCAGCAACACTTACAAATAGAAATATCTGACGAGTGCAATGCTTTTAAATTCGATAAAGCGATGTATTAGCGAAAGATTAATATAAAGTGAGCTCTTTCCGTATTTAATTGTTAAGCAAACATTCTAGCTATATTCTGAGGAAGAAGAAAATTCCCACCAATGAGAGCGCTGGCAAGCGCAAACAAAAACACGATGTGTGTCGTATTTGCTGGCACGGAAGGGCTAGCGAAAAAGTGCAAGAGAAGGGTAAATTAGGAAGTTCCTTGTCATTCTTATCCTTCCGCGATCTGGAAACGAAACACTGTTATACTGCTTTTAAAAAAACACAACTTCAGAGGTTTGAAAAGGTTTTAGATCATTTTATTATGTTCACAGAACTAGCGGATACATTTTAACGGTTCGTACGATCGACAATCGGCTAGGCACTGTGATTCAGCAAGCATTGGAGACGCTTCTCATAGAAATTTGGGTGCGTGGCTTGTTTCGTCTTCGAGCTTCAAGTATATAAACTTTCAGTAGAATGTTAGAGTTGAATTAAGGTGACCTTAATACTCGCGCACTTCTGCTCCAACCTTTTTCCTGAAACTTGGCTATGATATGTATTAACTCAACAAAAGCTGATTCCTCAAATTTAACAAAGAACTATCAGCAAAATTTTTTACTGGATGCGATTTCGTAAAAAAAAGGTGGGGTCCAGTTAAACGTCAATACCATTAAAAAAAATTGTCTTCAGTTAAAATCGAATTTCATATTATTATTGCCGAATGATATGTGAATATTATCCCAAAGTTTCACAGTCATCGCGTCAAAGCCTAAAAAGTTATAACGCCAAGTTTGTCATCGACGAGTGCGCCGGTAATAACTACGGAGTCACCTCAATTATAGCAAATAATCTACACTTGCACATAATTTCCAGTGATAAATACGGTACAAACACTAAAGAGAATCCCGAAACAGGATTAAAAAAGTCCCTTAACATTACAATACTATTTACACGCTAAGCAGTTGTACTTGCAAAAAGCGCACCGAAAAGTTGTTAGTGGCAATCAAAAAGTGGAAACATGTTTTTTGATTAATGACAATGAGATACCAACAGTGTCATGAAAAAATTTTCATCCTGGAAACACAACCAGGATGTGAATTCTTTTGCTAAAAACGCCAACAAAAACTGTCATCCTGTCGACGAACTGGGGGAGTGAACTCGTTCCGTATTTATGTGTTTAATCACACCATCAAACGAAGAACATTGTCAGCGGCATATAACAGCTAACATTTAGCAGTTGTCGTACACATTGGAGTTGCTAGTGAGTGATTCGAGGTAAAGAAATCGACGCAAGCACAACAAGCGAGGTAAGTTACCAGAATCGTATTTAGATTTCGGCAGGCCTAAAAGCAGAGCTACCATTCATTGCTTTTTTTTTCTTGAGTTAACATGTTTTTTTGATTAACGACAATGAGATACCAACAGTGTCATGAAAAAAATTTCATCCTGGAAACACAACCAGGATGTGAATTCTTTTGCTAAAAACGCCAACAAAAACTTTCATCCTGTCGACGAACTGGGGGAGTGAACTCGTTCCGTATTTATGTGTTTAGTCACCATCAAACGAAGATCATTGCAGTTGTCCTACACAGTGAGTGATTCGAGGTAAAGGAACCGACGCAAGCACAACAAGCGAGGTAAGTCACCAGAAACATATTTAGATTTCGTCAGGCCTAAAAGCAGAGCTCCCATTCATTGTTTTTTTTTCTTGAGTTAACAGTGTTTCTGAATAAGTGGCCACAGTGTTTATAAGCGTATACGCGGTGGCAAATATGGGTACAAGGTAAATGAAAATGTGCTAACCGAAAAATGAATTATCTTGAGGCAAAACAAAAAAAACTCGCGGCACTTTGTAAGATGGCATCGTTGTCCGTTTGTTGACGAAAAAGACGTCAAGATATTTCGTGTTGAGTATTCCCGTTTGGCGTCTGACTTTTTTGTTCTGTAACTGATTTTAAAATTGAAAATGATGTCGCTGGGTTCGTCGCATACTCATGTACGCGTACATCAAATTTTAATATAACGTTCCTATGATGAAGTAATCTTTTGCCGTGTGCACAGTTAGAGCAACTTTTACTGTACACTAATGCATCTCTACGAGTTATTTAATGTAAAAGACACGGCGCGCTAGCTCGCGGCTTGTAGTTGACTAACAGAACGTACCAACATATCTGTTACCAACGTTATGGATTACAAGAGGAAGAACAATGTCAAATTCCTGTGGACCAGTAATGGCAAGATCATGCTGAAAGTTAGTGAAACGTCTGCCACAGAAGCTTTTACTACGCATGAAGAATTTGAGGACTACCTCGACCAGATAAGCAATACTTAGAAAATAATCTTTTAATGTACTGCTTTAAATTGTCAAATTCGAATCCTATGCCGTAAACACTCTGCAATTTCTTCCCTTCTATAATTTAGATGACAGGGATTTTAGCTTTGCTATCAGTAACTGGTCTAGGAATATAAATCAATTAATTGACCTTGATCTTTACAACCTCCTACCAAATCCAGATAAAAATGATGAAGCTGACCCTGATCTAATGTTTATAAATACTCAGTCTGAATACTACGATATTCCTAAGCTTGATAATATCTTATGTAATGCCCAAGGTAAAGGTATTTCTCTTTTTCACTGTAACATTAGAAGTCTGCCAAAAAACTTGACCTTACTGAATGACATGCTGTACTCTATTGATTCAAGGCCAGACATAATTGCTGTCACAGAAACCAGATTAAATCCTAATTCGATCTCAAATGTAGACCTACCAAATTACAATCTTTTTCATAGCGATTCACCAACTCTTGCAGGAGGCACAGCTATTTATGTCAATGATACTCTTAAAACTATCCCCAGGCCTGACTTGAAAATAGATCTTTCATCAGTAGAATCTTGTTGGGTTGAAATTGACCCTGCTCATAATAAGAAACATATTATGATTGGCTGCATTTATAAGCACCCATCTGCAAATGTGGATGAATTCACATCGATACTCGGTGAATTCCTACAGGAATTAAATATGAACAGATATGAAGTATATATATTAGGGGATATGAATATTGACCTTTTAAAACATCACACACACCTGCAAACAGGTAGATACCTTGATATGATTTATTCCCACAATCTATTACCAGTGATAACAAAACCCACTAGAATCACCAGTCATACTGCAACCTTAATTGATCATATTTATACAAATACAGTTAACAGGTTGATTTCAGGGGTTATAGCCGTTGATATCTCAGATCATTTACCAATTTTCTGCACAGTCGAATCATCACTTAGAAAACAAAATGGGCAACTTTACTTCAGAGACTACAGTAAGTTCAACCCTGAATCATATCTTCAAGACATCAGTGCTGTGGATTGGAATCTCACCTCTGGTAAATGTAATAATTTGCATGAAATAACAGCTAGAACTGTTAATACACTCAAATCAATTGTCAATAAGCATGCACCCCTAAAACAAGTATCTAGAAATAAACAAAAGCAATTAAGAAAACCTTGGATCTCAAAGGGAATGCTCAAATCAATTAAAACTAAACATGCTATGTACAAAACCCATTATCTTTCCAATGACCAAGTCAAAATTTGTGAATTTAAAAAATACTCAAATAGATTAAACCATCTCAAAAACATTAATAAGAAAGCCTATTTTTGTAAAAAATTTGATTTGTGTAAAAATAACTTAAAGGCTACATGGAAAATAATTGGTAATTTAATTAAGAGGAAGACAAAGGGACAGACCTCACCTCAAAGAATAGTAAGGAATAACAAGACTTTCACTAGTAATGAAGATATTGCTGATCAGTTTAATAAACATTTTGTCAATGTTGGCCCAAGCTTGGCCAGCAGAATTGAAGATAGCTTTGAAAACCCTACACAATATATCCTGTCATCTCCAGCTAATAGTTTTGTCATGTCCACTGTTACAGAAACCCAGGTTTCAAACTTGTTTAAGACACTAGATAAGAATAAATCATCAATTGATATACCTAATAATTTAATAAAACTAGCAGCTGAACCATTATCAGTACCTTTCACTCAAATCTATAATCAATCAATACAAACTGGTGTTGTACCAAATATTTTGAAAGTTTCTCAAATCACTCCAGTTTACAAAAGTGGCGACGTAACTGACCCAGGAAACTACAGGCCCATTTCAACTATTTCACCTTTCAGTAAGGTACTTGAAAAATTAATTTATAATCAACTATATGATTTTCTGGAAAAACACAACATTCTATATAGATATCAGTTTGGTTTTAGGAAAGGGCACTCAACAGAGCAAGCCATTTTTGAGATCACTGACACCCTCAAACAGGCTATGGATAAAAAGCTGGTTACCTGTGGTATTTTTTTAGATTTTTCTAAAGCATTTGATACTGTGAACCATAATATTCTTTTATCTAAACTCTACCACTATGGCATACGAGGAATAACCTTTAATTGGTTTGAAAACTACCTACATAATCGCACTCAGTTTGTTAAGATTAGTAACATCCAATCTAGTCCTGAAACCATTACTTGTGGAATACCACAGGGATCAACTTTGGGTCCTCTTCTATTCCTGCTTTATATAAATGACTTACCTAACTGCTCAAAAAAACTATCCTTCCGTATATTTGCTGATGACACAAATATGTTTTATACAAGTGATAATCTGCATCAGCTTGAGCATGTCATGAATGAGGAATTGAAACTAGTTTTTAAATATTGTATCATCAACAAACTATCTATAAACCTTACTAAGACTAATTACATGATAATTTCATCTACAAGACTAAGACCATATATACATATTCCTAACATTGCACATAAAAGTCAAATTAAGTATTTAGGTATTTATATAGATCAAAATTTACAATGGGGACCGCAGATCCAGCACATTAATAATAAATTAGCAAAAAATATAGCAATTATTTATAAATTAAGATATTTTGTTGATCTTCATACATTGAAACAATTGTATTATTCTTTCATATATCCATACTTATCCTATGCCATCATAAGCTGGGGCAGTGCATGTAAAACTAATTTGCGTAAAATCATAACTAAGCAGAATAAGTGTGTCCGAAGCATTTTCTTTGCTTATAGCAGGGAAAATGCTTCACCATATTACAATCTTCTAGGAATTCTCAAATTTGAAAATATGTACAAATTTAAAGTGGCTCTATTTACTCATAAAATTTTAAATGATTCAACAAACATTCCAACAGTATTTCATAGAACCCTTACTCGGGCATCTGAAGTCCATACCTACAATACACGATTTGCTGCGAATTTGAATTTTCACAGGCCAAAAGTAAATAATAACTATGGGTCCTCTACTTTGTCTTTTGTTGCATCAAAATTTTGGGAAATTATTCCAACAGATTTTAAAAAACTGCCTTACACTTCCTTTTATAAGCAATATAAATTATACCTTTTAAATACTCAATATTAATCTTCAGCATAATTTCTCTGAATTCCGTATATAACTTAATTATGATTTATTCACTTAACTTGTTTAATTCGCATACTTTTGTTAATCACATTTTACTTCCTTTATTCTATTGTTTTTATTAATTAATGTGTCATGTCTTCTTTTTTTTCTTTTTTAACGTGTCAGTGACCAACACGATAGCATATGCTTCTTTGGTCACTGAGCACATTTTGTTTTGCCTTTACTATTATTATATTTTCCTTATTTTAATTAATGAATTTTCTGTAATAGTGTGTGATAGTAAAATATGTCTGTAAATAGTGTGAAATAATAAAAATCTGAAAAAATCTGAATCTGATGCTGCAGGGGATTTGTGACTACATCATTTCGCCATCGAACATTTGAAAAACCGAGCGATTCGCCGTTTTTTTTTAATTCTTTCCTTCCCTGTAAAAAGTCTTGTCGTTCGTAAACGTTTTATTTCTGCTATGTCGCTGTTAAAACGCCGTGTCGCTTGTCAGAATTTACCCTAACAGGGCCTCTATAGTGAAGTACCACTAGGCATGCGCTGTTTGCAAGCTTTAATTGCGCCTTTAAAATTGCGCCTATAAGTGTGTGTAGCTATTACCTTCATAAACCAAGGCATAAAGAAGAGAGAGAAAACTGATTTGTCCTTACAATGTCAAGACAATTATATCAAACAGAGATAGCAAACACCACAACGCGGTCAATATATAGACATTTCGTTTAGCCGTTTTTGATGGTTGCAATTTTGATTTCATTTATTTGGGTTTTAAGGCGGTTGATTATCGGGCCTCAGTACAACCGAGAGAAGCCAACGAGCGGCATTTTACACCGGGCATAAGTTATTTCCCTTGTGACTTCACCTTACATCAGTTAGAGACTTCTGTGATTAGCTTCAGGTTACTTTTGTTAGTGGCTACTAATGTTAGTGATTTTAGTGAGATGGCCGAAAGTCGTTAGTACCCCTCCCCACCCCCACCCCCCCCAACTCCCACCACCACCACCCCACAAAGGAAGACAAATTTGCACATAGTTAACTTGAAAATTTTTTTTTAAAAATGGATTCCGGTAACAAATCGTACAAGTAACTTTACTGTGTGTCAGTATTGTAAATAATGTCTAGAGCGTTCTCGTTTTCTTCCGCGGCCGGCACCACGTTTTCTCCATTAGTTTCAACATCATTCAATCCATCATCTTCCTCCTCTTCGAGTGAGTTTGTTCTTTTACTGAACATTTATTCCATCTTCGCTATATGTTCATTAAAAACTGGTTTAAACGATATTGCTATTTTTTTTTTGCTTGCTCAGAAAAAAAATCGCTAAAATTAGTTGCCGCTAACATCAGTTCTGACTTTGACAGACAAATTAAAAAATGGTTTTCACGTGTTATTCCCTACGGTGACATATACCGGGAATGTTTTTAAATTACCAAAATTTTATCACCCGGTGCTCAAGGCTCGACGATTAAGTTATTTAACAATGTAATAAATCTCCTTATTTTAGTTCGCCAAACCTATTTCGATGTGGGTGTCCATATCTTTTCCCTTTAAAAGAGTCCATTGCTTGATCAAAAATACATTTTAATTTCGATACCCTTCTTCTAGGTTCTAGCCGTCATTTTTTTTTTCTGTACGATTTTTTTATTTATTTTTTTCTATATGTATCATTTGCTTTCTCTTGGTGGATCGATAAGTCTGCTTTGGTTTCGTTCAGGAGCAGTATTTTCATTGGCTTATCTAACAAAAATACCGCATGTGTTTACTGGCGTTCCTAATTTGTCTTGTGGAGTTAGACGGAGGTGGGACAAGGGGGGAACATAGAACAGCAGATCAGTAGATGCATTCAAACTTTCAAATCAACGTGTGTCGCAATTTGTGAATGTGAGTAGTAGCAACTGAATCTTCTCGTGTTGTTACAATAATTTCGATCCCTTTCATTTTCTTGTCGATTTTTAGAGGATTTTTTTTCAGCAGCGTCTAAGAATTATTTGCGGTTTTGACCCTCAACAATCATGCCTGCAGGTGCTCGTTGGGAATTCTAAGCTGTACTGAGTTACATTCTTTTCTTTGCACATGGCGATTCCCATGACTGTCATCGCTATCTTTCCAATCTACCGGTCATTAAGAGTAAAACTAACTGTAAAAAGCTGCGTTTGGAAAACAAAGAACCATGATTACATCGCATTGAGATAACTATCTTCGCTTTGTTCAGTCGTTTACGATTTTTCCGATGTCCTATTTTTAAAACAATAGCAAGACCATTTTTTAAATATCATCGCAGCCGAAAGTGTGTTTTTAAGAATATAATATGTGTACTATCAACATGAAAAATGAAATCATGTGCTATTTATCTTAAACCATTCATTGTCAACCTTAGTTTTTCTTATTATTGACTTCCACGCCTTTGAAATTGTCAACTTTATTGTTTTAATGATTGACTTGGTGAGCCATTTAGAGTACTTTTTCCCGTTTTAAATTTGTATTTTTTAACAGTGTTTATAAACCTGCTCGTCTAAGCTGCAGTTATTTTTTTATCGTCGTTTGATTTTATTAGGTAATCACGCAAAGTCGCAGTTTTTTAAAACAGTGGAGTCGAAAGTGAAAGTATCCTTTGACGCCTTTTTCATACCTCAATGCCAAAACTACCGGTGAAATTATCTTTCTATTGTGTGATTAATTATTTTAAGTAGTACAAACCTATTACCTTTTTACGATGGCGACTTCGCGGCTAAGACAAATTCATGATCAATTTGTTTGATCTCAAAGCGCACGTTTCTGTAAACCACTATTCAATTCTTGACAGCTGTAGAAGCAGCACTGATTAAACGTGCTGCTCTAAAGCTCTGCTGGTTATTTTGCTCTTCATGATGTGACGATTACTATATGACATGATATTTGCTTTCCTCCACCTGCTGCAGCAGCATTCAAAGAACTCGATCAACACCTAACTTCTCCATACAAATTCAATACATATTCAACCAGCAAGGTGATGAGAATAGAGACAGTCATCAACAAGGGTTGTTGTCTTGATGTACCAACAAACTCTCAGAACTAGCATAAACGCAATGTATGGCCATTACTATGGAGAATTAACATTTTAAGCTGTGACCTTGGAAGGCTTTTAAGCATCAGACGATATAACAAACATGAAGATGGTTACTATTTCTCGTTTCTTCTTAGAAAACCGCGAATTTCTTAGTTTCATTTGTATCGAGTTTATCTTGCACTTCTTTGGCGGTTCCAATTCCCATTTTCTTCCATTAGCTCCCAGCCAAATCTCTGCACTGCGCACCAAACTATTAAAATGTACGATTTAAAAGCTGACCGCAAAAACATCCACAAAGAAATTCGATTGGTGTCATGTTCGGATGTATTTTGTTTACTTTTGTTGCTTATAAAGACAAGGCACTCTGTCATTCGGCGAAAGGAGAGGCTTTGTTTCGTTTAATTTTGTCCCATACCTTTTTTGATTATATTTTGTGGCCCAGCGATCATTAACAGACAGGCCAAAGTAAGTGCATTTTCTTCTAAAGACTTTATTAATTCTTGGCTTGCCAAACAACTCATTTCTAGCCCAGCACGGCACTAAGGAGAGGTAGTTCTAACAGTGCCAAGGCAACGAAATCTTCGAAATCGTTTCAAAGGAATCTCAGGTTGAGATTCAGGGAATGTAGCTATTTTTTCATGCCAGTGCTTCGTTTCGCTGGTCCGAAGACAATTAAGGCCCTGGAAAGATTTCAGAGTGTATTTTTATAGTTTAGTTTCAGAGGTTACAATGAAGTTTTACCAAATTTCCTGTGATGTATGTTTTTTTCGGGATTTCGTTGCTCGAGTCCCCCGTACACTACCTCCGTGTCATATAGTTCATTTAAAAGTACTTCTTAGCCGCGTTCTTTGTTATTTTCTCTTTAATTTCTGCATTTAGTAACGTAAATACGTCCAGTATTTGAATGATTACCACTTTAGCTCGATCTTTAATAGGATTTTATCAGTAAGGGTACGGAACTGTTTTATTAAGTAACTTAGTGGTGCAACTGAATGTAATATAAATTTGTGTAATTGAATTTTCTAATGGACATGCCTTTCAGTCAAAGGGACTACGAGAAAGTATCCCAAATGGTGTCTCGTCAGATGTGGGGTTAATTTATTTAAATTTTTCTACTTTGTTGAACCGTTGGATTGCTTGCTGTACGATGGATGTTGTGAATTCTATTATATATAAAATTATATAGAATATTGCTGCTTCTTAAATAATTTGTGAAGATACTGTTATTGAAGTTATTAAATACCCAACTACTTAAGAAAGATTCACAGCCGAAATAAATCGTCAACTCCAATCGCAAAAATTCCGCTGACAAAATCTTATCATTACCATAGGTAAAAAAAAATAGGACTTTTGAGCTCGCGATCCAATGGAAAACTATTACCTAGTCAGCGGTCAACTTCCAAACAATTAGCTCTGAATCTGAGCCCGCGATATGGTCATGTGATACTAGTCAGCGGATACCTTGTTTTGACAGCTGTCAGTTGACCATAGCAATATGACAGATGTAAGCTGACGTTAACCTTGACGTGTGGGGATCAGAACAGATGGCATTCACCTCCCCCCGTCGGGTTGCCTTGGGACTCTCCTCCCCCCTTCCCAGAGTCTGTACGGGCGGACGGAAGGCGTACGCTTACGTCATAACCAAAATTTATCAGCTCGATGAGTTCAGCATATTTTTGCTTAGGTATGGATGCTCCGCTATAAATACATAGGTGTAATATAGAATCGGGTTCTTCTTAATACAAGCATTCATCTTCTGCTTGCGAATTCAAATCTGCATAATCTTGTTGTACGTGTAGTTGCTTCATCGCTTTGGACTCCCGTTTGCTGATTTGTTGTTAAATTGTGTTTTCACTTTTAGCCTGTATCGTGGGTTCAAATTCCATCTGGTGCTCGGTTTTTTTCCTAGTTCCCATTTAATGATGCAAATATTTATCTTCTTGTATTTATCTTCTTGTATTATGAAAACCTTACAGTGCAATTGCTTCAATCTGATTGGCTGGGCTATAGTACACTGTCAGCCACTGGTGTGCAGTGGCTGGAGATCGTCCAAAAATGACGCCTTTTTTTCGATTCTCTCAAATTTTGTTGGAATTTTAGAAATGTTACTGAATAACTCAATTCCTAAAAAGAATGAAAAAATGATGGTCGATGTTAGGCGACATTAAAAACTCAAATTGTTGAATGAACGGAAGAACGCATGCACGCAGCTGCAAGTTTCAAATAATATTCATTCCGCGCGCGAATTCTCTAAAGCATGAAGTTTTATGCTTCTTTGTAGTGGAGGTTCCACTCCTTTATCAGGCTTTAGGTATACTAAGGGACAGGGATTTTACAAGAAAGAGCAAAGAAAAGGGCGGGGAAACTGTTATTCAGGTATTTAAAAGGACCTTTCAAAATGTTTCGAACAGACCAATCCAACGGTCGATTGATTCTATTCTATCGAAATTATATAAAATGGTTACCTTTTCTGTCAAAAATGTTATTTAAAATGGTAAGGGTGTGGACCTTTGGGCGGAGACTCCCCGTATCTTCAAGTATAGAATTTGCTCAAAATGGTTGGGCTAATGTACACTTTACTTTTATCTCTAGACATCCGATGACTCTGAGGTGAATGACATTGGTGTTGCTAATTATTCCAGGCATTTGGGCATGTATAGGACCTAGCACATTTAAAAGTATTTAATATAATCACAAGGCTCACGTGTTGAAACTGAATTTGTTTTGCAGATGCAGTTACCTACATTCTCGACATTCCTCTTGGTTTTGCTTTTCCTGAACACGTGGCAGGTGTGTTGTGAGGCGCTTGAGGAGCATAAAGCAGGCTCAAGAGATTATCTCTGTGGCTCGAAATTTAGAAAATACTGAGAGAGATGTTGTGGGAATCGATGTGGAGTGCATGCCCTCAAGCGAACGTTGGGTAAGCGATATAGGTAGCACTACTGACAGGGATAATCCCTGTTTTCCTCCTATTCAGGCGGAATTTATTAGCCTGGTTCAAAGACTGTTTGACTATTTGGCCGGGGCCACATGATTGTATTGAAACCCTTCACATCATAGGGATTTTAAAACGGTTAATTTGATTGGCCAGATTTTAAATTCTCTTTATTAAAATCTAGTCAATCAAATCACGTGTCCCAAAGCCGCCTGTTTCTCGTGCAGAGGCCCCGCCGGTTAAGAGGGACAGGCGGCTCTGGGGACAAGAAAGCCTTGAATGGCGAATAGCGCTCGCCTCATGCTTCGCTCTTCGCCGTCGGCAAAGACTACTTGGCTGGAATTCAAGCACAGCATAGGCCGAACAAACATGGCGTTAAATATCAAGGGTACAATTGAAATGTAATGTTGAGTCACGTAGCACTAATATTGGACAAGCTGGAAACAACCATCATCATTTTCCTTCTGAGTATTAACTCCAAGGAAGGAAATAGCAAAATCACTGCTGCTCTACCGACGTGGGCGGTGATGTAATCCCCCATGATGTAATCTGTTCTAGTAACGGTTTCAAGGCTGGTCTAATCTGGAGATCGTGGTTTCAAATCCCACCGAGGTCAAAAGAATTGTTTCCTGCCTTGTGTGGTTCCCATTCCTTTTTCTGCCTTCCTGCCTTGTGTGGTTCCCATTCCATTTCCATTTTTAGGGTTAACGCTCAGATGGAGGTTCACGGGCGTATTTCCAGGACTTCAAATTCATCATCATTGTTTCCTTTTCCCTAGCTGAGAAATAGGGCCTTGCAATCCCTTTAGCAAGGTCTTTCGGCCTTTCAAACAAAACCCCAGCGTCACACCACCACTTCCATCATGGCGCGAAATAGATTGTTTGAATAGAAATCAATTTTGAAATAATTTCCTTAAAATTTAGGGCCTTAAATTTAGTCAGTGGCTCGAAAATTAACCCTTATTAATCCTACTTACCCTGGGTGTTTTTGGAGTTCTTCTTGAGCTTGGAGAGGAGAAAGTACCCTCTCCCCCCCCCCCCCCCCCCTCACTCCCTGTCTATTCACATATATGTACGTTGCGTATTTACTTGTATTGTATTTCAAGCGTCCAGGTATTGTTTATTTTTGGTAAATTTTCAGCTCAGTAATGAAATATGAAAGATGAAATTTTTAACATTTAGCGAGCGTGGGACAACGAAAAAATCTGAGCCCCTGACGAATATTTCAATATTCGTATATGAATATTTCATTTTCGCATTTCATTCTCATTTTTATCTTTCGCATTTCATTACCGAGCTTAAAACTTACCATCTTTCTTTATTTATCACCATACAGGACGCTGTCGATCCTAATTAGCAGTAAAGTATGCAGGACGCGTTTCACATATGAACCTAGTAAATGGCCTTCGCTTACCATGAGTGTTCGTAGCTCAGTAGACAGAGCACCCGCCCGGTGTTGGGAGGTCATGAGTTCGAATCCCATCGGGGACCCAGATTTTTTCTTTGTCCAACGCTTGCATCATATTGAATATTTCATCTTTCGCATCTCTTTTATCTTCAGGAGAAACGATGTCGGCTCAAAAGGCCAATGGATTTCTTGAGTCCTTATCTAATCACGTGTTGAAGAGAAGTTCAAACGGAAAAGACAATGCAGTGGAAGAATGTTGTTATGAAGGTTGCACCATAGAAGAAGTTTCCGAATATCCTTGTTAGATCTTATTACTGATATAACTGAGGTGTACCAAAAAGCATTGCAGTAAAACTACTTTTATTACACCACTTAACTACGCTGTTATACGTCCATTTTCTCTTTGATACCAATAGTCTGTCACTGACAGAAATTTCGCCAAATAAGTTAAAGTGTTATAATAAACACCTCTCATATGTTGCCACACTGTTGGGCCTGGGATCTAATTTCCCGCCGATCATACCGAGAAGGCCTGGTCACTTAGTTAGACTTGAAGTCGGCTATAAAAAGTTTGTGAGAACGGGGGGATTGGACAGGCATGGCCTGTTCCAGGGATTCGATTAGTTGGGAAGCAGCGCGCAAAACGGCGAGTGAATAAGGGACGGGCGAAAAGTCGAGGGAACTCTCTTTCCCCAAACCCCTCGCCATTTTTTTTTTCACTCCTCGTTTTATTTTTGCGATGCTCCCCAATTCACCGAACGTCTGGAACAGGCTAGGACAGGCACGGTTTTTAAACGAATTCTTGAAGCTACCTAAGCATATCACAGCGATATGTAGCAAATCACACCATGAACACTCACTGGTCTGCTGATACGAATTTAGGCTTTTAATATTGCGACGCGTTCCTACAAGATGACCTTTCGTTTGTCAGTCCAGTTTATCCCCAGAAAAGGGTATAAATGTCACGTACTGCTCCCTGAAAATTCGGAAAAAAATCGATGCGAATAACCCATGCCCCAAAACTCTACGAAATATCACGACCACATGCCTTTCAGTCAAAGGGACTACGAGAAGTTTCCCAAATGGTGTCTCTTCAGATGTGGGGTTAATTTATTCAGTAAGACTTTTCTACTTTGTTGAACCGCTCGATTGCTTCCTGTAGGATGGATGTATATAGATTTAGCCAAGCCTAAAAGCGAAGCACCACATATACATTATATTTGCTGGTTCTTAATATTTGTAAAAATACTCTCATTAAAAATACTCCCATTGACTTATTAAATACTCAACTACTCAAAAAAAGATCCACAGCCGAAATAGATCGTGAACTCCAATCGCAGATAGAAAAAAATAGGACTTTTGAGCTCGCGATCCAATGGAAAACTATTACCTGGTCAGCGGTCAATTTAAATAAATTAGCCCTTAATCTGAGCCCGCGATATGGCCATGTGATACTAGTCAGCGGATACATTATTTTGACAGCTGTCGATTGACCGTAGTATGGATGTCCAATATAAAAGATGTAAACTGACGTTAACCTTCACGTGTAGGGATAGGAAGAGAAGGCATTCACCTCCCCCCGTCGGGTTGCCTTGAGACTCTCCTCCCCCTCCCCCAGAGTCTGCATGGGCGGACGGAGGGCGTATGCTTACGTCATAAGATTTCTCGGCTCGTTGGGTTTACTAATTTCGAGCCTCTCTATGGGCACCCCAAGACATAAAAAATATTTTCTGCTTATTTGAAAAGCCTTGCGAAATACAGAAGAATGGCGTTTTCCTTTTCGAAATATCTTTTTTCGTTTCAGAGATATGACATTTTTGTATTATGCAAATTAGATAAGTGATGACGTCATATGGTAAAATACTGAATAACAAATATCTCTGGAAATATTGAAGCAGTGTTCTTGAAACTTGGCAACACAAATGTGCATCACAAAAGGAACAAAATGATACTGTTAGTATTGTTGCCATAGTAACTCTTTCAGCTCAAGTCTCTCTCTGTCAAAAAACCAAATATTACCATTTGAAACCTCTAAAGTGAGACAAAGGGTCCTGCTTGGAACAGACATAGTTCCCATATTGTCTTAACTCCCATCATCGGATTGACTGCGCTAGATGGTTCTTGGTTTAAGACAAAACCTGGGAATTTCAGTTTTTATTAGCCATGTTCTAAACGAGCAGGGGACTGGGTACGAACATATTTTCTCTTCGGTACAAACATTCAATAGCGATTGAATTGAAAAATGGGGCACGTCATCTGAAAGAGCATCCAAAAATTAGTAAATTCACCAAATTTGACGGTTATTGGTTTAAACCCAAAGGCATGGTACATTTAGTATGGATTGGAGGGACAGGCGTCCTCCAATCCATACTAAGCTCTCTTTTTTTAAAAGTGTACCATGCCTTTGCGTTTAAACCAATAACCATCAAATTTGGTGAATTTACTAATTTTGGGATACTCTTTCAGGTGACGTGCACCATTTTCAATTCAATCGATATTGAATATTCGCACCAAGAAAAAAATATGTTCGTACCCAGTCCCCTGCTCGTTTAGAACATGGCCAATTGAGACATCATCAGCGGCAAAACTGTTGTCATGACAACAGCCCAAAGGGTGTCATTTTGTTTCTTTTGTGATGCACATTTTGTGGTGCCAAGTTTTAAAGGTATTGTTTATTCAGTATTTTACCATTTTTTAGTTGTAAATCGTATGACGTCATCACTGTCCTAATTTGCATAATAGAAAAATATCAATATCTCTGAAATGAAAAAGGATATTTGGTGTTTCAAATAAGCAGGAAATATTTTTCATGTCATATACACTTTAGGCAGGTATTCTCTTTGTGGATTAAAACCATTGCGTGACAGTGTAGTCAGTGTAAGTCACAGCCGAATTAATAGCTTCAGCAGCAAATTGAGCTAAAATGCATATATAACTTTAAATTCAAGAAAAGCAATGTAAATGGTTGCTGAAACAAAACTGTAACGATAAGTTCTATGGCTATTGCACGCTTTTTTGCTTGTACTCGTGAACTCGGTAAATATCTCGGTTAACAGCGTAAGCTCTTGACGAGTGAGCGCACGAAATGGTTCGGCAAACAATGCAATCTGTTGCGTAGGTTGATAATAGACCTTATTATATGACTAGCTCCGTGAGCGGTCAAGATGAAGTGAATCTCGTGCCCTGATTGGCTACCCGAGCGGTCAAGATGGAGCCATCTTGACCGCTCGGGATCGCCCGCTGTGTTCCTGCAAGCGAAACAACTTTTTAAACCGTTAGACTGGGACAAATTCTGAAAAAAGGCTGCTTTTAAAACTTCTGTCGGCAAACTCGAGGAAAAGTTGGTAAATACACTTTTTTAAGTTAAAATTACGTGCTGAACATGAACAAATTGTTTACCAAGCTTGATTTTGAATTTTAAGTCTCGAAATCTGGCTTTCTTAAAACGGAAGCAAATACTGGACATGGAAACGAGGCTACACTGTTTTCCTTTCTAAAAAGCTTGTTTGGAATCGAAATTTTTTCCAAAACATCTAAATATACTTGTCTCATTCTCTTTAATATAATTTGATGGTGGTTTCTTAAATAACCTGTTTTACTTTTTTCAGCTCTTTACAAAGTATATTTTTTTTTATTCAACATTTGGAACAAACCCATTCATATGCTTACGGTCCGATTCTGGTCAGAAACGTAACTTGCTGATGCGTGTCCGAATCGAATTGTTTTCTCAAAGGAATTGAACTCGAAAAAACAAATAAAGTTTAAAAAGATCTGCGCCTTTTTTTTTCCTTAAGCGAGTGTATTATTTGACAGGAGTCGAAAAAGGATATCCTGTTCAGTGCAACAGTGCAACGTTTGCGTTCACTAAAAGAATCATCCGAGGAGCAACGAAAAGTAAGAGACACTGCCAACACAGAAACAATTAACAGGATATTGAATGCAGTTGACACGAAGAAAGGAGAGGAATTACATTGGAACAAGAGCTGCTAAGTAAAGTATACTGATAAGGGTAAGATAAGTAGATTAAGAAAATTGCTAGATTCTTAATACTTCAAATGAGCTTTCTCCACCTGGACTGACCGTAAATACAGCACTTCGCAGCAGAACTCTCCCGACCGACTGGAAACTATGCATGTTTTGTCAAGATGGAGAAACACCTAAAAAGCAGACACTGTGTTCAGTATTAAACAACTTTTAAAATGAGTCAGTAGATCCTTGAGGGAGCGAAGTGCGAACACGAGCTTTCTTTGCGTTTGGCAGGTGTAAATGACCTTATAGCGGCTGAGGGCCAATATCATCCAAAGTGCTATAAAAAAAATTATGAAAGATGTATCGCGGTCAAGTAATGTAGCAAAAGATGAAAGTGGAACAGTGCTGTTGTGGCTTATCGATGAGTTAAAAAAGTCTACAGAACAAGTTCATATTTTGGAGCTTAAGAAAGTTTGGCTCCGCTACTGCTCCCAAGCTGCCGAACAAACCATTGAAATCCCTCCATGAGCACATTCAAGGAATACATGCACCGCATGTTGAAGACTTTTATGATTTTGTTCTGCTTCGTGACCAAGCGATTTCTGAGCGCCAAACAGTGTTAGTGCCTATTAAATTCAGCCATATTCCTGTCTCGCAAGTTTTGAATCAACAAACCCAGTCAGAGCCTGCCATGCCCGTCTATCAACCTGATGAAAGAGATGATTTTCTCTCAATGGTACACGTGGCATTGAAGCTTCGCTCTGATATAATAGCGCAGCCTTCCCACCAGGGGCTGAACGTCTGCAAGGAAGATGCTATCACATACGTCCAAGATAGTTTGTATATGTACACAAGGTTTATGATGGGTGGACAGTCTCTCCTTGAGAAGGGGCTAAATGATTGTGATGACGATGACAAAGTAGACGACAGTGACATCACTGACCATGATGGTAGGGATAATGATGATGATGACAATGATAATGACGATGATGATGATGAGGCGGAGGGTGATCCAGATAGCGATAACGTTGTTGAAGACGAAAAAAAAAAACAGCCGAGTAAACGAAAAAATGCTCGCGTGAGAAAACAAGAAGATCTTACAGAAACTATAGTTCTTAGCATCGCACAGGATCTGGAGGTGGACACCCAAACACGTTGGTTTTGGCAGTAGCCTTCAGCAGGCGACACGATCGAAGAAACTGGTAGACATGTTTCATAATGCCGGTCATACAATCAGCTACTGGGACGTTCGTAGAGTCGATACTGCCCTCGCCAAGCATTCACTTTCAACGATGAACGCAGAAATATCCTTCAGAAAAATACTTCAGCACATCATTACAGCGCACGACGCTGGTAGAAGAATAGTTTTACCTCGAATCCTCAGCCATGAATTAATGGAAGTCCCTCTAGCTATTGCAGATACCAATGGTCAGCTGCGCACTGGAAATAAGTCGGTGATGATGGAGCTGCCGTCTAGTGGGACGGAACTTACCCAGGGTCACACCAGTCGCAGGACGATCGACATCAGTAGTAGATCGTCAAGCATTGGTCATGAGTCTAGGACGACCTTCAGAGTTCAACACTTTTGATGATCTCCCGGATAAATTTGTGAAAGCTGTGTTTGTCTCTGGAAAGGATTTTGATCGAATAGATGTAACATTTGACAGATACAGGGAGACATCGATCAAGTGCGCAACTAGAAAGAAGCGTTCCCGAGGCCACGCACCCATTAGAAGAGTTATTGAAGATGGCTCCGTACCTCTGCTAAGTCCTGGTCTAACTTTCTGGCTCTTGATGAAAACAAGGTAGATCTAGCACGCTTCCGCTCAGAAAAGCTAATTGCAGGAGCCCCAGCCAATACTGAAATCATCAATGTTGGCGGCGGATTCGAGGAGGAAGATACGGTCAAGTGTTCCCGCACGAACATCGACATTAGAGCCCTTAAAGGATTCCATGAAGAGGCGGACACTCGAATGATTCTGCATTGTTTACACTCAGATGCAGAGTTCCTTGTCGTTTCATGTCAAGCCACGGATGTGTTTCTCCTTTTAGTTTCCCACTTCGACAAAATGAGCTGCAAGCAATTGTGGATGAAAGCCGTCTAAGATGCCCAAGTATCTGCCAATTCACATGATTCGGGAGAATCTAAAGCAAACAGTCCCTGGGGTGGAAAACATTCTCTCCTTTCATGCGATAACCGGCTATGACACAGTCTCCTACTTTGCAGACCACAGCAAGAAAACGTCATGGAAGACGTTTACAGAACACCACATGCTCCTGAGAAACCTAGGAAATGGTGATCTGGATGATTCGACAGTGAGATCCGTTGAGAAGTTCATTTGCAGAATCTATAGTGTAACTGATGCAGAGAACTGTGATGAAGCGCGCGCAACGTTGTTTCTAGATGCCGGTCACCAGAAGCCCTTCCCCCAACGAGTGATGCAGCACGATGGGATATTCGAAGGGCGCACTTACAAGCAATGGTATGGAAACAAGCGCATGTTACACACCCCACACTACAAAACTGAATGGCAAGCTGGTAGCCAAGCTTATGTCGCTTGCCCCCGTACCTGAAAGTTGGGATAAGATGGCTAACTGCGGCTGCAAATCAGGATGTTAATCAAAGAAGTGTAGTTGCCAGATTGTGGGACTGCCATGCACAGGAGCGTGCAAATACAGAAGCGCTGCAGACAGCTGCTGCCAAAATGATGCTATTGGTGTCATTATTGAAAACCGAGGACAGTAAATGGTACAGTAGAGTAAAGTGGTTTAGCACCTTAAAGTAGTTTTTAGTATTTGTCTGTTAAAAAACTGACATGAAATTCGATAATCCAAAAGCCAGTAACGTGACCAAAACTCACAATGGATTTTACGCTCACTCCAATTTATTTATCCCTTGCTCTATTTTCAAGAAAATATTTACAGTTTTCAATTACTTTTTCGCAATTTCGAGAACTTGTGTGCACCTCCCTCCACGTAACTACGATATATATCTTTTAGCATCATTTTCAAGAGTCACGTGACCAGATAACCATGTAATCAGCATGTCGTAGACACGAAATTTTTTAAAAAACATACTGTATGTATCCCGTGCTGATTTGGGTGAGATTTTAAGCGCTTTAGTGTGTCTTGTAAGGAGATACGACATATAGCCTACGATATATAGCTTTCAGCCTCGTTTTCAAGAGTCACGTGGCCAGATGACCATGTGATCAGCATGTCGTAGACACGAAATCTTTTTTAAAAGCATACTGTATGTATCCCGTGTTGATTTGGGTGAAATTTTAACTGCTTTTGTGTGTTTTGTAAGGAGATACGACATATAGCCTACGATATATAGCTTTTAGCCTCGTTTTCAAGAGTCACGTGACCAGATAACCATGTGATCAGCATGTCGTAGACACGAAATCTTTTTTTAAAAACATACTGTATGTATCCCGTGTTGATTTGGGTGAAATTTTAAATGCTTTTGTGTGTTTTGTAAGGAGATACGACATATAGCCTCGCTTTCATATCTTAATTGCGTATGTTAATGAAAATGACTGATTTGAAGGTCAAAATGGCCAAATCCAGCTTGGTAAACAGAATTTTCGTGTTCAGCGCATAATTTTAACCTAGGAAAGTATGTTTATCAACTTTTCCTCGAATTTGCCGACAGAAGTTCACTTTTACGAAAGTTGTCCCAGTCTACGTCGCTAGTTGATCATGAAAAAGCTTTTCGTCATAAACTTTCGCTATGAAACTATTTTCCGAAATAACACAAAGATTTCCTATCTATTTCTTGCGAAAGGAAGTCCGACAACAAGGAAATAGGTCTTGAAGCGAATGAGAGCAAACAAATTAAATTACAAATGTTAAATAACGAGTTTCGTGAATTTTATTCGCCGCAAAAACCGGCTAATACAAAAATTAAAACGCAAAGCGACTTGAAGACATGGTATTAGCTTTGTTTGGCGGAAAAGGGAGAGACTAAAGTCAGTGACATACCTGAAGAATAAATAAAGTACTCTGCAAACTTGTCGTTTGTGTAACATCTTCAAAAATGGAAGAAAGCAGACGGCACGGCGAACCTAACATCTTTTCACCGAAGCCTCTAACGTTCACGTAGAGTAAGGGTTGGTCGAGCATGTAGAATGATGTAGAAAAGTTCAAGCTTTCCCCGTGAAGTGATAAGTCCCAAACGCTTTCAACAGTCACAATTTCAATATTCAGCTCGTATGTCACGGCAGGTTTGCACCACTAAAGCGCCAGAAGCGAGCAAATACTCTGCAAAACGTCCAATAATCAAAAGCTGGCGGCCGGATGGAATGGACAGTCTTCCTTTAAGGCTTCAAACTCAACGTTGATTCGCAAATTTAAGCCATTTCAATATCCTTTTTAGGGCTAAAGTGAGGTGAATTTCGCTGTTGTCGCATCGTTTTACTTCGTCTCGATTCATTCAAGGATTTGACAGTCACTCATTAAACTTTTAAACCAATGAATTCATGTAGCGTGCGCCTATTGATTGTGCATGCAACTGGCTTCCTTTTCAGTGCTCGAAAAAAGTCATATAATAAATCCTTTATTGACCAAGCTTGTTCGGTCAAGATGGCAAGATATTGGCCGAGTTCTTTTTTTGCGTGTTTATGGACCGAGACGAAGTCGAGGTCCATAAACACGCAAAAAAAGAACTCGGCCAATATCCCGCCATCTTGACCTCACGCTTGGTCAATAACCCATATATAATAAACTCAGTAGAGCCATGGGCTTTTCAGCCGTCCCTCGTTTCAGTATGCCAGAGGTACAGGGAGCTTGTTCCTCTGCTTTACTTGCGACAACGCAGCAGAAAACCATGCAGGAAAACGTCTTTGGAACTCAGCAAATCCTCTTTAATATTGTAAACCTCGACGATACTTCACACTAGCTTATCGTACAAACTGCTGACGGTAATTGTAGCTAAAAGCAGGTTCATCGAAGCAATCATTACAAGGTTATCATTAAGGCAATCTTTGGAATCATTATCTGCATCTGGCCAAGTCCCCTATGAAAAAGTCGTAAATTTATTTGAACTTGCCACTTTTTGCACTCGTAAGAGTCTTCAAAAGTGCCACTTTTAACAATTCCTAAAATTGCCACTTAAAAGAGTCCTTAAAAGTACCACATTTTCCCGTTCTTAAAATGACCACTTTTTTGAGTCCTTGAAAGTGCCACTTTAACAGTTCGTAGAATTACCACTTTTAAAAGTCCTTTAAAGTGACACTTTTAAACGTTTTTACAATTTCCACTTTAAAGAGTCCTTTAAGTTGCTACTTTTAAGTGGTCTTAAAATTGCCACTTTAAAAGAACCTTAAAGTTGCCTTTTTCAATTTACTCATGGTGGCTGAACACAGTTTTTGATATCTAGTGCCGCACTTGCCATTTTTCTAAAGCCGTTGGTCCCTGGGTCACCAAAATTGGCAAGACATAAATTAAAGAAATAGACTTCTGAATTTTGATATTTTAGTTGACGTGTGACGTTGCCATGGTAACATGACAGGATATAAACATGCCATTAAAATCGGGTTTTACAATGCTTGCATGTCAACACTGCCAACAATATTTGAACAGGGAGATTTTTAGCTATCCTCTGTTGAAGGATAACTCGATTTCCCCTTTTCCCCCGTTACAACACACTGTGTCATTTTAAGAAAAAAAATACCGCATATGGAACCGGCACAGAACAAATAAACTGAAGAAATCATTGCTCTACCGGCGCCATGTTTATTTTTGTTTGAAGACTGCAGAGCGCGAGCAAAAGCTGTGTTTAGCCACCTTAAAATTGCTACTTTTAAGGGTACTACTTTTCAGAGCTCTTAAAGGTGCCATTGGTACGATGTGTAAATTAAAAGATAAGTATTCTTTAGAATTCTGTTTGTACAGGAACAGATGCTAACACTTTCGGTTCGACTTGAAATCGTAAACAACTTAGTATTAAAATATGGAAGTGGGTTGGACCAGAGCTAGTGTAGTGACACGCCTTTTCTTCTCTGAAGTATTTTGTAAAGTTGTTGGAATTAATTTCATAACAATCTTAAGTTAAACGTTTTCTGTACAGTCTTGTTACAAAAGTTTAATTTTATTCTGTAAATATGTTCTCTGTAATTTTTATATTGCTCATGCTGTTTTGTTGTGACCAGGCATTTTTGGAATCGTAGTAAAAATTCGGGAAAAAGATTTTGACTCGCGGGAAGGAACGTACATGAAAGTAATCTTCTACACAGATGCACCTGTTCGAAGAATGGACTGCGCGTGTCATTGCGTAAGCATAAATTAAGAATTTTGACATTTTGATAGATGATTGACAGTTTATACCTGGTCCCAATAAAAGAGCTCGAGCAAGATTTTTGAGTCAGATGTCATTTGATGCTGTGAACAGCTCGTACAGTAAAAAAGTGTAAGATTCAGGGAATAAAGAAATTGTTGGGACAAGAAGTTCTGAACTTAATCGTAGAAGACAGAGGACAGGAGTGAGCTAATTTTTCCGAAAACAGTAAGTTCTCGTTCTACAAATCATTGCGAGGTGTCCATCAAGACAATTTTTAAGGTAATCAATAAGGGGCTAGTCATTATTCATTGCATTTGGTTGCGGGGAGGAGGGGTGCGGAGGATATTTGTTGCTACACCGGGTATTTAACTGATCCCCCCTCATTGGTGGTGGAAGATTTGATGATCCCCCAGCCCCTCCCCTTCCTCTCTTAGCTACCACTAATGACAGTGTTAATATGTAGGTGATAATTATAATGGCACTTACGTCTTATGGACCTTGAACAACAACTGCAGATATTTTCTCATCTGATATGAACTGAATTGTCTTTTTTTTAACTGAATTGTCGCCGAGATGAATGAAATTGGTGTGTTAAAACTGAATTGGTTTTGCAGATGCAGTTATCTACATTCTCGACATTATTCTTGGTTTTGCTTTTCCTTTCATCTTCTGCTTGCCAATTCAAATCTGCATAATCTTGTTCTACGTGTAGTTGCTTCATTACTTTGGACTCCCGTTCGCAGATTTGTTGTTAAATTGTCTTGTGTATTCACTTTCAGCGTGCATCTACGTAGTCTTCCTCAAATGAAAGAAAATAAACTTTTAAGTTTGTTAGCCCGCGATAAGATCTGTAACTTCGTTACAGATCTTAGATTAGGGATAGAATTCGGGTGATAAAATATATTTCGCACGACTGTTTGCTAATGAACTCCTGAAATGGCAAAAATTGGTTATTGTTTCTCGAAACAATTCCTTTCTTTGACCATAATCGCGCTGTTAATGGTTTTCTCCCGACAAGTGGATTCACGCTTAATTTTAGCCCCTGATGGTAGTCACATAGGCGTTTAGATCAATGGCGAAACACAAGAATATCGATGGCGAGAAAAAGAAAAGTATTTCGTGAAATCTGTCTGTCTCTAGCGTTAAAGGAAAATACTAAATCTGAACCTGTTCATTAATTATTTAAATGTCAGTCATGCAAATCTCTACATTTCTTTCTTTATTCCAAAAACAAAAACAAGAAGGCAATGCTTTCAACACGATATCTATTGTTTTGTTTTGTTAGAAACATAAAGGGTTGCAATTGATATCTGTGCTATAACAACCACAAAAACAAGGGTGTAATTCTTATCACTATTTTCTGAATAAGAGGTGGCATATTTCAGGTAGTAGTAGAATTTGACTAAAATAAACTAGTGCAATTGCTGCAATCTGATTGGCTTGGCTATAGTACACTGTCACGAATTGGTGTGTAGTGGCTGCAGGGTGTCCAAAAATGACGCCTATTTCTCGATTCTCTCAAGTTTTGTTGGAATTTTAGAAATGTTACTGAATAACTCAATTCCTAAAAGGAATGAAAAAATGATAGTCGATGTTACGCGACATTAAAAACTCAAATTGTTGAATGAACGGAAGAACGCGCGTGCACGCAGCTGCAAGTTTCAAACTTCATTCCGCGCGCGATTTCTCTAAAGCATGAAATTTTATACTTCTTTGAAGTGGAGGTTCCGGCCTAAAGGGATACCTTTATCAGGCTTTAAGTACACTAAGGGACAGGGATTTTACAAGAAAGAGCAAAGAAAAGGGCGGAGAAACTGTTATTCAGGTATTTAAAAGGACCTTTCAAAATGTTTCGAACAGACCAGTCCAACGGTCGATTGATTCATTTCTATCGAAATTATATAAAATGGTTACCTTTTCTGTCAAAAATGTTATTTAAAATGGTAAGGGTGTGGACCTTTGGGCGGAGACTCCCCGTATCTTCAAGTATAGAATTTGCTCAAAATGGTTGGGCTAATGTACACTTTACTTTTATCTCTAGACATCCGATGACTCTGAGGTGAATGACACTAGTGTTGCTAATTATTCCAGGCATTTGGGCATGTATAGGACCTAGCACATTCAAAAGTATTTAACATAATCACAAGGTTCACGTGTTAAAACTGAATTGGTTTTGCAGATGCAGTTAACTACATTCTCGACATTCCTCTTGGTTTTTCTTTTCCTGAACACGTGGCAGGTGTGTTGTGAGGCGTTTGAGGAGCATAAAGCAGGCTCAATAGATTATCTATGTGGCTCGAAATTTACAAAATACTGAGAGAGATGTTGTGGGAATCGATGTGGAGTGCATGCCCTCAAGCGAACGTTGGGTAAGCGATATAGGTAGCACTACTGACAGGGATAATCCCTGTTTTCCTCCTATTCAGACGGAATTTATTAGCCTGGTTCTCTGACTGTTTGACTATTTGGCCGGGGACACATGACTTTATCTATAGGGATTTTAAAACAGTTTACTTGATTGGTTAGATTTTAAATTATTCAACATTTAGCGAGCGTGGGACAAAGAAAAATTCTGAGTCCCTGACAAATATTTCAATATTCGTATATGAATATTTCATTTTCGCATTTCATTCTTATTTTTATCTTTCGCATTTCATTACCGAGCTTAAAACTTACCATCTTTCTTTATTTATCACCATACAGGACGCTGTCGATCCTAATTAGCAGTATGCAGGACGCGTTTCACATATGAACCTAGTAAATGGCCTTTGCTTACCATGAGTTTTCGTAGCTCAGTAGACAGAGCGGTCATGAGTTCGAATCCCGTCGGAGACCCAGATTTCTTCTTTGTCCAACGCTTGCATCATATTGAATATTTCATCTTTCGCATCTTTTTTTTTATCTTCAGGAGAAACGATGTCGGCTCAAAAAGCCAATGGATTTCTTGAGTCCTTACCTAATCACGTGTTGAAGAGAAGTTCAAAAGGAAAAGACAATCCAATGGAAGAATGTTGTGTTGAAGGTTGCTCCCTAGAAGAAGTTTCCGAATATCCTTGTTAGATCTTATTACTGATATAACTGAGGTGTACCAAAAAGCATTGCAGTAAAACTACTTAGCTACGCTGCCATACGTCCATTTTCTCTTTGATACCCAATAATCTCTGTGTTATAAGTGTTAAAAAAGCCTCTCATATGTTATCACACTGTTGGGCCTGGGGTCTGGGATTTCCTGTCGATCACGCAGAGAAGGCCTTGGACTTGAAGTCGGCTATAAAAAGTTTGTGAAAACGAAGAAATTGGACAGACATTGCCTGTTTCAGACGTTCAGTTTGTTGGGAAGCAGCGCGAAAAATAAGGAGGGGGGAGGAAGGCGAGGGATTTCTCTCTCCCCAAACCCCTCGCCATTTTTTTTTTCACTCACCGTTCTTTGCGCTAACCCCATTTTCGGGCGATGCTTCCAAATTCACCGAACGTTTAATTTGTAACAGACTAGGACAGGTACGGCTGTTTAAAATTCGTTAAGCCACCTAAACATGCCACACCGACATGTAGCAAATCACACCCTGAACACTCACTCGTCTGTGCCAATACTTTTCAGCTCGTGTAACGCGAATTTTTCGGAAATTTTGTAGGAATGCGATGATGACCCCTCGTGTGAACAGTACGTGATTTTTTCGCTGTTACTGGATCACAACCTGTTTTTTTTCTCGCTCCCCGCCCTATTCCATCGCGCTTCCGCGTTTTTTGATCGCGTTCAATGATCGAAAAAAAAAAAACGATTTTTGGCTGTTACAGGTTACGACGCGTTCCTTCAACAGAACCCTTCGTTTGTCGAGCTCATCGGTCGATGTAGAAACCTGGAAACACATCAGTGACGTAGAAAAAAGAAAACAAAAACCTTAAAAGAATATGGACGAGGAGAACAACCCCCCCCCCCCCCCCCCCCAAAAAAAAAAAGAAAATAAAAAAGAAAGAGACAGAGAGGGAAAAAGAATTCCAAGTTCTCTCGACTTAATTTAAACCTACGACCTTCTGAGTAAGTTTATTTAGTTATTTATTTATTTATTTAACATTTCTTTATACACGGTTAAAAATCATCAGGTAATATACTATTATTTAAAGTTATAATAAAAATTAATACTAATAAACTACTAATAAACAATCCATGCTAAATACTAATTAATAAAAATTGAAGTACATGTAGTAAAAACTAATTTAAATATTAAACTAATCCTGTTTTCCATGAATGCCGTGTGTGACTTTGCTTTTAAATTGATTATAGGATTTTATCATCCTGAGATTGCAGGGTAGGCTGTTCCAGAGAGTTGCACCACTGTAACTAAAGCTATTTTTCATATAGTTAGTTCGTGGATTCGGTACAACCAGTTTGGTCTAGCCACAAGTTGTGCCACTGAATGAATAATATCATGAAGTACGCAGCTGGTATCTCTGCCTTTCCTGTCGTTTCTTCGAAATGGTTCCGGCAAGGGACGTGCTTCCCCTAAAAATATGACCTCTCTTTACCTCACTTGGTTTTAAACGTTACTATCGCTTTTTTCTCATTCGGTGTACCAAGGAAAAGCTCATGCTTCGTATGAAGCATTTTAATTTTCAGGGCTGTCACAGCTTCGCCCCCCCCCCCCCTCCCCCCCCCTCCCCCCCCCCCTCCCCCCACCACTATTACCAGAGACCTTGTACGCAGGCTAGAGAAACAACACACCTGTTTCATTTTTTTTTTTTAACCAAGTAGTTAAAGAGAAGTTTAAGTCCCTTTTCTTTTTTGTTAATAGCATCAACTTTTGGTAGCAGTAAATCGGCAACTTATCAGTTCTTTAATTCTATACCTCACTCGATCGATCTGGTACACTTTCATCTTAAACAGGCCGTTTACACTACAGAGAAAATTGGGTACGGGAACGTGAAAAAATCGGTTCGGACCCTACCAATTTTGTGGAGAAACAGTCTACGTTACGCGGGGCCAATCTACCTTATTTCGTATTCAATATTATGACAAATATGGCGGCTATATGCTGTAAATATTGTAATTTTTTCAAAACCGCTTTTCGCAAGTAATTTTATGACGCTAGCTGCAAAGCTATTGTAGTTACAATTGGGACAAATCGCTTCTTTCTGCTGCTGTATATCCTATTAGTTTTCTAATGCTGTGCAAGCAACCAACAGATTTTGTAACTTTGATTAAAACCAGGAATAAAGCCAAACAGAAAATCAGTCAAGTTCCCGAACTGAATTAATAAGAGTTGTTTTGTCGACAAAACTCGGACCGTGCGCAATGAACACAACTGACGCTACAAACTTCATTTAATGTTTTGTTGATTTCACTGAATAGCTTGAACAGAGTAATATAAGACTGTTTTTAAAGTGCTTCACTGAAAACGTGGATGTTCAACAAACGGTGTATTTTTTTTTCTATTTTGTCTTAGTTTAAGCGTTATCTTTCATGGCCCTTTTCACCAGGCTGATTGAAATCTAAAACCAACGGATAATTGACTTTTTTAAAAGCTTTCAAAATCGATCCAATTGAGGTTTTTCCTTACGCTTAAAACCATCATGTGTTATTAGTGCAGTTAGCCAGATCATCTCCGAGCTAAATGATTTAAACGTTTAGTGAATATTCATCCCATATATAACGAAGAAAATAAACAAAGACTTTAAAGCTGATTATACTTTGGACTTAACATCTTTACAATCCAGTCTCACTAAAACGATCCACTTACGAACATGTACGAAGAATTCTCTTTATTGGCTTTCTTTAAAAAAGTCTTTTCGTTTCTCTTGTATCATATCTCGATCGACGCAACGTGGTTTCTGACAAATTTTGAAACATCGAAAAAGAGATTTATTGATTCACTTATCGATAAACAATCGCGAAGTGTGCTCATTTTGTCACAATGGAATTCAAAGGCAAGCATAGACAAAGAGAGAGATGTTTCTTAGCTTTAACTGGATTAAATTTTTTTTTGAAGCTTTATATGCCATTGTCATGTGTAATTTTATATGGTCGAGTACGTGTGCGAGGCCGGATATTTTGTAGATTCGTTCCCGAAGATTCTTGCTTACTCAATTATCGGTTTGTCTTGAAATTATGGTATTTTTAAGGCTGTTAATGCATGTCATAACAAACCGAAAACCAAAACTCCATATAATGATACATAAACGGCAGTCGATCATGACTTGCGGTCACTCGGCCGCCACGTTCGACAAAGGTTGCAAGTAATCACCATAATTATGACAAAATGCTAGTGTTTTTTTAAATGAACGAAAATTGTCTCAGTTATAACCCCGATTACTTTGTCTATCTTTATCCCTTTGCTTTTTAGTATTTTGTCCTGCCATTTACCTCTACGTTTTACATGAAACCAAAAAGAGCTGGCGGCCAGCCTTTACCATTCATCGATTTGAATTTTGTCATCAGGAACTTAAAGCTTTGTAAAGAACTGAACGTCACTTTTAGCCAAAACTTAATTTTCTCGCAACAAAGTTGTGCAATTTAAAAGTTGCAGAATAATATTTTGTGTATTAAACACTGAAACATTTTCTTGCTCAATACTAAGAGAAAGCTTTTCGTCTTTACGGCTCACCTGTTTAATCAGCTGAAAATATTTACGTTCGATTTTGTGACAGCTCTGTCATAAATATGACTATTGTGGGGTTACTGTCTTGCCTTGGGGTTTAACCAAAAACCAGCTGCATCTACAAATAAATGTATTTCAATTTCGCAACCTTTTGGATACTGAAATTTTACGCGGATTATACAAACTGAATGCTCTTAGGACCTCTAACTTCTTGGTGAAAGCCTTTAGTAAACTGCACACGGGAGTTTGCACAAATGATGTTTTTAAGTGCTTTTAGGCTTTTTGTTCAAATCCACGCCGTAAATTAGCTATAACAACGACGAGATTACCGATGTCTTTTTAAAACTTTTAAAGGATTAGTCCAAGGCTTTAATTTTGACATAAAATGGGTTATTAGCTATTCAAGCAGCTTACACAAAGCCGTCGTTTCTCTTTTCTTAAAGATAATAAACCGTGACAAATTTGAAATAGAACTTTTAGCATTCGCGTTAATATTCAGGTGATTGTTGAGTAGAACGCGTGTCATAGACAGTGAAATGTAGTACCTACCTACCCATTCGCTGAATATTGATGCGGATGGTATGAACAAAACGAGGCGAGTAAATTTAGATTTGTAAACAAAGTTCCTGATTGACCATCAAAACTGTTTGCCATCGTTTTGTTTACACACTCGTTTAATTGCGCTGAAGCTCGAGTTAATTCTTTTTCTTTGCTGTACACGATTACGCGTGTCTAAGAATTTCCTTGCCGTCAACACAATGTCTTAACACGGCCAAAGCTCACCAAACAGATACAGAAGTAATCCAGAAACAAATACTCTTATTGTAAGGCAAGAGTTTTTAAACTCTGCCACGATGTGTTATGATTGTTTGCAGCTCTTAATAACCAATCGTCGTTAGGCATATAGAATGAGGAACGAGCATCCTTTGTTCAGAGTGAATGCTTTGATTTTGTTACACTGAGCGATCACTGCTCTTTGCTACACACCAAATCTTTTGCATTTCTTCGTCACGAAATAAACGACACGAACCTTTGTGTTACAAAGGCTTAACTTCCGTGTAAAGCGCGGATCAAGGCTTTGACTGTTTTATAACACGATTCTGTTGCCTCGCACCCTCTTGAAAGCGTGTTTACCCAGAGATTATTCTGTGGGTCTTGTTATACTCTTTAATTCATCATTCGAAACAATGTGGTCCGCTCGCAAAACTTCTCACACTACAGTGACGAAAGCGTGCTCTCGTCACCCACGAGTTATTTCACCTGTTTAGATGAAAACCTCAGTAAATTACAAATTGGGTTTCTCAATGAGTTTTCATTAACAGTGTCAATTGTGAAAACACTTGAATGTCGAAGCCCGCAGTGCGAAGTGTCGCCGAGGACTTTAAATGTACTTTTTAAAGCGTGAAATGCCTTTTATACTTTGTATTAGGAGTTTCTTCAGCTGTAGTTCGCTTATTTGAGAGCATAAGTGCGCTTCGCAGCGAAAAAAAAAATCGTGTAGTCTTTAACGCAAAGACTGTTTCTTTTCTTCCTCTAGCTGGGCTGTTAAATTAACGAATTTATAGCGTATAAATACAACCTCGTCAACTTTACTTATGAAACGCATGAGAGCAGGTTATCGGCGCAGTACTTCATTAGGGACAATTAACCGGAAAACGCAAAGAAAAGGGTTCGTTTTCTTCTCTGTGTTATAAGAACTCGTGGAGCCAGTTTGATAAAGCTGTTCTTTTTTGCGTGCGGCTTTTGTTGTTATTGAGGCACTCAAACTTTTACACTTTGATCAGCCAGCTTGTGTTAGGTTAGGGGAAATAATATTTGTATGTCCGCGTTCAAGTGACAGAGAGAATCAATCTTTTCTGAGAAAGTTGTTAGATGAAAATGGAGCAGACTTCCTTTGCTGGATATTAGCATTATCTGTGTGCTATTTCTGAGCCAAAGGTGTTCATGGATTTTAAATATAGGATTTTACAGGAACTGAATTGATGTCAGCTCCTGTTTTGTTTGCATATGGCATCGTTCTCATAGTAAAAGAAAACCAAATGCAAAGTTTCCCGAATAACAGGCACACCGGACAGATGAAAGAATAGAACACAGCCATTTATAATACGCTCAGTATTGAGAAACGGCGGACGCTTTATTTTTTAGGCACAAGTTAAATCAAACGAACTAGAGCGTAGCCTTAGCCGAGTGGTAATATTACGATTAATGAAAGTAATAATTTAAATATAAACAGCATTAAAAATTAATGTTGCTCCAAAAGAAGGTTCTCGAATGTAGAGAGTGGTGATTCCACCACACCCATGAGTCGAGATTTTAAACCTGAAGCCACCGATAGACAACTGTTCAGCTGTACTAAACAGAATGACTCTTGCACAAGCTGATAGACTTATTATTAGGCGCTGAATGATATATTATTTATTCTGGGTAAAATAGTACTACAACAATGCCCAAACCGTTTGTCAAGACAATTTCTTTTTGCAAAGTTTGCTTGGAAAAAAATGATCGAAACGATTGAAAAGGTCAACTCAGTGTTTTAAGTGACGATTCTTCGACCGCAGAAGCGACCGCTAAATATATGTAACAAAGTAAAGATGGATTCTTTTCATGATCTTGCCAAAGGCACTTACCCAAAGAATTGGTGAACCAGAATTCTGTTGTGTACAGGCGACAAGGAAAGAAAATCAGCTGCTTCCTTGTTTTGTCCTATTTTATTTTTTTATTGTTATTATAACTTCTTAAATAAAAAACAGAGGAACTCACACTTGCGCACCATTCTCATTCATCATCATTAAAAATTGATTTGCCGTTTCATTGTTTACACGCGATCAAAACACAGCTTATTTCGAGCGAGTTTTGACTGCCCGCCTTGCTTCCTTCGCCTTTCTTCTATTATGCTGTTTCAAAGCTCATGAATATTCTAGAATATTTACCAAATTTTGCGTTAATTTAAATGAATTGTCTCTGCTTGGTTTTCGTTGAACAACGCAAAAGATCTCCGGTAAAAAAGTTCAAACGGTGTAAATGAAGATTTTATGTGTAACAAGGTGAAAGAACTTTTTGGCAAGCCCGTTGGTTTCGGAGCAAACCGTCGATAATTTCGCTTTTTCTCAAATGCCTCATTAGTATGCAAATATATAACAAAAGAGTGCTTTGTAAATGGTTATCTATTAAAACGGGGCCGTGAAGATAAGTTTTTTAACCTGGCAAGGAATTATTGGCGCGTGTTTACACTGTTCTGAGCTGTAGGATTATCTTTGGCCCACTTCACACTTCAGAAAGCTGTTTGAAGGATTTTGACTTCTGAGCTTAAATTTTTAAGAAAAAATTTCCTTTATGCACGGTTTCAGCTGACTTCGATAACAAACTACTCAGCGAGACAAAAACACTTTGGCCAAGGTAATAACAACTGGTTTAGGCCTATTTCTTGTTGTTTTTCCTCGTGCTAGGCAATTAAGACTCAAATAGACACAGCATCGATTTTTGTCTCGTGGATAATAGCGATGTTAAACTGTTACAAAGCGTTTATGATAATCAATTGAAGATTCGACCACTGATTAGCTAAACTTGTGTGTCACTTTTGTTGCTCGCAGGTTGCTTAAGCGATACACTTTTCCATGTGCTTAAACAAATGACGTCGAATTACTGCCAAGTTAAGTTTCAATCATGTTTCAATCTTATCCAAATATACCCTGGAAGAGAAGCCTTCATTAACCTCTTTCCACATTGTCTCGTTTCGCCTTCTAGCGTGAAGTGCTTAGCGCAAAAACAACATAGCGAAAGGTGTCGAATGGAAATTAGAGTAAATCTCTTTTGTGCGAAGTATTGTCTTCGGGCAATCGAGGACAAGCTTTGTATGTTTATGAAAAGAATTCTTTCGACGTGATCGGTGGATCAGCTCTAGAGCTCCCTGAGGGGGACGAAAAGAGGGTGTGATGTACCCCTTTATTGCCCCAAGAATAAATGGTTCTTCTCTTCGTTTCTGACGCTTTTATACGGCGCACTTGCAGGGTTTAGCTAGCCAGCTAAGCTGCAACAATATGGCGTGTATTTTGAGGATTTTCTGTGGTTGTTTGCAAGATAAGATGCATTGTCTTGAGTTGTATTCATCGCCGCGAGAGTGAGCTGAATTTCCGACTGGAACAAAAGTCCAATTCAATAAGCAGGTGCTAACAATTAATTTCAGCCAACCTCAATGCTATGTGTTTAAAATGAGACGATTAAAAAGTGTTTTGGGACGTGTGAGCCTCAGCAACAGCCCTATCGGTCAAACGATGTCCAATGTGCTGTGAATAAATGCTCTGAGCATGTGTTAAACACGGCCTCTATAGGCGGACTCCCACACTGACGTCACCCTGGAACCAATGGGAATAGCTTGATCACTCAAGGGCCAAGGAGTATGTTTTCATGTCCACCACGCAAGAGCATAAGGTATTGTTTAATTGAGTTGACCATTTCAAAGGTGTGTTTACTAATTATAGAATGTTGCCATTACAAGTTATAGTGTACGCTACAACACGACGATAACTCATTGTTCTCCACGTCTCATTAAAGCACAAAAGCAGGTAATCTTTATTACTTGGATAAATCTCATCTCCAACAAGCGATACTCTTTCATCTCTTGAGAGGTTTGTTTTTCGCCCATGGTTAGTTCTGGTTTTTGTGGTTTATCTTCTCTGGAGAGAGTGACTGTTTTCTATGGGGCTTCCAAGTCGGCCAAATTGTGTTTGTCAGCGAGCTTCGTTCACTGTAATTTTGAATCTGCCTTTCAGGCACTCCTCAGGGGTCTAGCAGTGAATAGCTAGCCGAATTCAATCCGCGTGTTGTAGAGTTTTTTTTTTTCAAAGACCCCCGCCCTGTCTGAGTGAGGGGGGGTGCATGTAGCTTCCGATATTAAACTCACATTGTGAAGCAGAACAGGCACACTGCACACAAGACTAAACTTGGGTCACAGGTTCGACCACTCTTTAAATTGGTGTTTTTACAGCATACATAAGCTGAATTAAGTTCATCGCGAAAGTTTCTCTTTCTCTAGAGATACATGACGTTCCTGCATGTCTGACTAAGGCCAGGCTTGTCTCAAGGTGTTAAACTGTACAAGCAATTAGCATAACACTAAGCAGCCGTACATTCCCATGTTTTAATCTCCCACGTTAATAACTTTGCTTGTTTTCCACTCCTGTTGCCCTATTTAACGAGTGTAATTCTAGTATGGCAGCACACGCGGTTTTTTTCCTTTATTTTCCGAGATCGAAAGTTGTGATAATCCAATTAATTGTTTGTCAAAACAAACGCGGCCTGTGATTGGCTAGCGCAGCAGGTGGAGTCTTATTAAACTGCGCTCAAAAACTCATTTTAGTTAACTTTTGCTCTCGTGGACAACATTGATACATTTCGTCAACAAGACTCGTCCCCTGACCGAGTTATCTTTCACGGATCGATCACTACCTCCAGGTTTGTCGACTGCCAGCATCGCAAGCCTTCCGCTTTTAGATTTCTCCAGAGATTTGGGATTTTTGTAATTAATTCAGAATGGAGTATCCAGATTTTGCCTTTTCAATGCCAACTTGTTATCAGCTGGGAATTCCGAGTGAAAATCCCCCACTCAGTCAACTACCTCCATATTACGGGCCTCCAATGACAATGCCGATTCCTCACCCGTTGTACGACTACAACCTCGAGCCTGCCTTTATTCGGAAGAGGAACGAAAGGGAACGTATTCGAGTGCGTCACGTTAACGAAGGCTACGCGCGCCTTCGAGAACACCTTCCCGACGAACCCACGGATAAGCGGATGTCAAAGGTAGAGACGCTACGGGCCGCAATCAGGTACATTAAACACTTGGAGAGCTTGTTGGATGTTGGTAAAGATGGTAAACAGGATAAGAACACTGAGGAAACGGAGAAAAGACAAGAATCTACGGAAGAAGAAAGGTAAAAAAAGAACAGTTTATGCCATTGCGTGCGATTCCAAGAGCGTGAAACTTTACATAAGACAGTTTCAATGCACTGTAATGTTTTCTGCTTTCTGTGAGTCACAGAAATTGAAATTAGCGCAGTTGACTTTAAATTAAACAGAAGATTTGCTCTTTTAATTCAGGCAGGATAGAGAGATATTGTTTTCTCGGATGTTTTCCCTGCCTTTGAACTTTCGTTTAGAAAATAGCAGAGTTAGACTGTATTTCTGTTCTCAGTTTGCTTGCTTGGAAAAACTGAATACGAAAAAGAAAAACTTGAGGTTGCGATAAAGTGATTGATGAACACGAAAATTTTTAATGACTGTAAATATCCTTGTATAACATAGCGAATTTGCATAATTTAGTGGAAAAGTGTATTTAGCGGACAAAAGTTTTCCTAAAATGCATTCTTTAGTCTGTTTTGGTTTGCCTTCGAGACGCTCAATTTAAAGGCCATTTTAACAACAGTGCCATTTCAATGCACTTGTCGACCTGACGCCTTGTCTCAATTTATTGCCTAAACCTCTGCGCGATCGACGGCTTTTGATAGTTTATTATTCAAATGATGAAGTTCTGTAACATTCGAAAGATTACGCGCAACATATTGAGTAACAATAATTGTGCCATAAAATATTAATGGAAAAAATACAACCGCTTGCGTCTTTTACAGTCCACGGCGGTAAATAATTACGAGCAGCACGAGCAGAACGAATAAATGTCTTTTACAACACAAAGAGTCTTGCCGTTTTATTAATAATAAGCCTAACGAGTTTTTACCTTTACGGGTTTGCCGGCCGCACGGTCGCCTCGATACAAGCTTTTGTCTTCTTTAAAACACTAGTACAATTCAGTAATTTCCCCAAAATGGTTTCAGTCGGGTTAACTGCGCATGGCACGCAGCTCTCTTTGTGGCCGATCGACTACAGCTGTACTAACAAATCGGGTTCGGTCATTCAACTTTAAGGCAGTGCTGGGAAAACTTTGATTTTTCTCCATACTGTTTTTATGCTGAATGTTTATTGGGAAAGAAGAAAGTCGGAAAAAACTTGTTTTCTATTGCATAGCAAAGGACGTGTTATGAAGCCCAGGTCACTAAAGAGACAATTGTCTAGTTTGTGTGAAGGTCGCTTTTGTTCCTATTAATTAAGCGCGAACAAAGTGCGTTCTTTCGCTTCGATAACATCACTCGGTACACGACACAAAAGGGGCATCAGGTTTTAAGAGCAAATTCTGCTTGTGGTTTCTCTCTGGCTCGCCCGGCGACAGCTGATATATAAACTGGCTCACATTAAGAGTTTTGTTTGAGAAGATTTTCCTTGTTTTATGCTAATATTTAAAGCTTATATGTAGCCAATTTAAAACAACAAGAACAATAACTATTGCTTAGTGTTAGATTTAAGCCTATTCCCTGTTCGGTTCAGCTTTGATGAGTAACATAGCAAGAGAATCGTGCTACCGAAGTCGATTTATGAATTCTCATAGCGTTCACAAACCAAATTAGCCCGTAGGTAGGCAATTTATTTCGAGTTTGTGTTTCCAGATTCAAAGATAATGTTACAGCAACACTTTGTTTTCCGTTTTGCCTCCCGTGGTAAAAATTTCCGCTTAATCCTCGTCTTTAAAATTTGCTAAGTGTTTCGCTGTAATTGCTTAAAGCAATGCTCTCTTTAATTTCCGACGAGTTGTTATGCAAATCAAATCAATTATCCAAGAGCAGAGAGCAGAAGAGAAATTATCGTTAACGAATATTTACAACAATGCCGTTTCGGTGAAAAAACACGGAAACGCGATTTGCCTTTCGCTTTTGATAAAATACAAGATTAACTAAATAAAATCCACAGCTTAAAGGCGCTTTAAGGACCACAATTACATCGCCACGAAAGTACGTTATGAAAAGAAATTCGCTCGCGATTTTTCCTGTTTATTTCAAACAACACAATAGGGTACAAATATTGCAGTTAAATGTTAGCAACTTCTAGCAGATCTTTAGCCTAACTAAACGGCGTCTTTTAAGCTTACTGTCTAACGTAAAGCAAACTTGTAAAACGGAACAAAGATTGTAAAATTAGGTGTCAGTCTATATGAATCGGCTTTAAGAGACCACGTGCAGTCAAGAACTTCTGGACCAAGGACCAACCTACTAGTTTAGATAAATGAGCTCGAAGATAGTTCATAAATAACTTCGATTCTAGCACATTTGAAACGTGACTACCAGCAATTAACAAGATCCTTCGGTTGCTTCGGACGGTATAATTGCTTCCCACTAAACTTTTCTAGATTTATTTTTCTACTTCAGTCCAGCGAAGCTCAAAACGTGTCATTTAAAGGTATCATTTAGTCGATCTTTTGTCATTTAAAAGGAAACAATAGGTCACATTGTGCAAACTCACTTGACAGTTAAACTAGGTTGTTGTTCATGTGAAATTATTCCGTTTTAGCGACATTTCAAAGGTGCATAGTGTGTGCCTAGCAACACAAACCCACCTTTTGCCGACAACACCGAAAACTTTTCACACACACAAGGGAAAGTAAACAGTGCACATAGACAGCGGAGAAAAGTATTCTATTCATCATCTATTGAAATAAACTTCAGTCATCTGAGACATAATTTCCCAGGGTTTAGTTAACCTGCTTCTTTGCACAATAGTTTTTCTATCGGATTAGATTTCGTAATGAGCTACAATGAGCTATTTTCTACATTATCAAACAGTACTAGCAAATGCGTGGGCGAGGTTTGCTCAAGAATTCAAAATCATGCTTTTTTTTGCCCTTTGTCCGCCATGATTTGACAGACAAAGGGTTGAATAAATTCGACAAACAGAGCTTTGCTGTTCCGCTGTCGAAAAGAGTAGTCTACAATTTAGCTGTTTGTATCTCAGGCGCTCTTGTGCGACAATGTTAAGGACAGGTTACCTTTGTCATGCAACTAGCCCAGACGATCGGTTTAGTGGGCTCTTTCCCTGTTATGCATTCGCATTTAAGAGCCTGTCACATTCACAGGCCGGCCGCTACCCACGTGCTTTTTGAAGTGCTCTTCGTCACGCGAATATTTGGACCTGACTACCTGCACACTCTGACAACAGGTTCCGTTTTGAATTGCGGAGATTGTTTGCGGTATAAAGAATCTTTGCAAAACAGGCGACTCTGTCTCTCGGCATTTTTCTTTCGTAAAAGGGGCCTTTTAATCGTTGAACAAAAACGGGCTTAAAAGGTGAAAGAATGATTAAACGCACGCCCGTCTTTTATTGTGGTCGCAGGGATCGAAATAACTTCAACTGGTACTTTGTGACTACTATTTGTCAACCACGAGGTCGAAATATTAAAGTGACATATAATGAGATATCTCGAAAATGATCTTGAAATATCTTGAACCCTCTTGTTCCCTGGCCGGAGCTGGTGTGGGAACACGAGATATTCACTTAATTTTAAGTTTGTGATTTCAGGAAGACAATGGGAACTCATGTGCGTCGAAGTTATTCGTGAAGTTATTTGCTAATATGACAAGACAGCCAGTCACAGTAAGTGATTTGCACAATCAATAAGACTGGCTATGACGCTTACACGACATAGCTTAACAAACATGTCGAAAAACAAAGGCTTGCAGCCCAAGTAGAAGATATGTATCGTGCCAATGCAACTTCGTCGCTAAGCGGTGTAGTTAAATACAAAACTAGCAAATACCTCAACTTCTTATGTTTACCGACGGAAACGCGCATATCTATCAAGACCGTGTTTGGAGCACATGCAATGTTATACAAAGTCCTCATTCTTACGATTTAAGCAACATTCCACAAATTATAAATGATTCTTCATTTTAAAGTGAGTTTTTAAAAGGACCCCTGCCTTTTGAAAAATAAATAAGCGATGGCTGTCGTAAAAGGCGCAAATTTACAGCTGTTTCAAGGCGCTTTGCATTTTTTAAGGGGAGTGAGTTCGGACGTCAGCGCGCCATTTTTAGAAAATAGTTCATTTCTTACACTGCGCAAGAGAACAAAGCATATTTATCCCATTGCTCGAGGGGAAGAGCATCCATTAAACTCTCTCTGCCGTAAAAAGGAATTGGAGTAAACTTGATGCAATGCTTGACAAAGCCCGGCGTCAGCCAGGGCAGTTATTGGCCATGCAGCTCACCACGAGTCTCTTTCATAGCTCAGTGGTTAGATGGCAGCTGGGAGGTCATGGGTTCAATTCCCGTCTTTGTCCCACGCCCGTGACAAATGAAAGTATCATTTTTATCATAAAATAGTGTTGTTAACGTTTATTGTTTTATAATTTACTTTGAACAGCTTTGAATCATGTGCTGCATTATTTCGAGAACTAATCCCTCAGAGTAGGTTGTTTAGGACATCTGCGATGTTTTTTTTTCCCCTTTTTAAAGGATGCCCCTAACTGTTAGAGTATTTTTTGAAGGCTTACATTGCATCACGTACAAGAGTAAAGCAATAAAGGGCGTTGTCAGACTTTCTTGGCGAGATCGGCTTTCAGTCTCATTTGAGCCATCTGATTACCTCTTAAAAGACATAACAAAAATACTGTGTACAGACAGGCTAAACATAAATTCTATACAAATTCTCTTTATTATACATGCAGTACCGCCCTCGTGGAAAGCTCTAGCGTGTCTATCGTGTGAAAAAAACGAAACGTGAACGTGATATGACGCGGACTAATTTGCGTGAGCCTCACAGTCTGTTTTTGTAGTCTGTTTTTTTTTTAATTTCTAGATAATTTGAGCAGTGAAAATTGAAAATTGAAAATTCAATGTGTAAAACACGGTGAAACTGCAGAAAGTCACTACAAATTAGATGAGGGTTCTTCTCAGCTAAATTTGTTTTTGCTTGTTGTATTTATTCTTATAAATAATTTTTACTTTGACTACGACTTTGACTGTAGTTACTATTATTACTGCTTTTGCTACTGCTTGTTATCCATGGCAATGTAGGAAGATAACTGTTATAATACGTTAAATTGCGGCTGAAGATTCAGCCTTTGGCCTCATTAGCTATTACTAAATCTCTATTGTTAAATATAAATGTTAAATATTTGTTGAATGAAAAATATACGGTTCTTACTCAAATTTAAGTCCTGGGCATGATATTCGCATGTTTCTTTTTGCGTTTTGGCCCTCCGCCTCATTTCGTTAACCAAAAAGGTTATTCAGTATTAAACGAGACTATCGACCAGTTCAATCTGATAAATTTAAAACCTCTAGTAATCGACCGCGCCCAGTTGCGACTGCAAAGGTAAGTGGGTAACAAGATTTAATGGCAAGTTCGATAGCGTTACAAATCTTTGTACATTTAACAAACGGTAACCGGCTCAGCGTGTACTATTGAGTTTTATACAATGTTTGACTAATTGCGCGCACTGTGATTGGTCAGTTCGAGTTCATTATAAAAGAAATAAAAAACTTCATCGTCGTGCATTGTTGAGTTACATACACGCGGTAACTTTTAAGAACACTCGAGAAGTGCGAGAAGCACTTGGCTGCGCCTCGTGCTTCTCCGATGCACTTCTCTCGTGTTCTTAAAAATTTCCGTGTGGCTATATAACTCAACAATGCACTCGGGCGCGTTTTTACATATCTTTAATAGTTGCACGCGAGAGGCTGCTAAGCATGAAAGAAGCGTAAGAGTCGCACACGAGCCGTTTACCATTTGTTTTATAACATTATCAAAAGAGCATCCCTGAAAAGGGTTTTTCAGCATCAGCAAAACATAAATACTAATAAAATATCACTAGAAAAGCTATGTACAATATTGTTTGTCCTTATTTACATCACAAATTAATTCATTAATTAAACGTTTCTTGCAAACTGCATTGTCTGTTATTTGCTTCAAATCCTTAGGCCCTGATTATATGGTCTGGGTACCCGAGACAATCCTCCCTGCCGACGCAACTTTATCGAGCGTTTTTTGTGAGAAAAAGGTGTCCCTGCTAGCCGAGTCAAAGTTGACCCTCCTTGATTACTCATAAAGCTTTTTAATATTCAAATCCCCAGATATCTTTCTTCGTTTGAGTCTCTTTCATCTATTCGATCAGTGTGGGCTTTGCTGAGTTTATTTGCGCTTTAAAACCTGAAATTTCGAAAATACATGACAGTCGGCACGCCGTGAGTTATCCCGGGTAGGCGAGCCAAAGTGTTTATATGAGAAAAAGTTGTCCCGCATGGCAGGGTTACCCTTACCTGCCGAGACGAGACAACTCGCCCACCCGAGTTGTCTCGCCCCCGAGACAACTCGGGGAGGATCATATAAACGGTTGGTGGAATCTTTCAACATTTTAGTGAAAAGTTAGCTCGCCCAGGGTTACTCGGGGGGGGGGGGGGAGGGGGAGGGTTGTCTCGGGTACCCGAACCCATATAAACAGGGCCTTAGTTGGCTGTTCCATATTTTTACACCACGATAATAAAACGCGCGCTGGCCGCCAACAATTCTACAAGGCGGAATGTTAAGGTTGCCCCTATGTCTTGTCCGTCTGTCGTGAATAGAAGACCGAGTACAAAATTTGTTTGACAAATAACTGGGTGGCAGACCATTGAGACATTTATTCATCATAACTGCATCATCGACCATAAGTCGTTGCTTGACGTTTAGCCAGCAACCTTCAGCCGAAATATGATCATATTTTCGGAGCCCCAAAACAGTCCTGGCTGCAAAATTTTGAACAAACCGAAGCTTCTGGATGTTAGTCACAGAAGTATCACTCCAACCCGAGGAGCAATAAAAAAGCCTTCTAAAAACAAAACTTTTAATTATTAACAGGAGCGTTTCCTTATCAAGCAGATGCTGAATTCTATTGATCTGGATCAGTTTGTTCATACAACTAGAAACCGTTTTACATTTGTGGTCATCGTATGATCTAAGAACACTCAAAGGTCCTTGCTTCAGGTGATAGTGATATCGTTTTTCACAAAGTTTAAATGTAAAGTCAGGTAATTTTGAAACAACTTTGACACGCCTATCACTAGAAGTTTAGTCTTACCTGGGATCATGAGCAACGAGTTCTGACAGCAGTAGCCTTCGTAGCAAGCGTTTCCGTGCGAGCGAAGTGCTTTGTGTCGCGTGGGAGCGATGATTCTGGTCGCGCGAAAAGTGGGGCGAGAGCAAAAAAGGGAAACGAGGGAGGGGGTGGAAAGCGCTTCTTATTTTGGCCTTTGAAAAACCAATTTGAAGTTAAATGATGCTGTTGTGTGACTCGCTGAAAAATAGCGCCATTAACAAGTTGTCTTCCAAATTCCAATTCGATCGGGAATTCGAGGGCCACAGGTTTGTCAGTCGCGAGACTGTTTATGTGCTACCCTCGTTAAACATAGTTGATTTGTTTATTTATGAATGAACTCACCCGTGAAGAAATCGGTGGGCTTTTTACAGAATCGTGGGGCTTGCCTGCAAGCGTTCCCTCACTGCCCCACCCCCTCCCTGCTCCTTTCTCTTTTTTCCTCTCGCCCCAATTTTCACGCGACCAGAATCATCGCTCGCACGCGACACATAGCACTTCGCTCGCACGGGAACGCTTGCTACGCAGGCTAGACAGCAGCACCTACAAATTTCTCTAAGATCAGACTTCACTGCGGAGATTGCATCACTCAACTCACTAGTTTTAAATTGCAGATAGAGTTTAGAATCATTAACATAACAAGCAGTTTGAAAATGTTCAGGTACAGCCAGAGATAGTAGATCATTGATATAAATGACAGTGAAAAGAACAGGGCCAAGGATATCGATGGACCCCTGTGGTTTACCATAGTCGAGTGAAAGAGACTGGGAAACTATGGCCCCAATTCGAACGTGCTGGTACCTTCCTTAAAGAAAACTATTAAACCATTCTTTGCAAATTCTTTTCCATGTATGCAATGCGAGTTTCTAAACTGCGTTTGTGTTTTTAAAAATTAACATGTTGACAACATAATTTCTTAGTGGCAAAGCTTCTCTTATTCCCAAGACAAACTCAGTGCATGTCCTGTGCGGTACCCTTATTCCTCTTGACCAGCGTTCGGTCATGTTGAGCCGACATTTTAATAGGAAGCCAATATTTTACAATAAGGATATGTTATGTGAAATGCTGTTTGTGTGATGTTTGAGGCCGGCATAGAAGCCTATGCACGTATTGCGTATCTAGCCAGGTGCACAGAATGATAGCGGTCAAACACGGGATGCTTCTTCTTTTTCGACATATAACCTCCACTTTTACAACAAGTTGACGTTGAATTGTTTGAAATAATGCCTAAATTCCAAATTTTACAAGTCAAGGGAGAAATAACATTTATTTTAACATGGCTAGCAGAGCCGCGCAATCAAATAATTGTATACGTAAGCGTGTACCATAATCTATTAGTATCGCCCACCTAGTGGACTAATGCAAATCCTGCATTTTGATTGGCTACGCTACTAGAGGACTATTAGTAATAGTCATCGAGTAGCGAAATTCGTGACGCTTTCTTTCGTTTTATTCCCAAATAAATCTTTCTTCAACTTGCATTTGCTAACTTTATTACTGTCCGACTAGTTGGGTGATACTAAAACAATTAGACCCTTCGCCCTCAAGGGCCACTGGTCAATAGCCCATTCGGCTTCGCCTCATGGGCTATTGACCCGTAGCCCTTGCGGGCTACGGGTCTAATTGTTAAATAGTATACGCCGGTAGCGTATGCAACTCGCTTCGCCAGAATTTGTTTCTTTTTCTCGCGTAATTTTTGATGTATATTCCCATCGGCAATGTTATAAAACAAATGGTTCATGCCTTTAGCTGTGCACTATCGAGTTATGGTGCATGCGTGAAGTTTGGAGAGCACTCAAGAAGCTAGAGTTGCTCTCGGTCGACTATCGCGTCGAGCAACTGCTACACTTCTTTCGTGCTGTCCAAACTTCCCGCGTGCACCATAACTCGATAGTGCACGCTAAACCATGAAACAATTGCTAAATATCGTCAGTTGCGCAAGAAAACCCAGACATAAAAAGAAATTTTACGTGCCTCTGTTTACAATTCTTGTGTCGTCGTTTTGCTGCATGGTTTATCTATCTCTGCTGGTCTCATGAACTTTCCGCAATTTGGTTGAGTGATTTTTGAAATCTGGCGTCAGCCACACAAAAGCAGAGGTGCCGGTGCAGATATAAAATATCTCGTCAATAACCAGTCGCGTGGTACAAAAACCGCCATGCTGGATAGCTAAAGAACATGGCGGGTTTGTACCATGTGACCGGTTTTAAAGGCCCATTGTAAGCCAGGACGTATTGTAATGATGAACCAAGAAATTCTCAGAAGTAGCACAGGGTCCATGTGTAGAAATCAGTAAGGAGAGTTCCACGTAACTGGAAGGGAATACATGCAACAAGTTTAAAAAAGCGTGAAGCAACAGCTGAATTCCTACACTTTTTCTTGCTTCAATCTTCAAATAAATTTTCAAACTATATAATACTAATGTACTATAATGTTCACGAATTTTGTAATTTTAATCAAATCTTCAGTCGTTTTGTTTCATGGCGCGATTCTCAAGGATGAACTGTGTTCTCTGATTGGCCGTTTCCCAATCGCCAGCGTTAAATAATAGTCATGTAATATAAGGCCGTGATCTTGGAACATATTGCCAATGTTTTCGGTACATCGTTGGATCTTCGAAATTTCTTCGGGGCTTCGAGAATCTTCGTAAAAGTTCCGCAAATTGGAAACCTTTGCCGGCTATCGACCGGCTAGTCGAACGGAAATCTTCGTCAGACAGAATGTTTGACACAAGCTCTACGATATAGTTAAATTTTAGGAAATCTAAACTGAGAAAACTAAGAATCAGAAAAATGTTCTGCCAACTATCTTGGTTATGGGTTTCGGGAAATTAATAAATTTATAGAAAATTATTTCTATAGCAAATAAACTGTGAAATATTAGCATGTGTGCCAACTAAAATGCCAAGAGCGATAATAAAAGTGATCTTTTTTCCTTACACATATTAAATTAATAGTAACAAAAATCATCAACATGTGGGGGAAATGTTATTCTGATGTACCCGATCAAAAGCTCCGAATCTATCACCAATAGCTTTGAGATCTTATTCTGGCTTGCGATCCCGACCAGAAGAAGACGTCTGAACTGAATTTATGCTATGTGAGATAACTTCGTCCTGAAGCGATCCGCTCTAGATTCGACTAATTTAATCATCAACCGTTTCCCCTAAAAACCCCGCTAACAAAAGAAAACAAATTGAATAGGCAAAGGATGTTTGTGCAGGAAATTAAATCGAACATGATTGCTTTTAATCAAGAAATTCAAAATATTATTGGTTGGATATAATGAACAAAGGACATTCGTCCCCAAGATAATTGACAACACTTGTTCCTCGAAGGACTTTGTTAATTGAAGCTAATCCCACTTAAAGAAAATGAAGTAGAAATTAAATATTACTGGCTATTAAATTCATGATTTGGCACATGCAGATTTATTACTAAGTGTTTATTTGATCTCCTATTTCCTCTGAAGATGTTATTTTCCCCGTGGCATCTTTTTTAACATTTTAAAATGGTTTACTTTGATTTTCTTCTCTTAAATTGTTATCACTGAGTCTTCTCGTTTTATAATACACACCGAACAGTCTCTAAGGGGCACTTTATACAAGACCAAGTAGAAAATACTAAATACGCTGGAAAATTGTTAAATTTTTCATATCTTTATTTGTTAGGTACGATTATTTTGTTTTTCTTCTAGAGTAACAATTTTTATTTCTTTACTTCCGATGGATTTAAACATTTAACTAACATCTTAATTCGAACGTAGTTTTATATAAGTATACAGTATTTTTTTGTTTTACTCTTCGGTTTCCTCGCGATCCCGGCTTTGCCTAGAATAAATTTGGCGAATATTTAGAATAATACAATATGAACTACGTTAGAGGAAATTCACGGTTGGAAAATTTAAATCGCATAATTTAGCTTCCTGCATTTGAAAATAAGAAATTTAGGAGATTGATAAGAAAATTTAAAAATCACTAGATTGAAATTTCTCAATTTAAACGCTTCCAACATGGCGCATTGTTCCCAGTGAGAAATTTCCATCGTGCAAGGCCTGCTTCCATTCATCTTATTTCCAAGCGAGATAATTACGGTCCATTAATGTCTGTCAAATTTAAAAATTATAAATCTTGTTTTCAACGCATTCAACTCGAAAGAGGCTATTACCATAAAGATACCGTACTTCGTTTCAGAGCAGCGTCAAGACACTACAGTGAAGATAGAAGAGTTTCTTAAAAGTCTATTTTTGTATCGCTAACAATAACTGCGTTAAAAAATCTGAGAAGAATTCCATAGCTTTTGTTTCCCTATAGCCTTTGTTCTCACATCAAAAGACAATTTATTTAAGCTATTCACAGCAAAACAAAAACCGTGGTTAAACCACCGTAGTAAATAAAAAAGGTACCAGTCGAAGCGACAAAACTTCGTCTCGCTTCGTTATCGATGGCAGTAAAAGAAAAAAAAAACTGAGAAAGGCTTAAAGTTATTTTTATAATTTTCTAATTACCGTTAACGTTTTATTTACAGTAGCTTGGGAGTTTCGTGGCTCTGAGCGATGCTTGCAGGCGTTGCATGTGACGGTTTGGTCTTGAGAACACTTTGCTATATTTTCCTAGTTCCTGTGGGAAAATAGTGAGAGCATCGTATGGTGAGATCTATAAAGTAAAGCTAGATAAGACAGAGTTAAATATGAAAGATTTACAGGAAAAAGCACAAATCTCATACACATTTTAGTCAATTCTCCGGACGAATTTGTGTTTTTACCCGATCTACGAGTTGTTTATTAAATTTTTACTCAGAAGAATTCTGTTCGTGGCTTTTTTAGTTAACTTAACCTTTGTATGAAGCAAAAGAGTTAATACTCCCTCGGTTGCACTACATGTACAAGTTGTTTCACTCTAGAGTGTAAATTTTTCATTTTTTCCACACCCAAGTCTTCCTAGATTTTGTAAACAAAAATAGTACGCTCGGCTGAAAAATAGTAGATTCTAATACACTTGTTCAATTGAATCAGACGATAATAAAATTCTCCAGCGAAACAACACGCTCGTTTGCCTCCCTTGTTCTTTGATATAGTATACCCAGGAGTATTTGAAATCCGTAAAACTTTCCACAGTGAAGAACAGGTAGCATTTGCCACCCGTTTTCAAAACACGTGTAGTATTTCTGGTACTAGCTGCCAAAAGTTTCGCAAAAAGTGAAACTTACCTTTATTAAATGATTTCATGTTTGCCCCGCGACCCATGTCGTTATGTTTTTACACTCGTTTTCCGAGTTCACCACTGAGTCAGCTGTCATGGAATCGTGTTCAGTTATAAGATCTTGTAGGTGTTTTATATAGGCGACTGCACACCGCAGAGTCTCTACTTTGGACAGTTTCTTTTTGTCTGGGAAATATGGAATATGCTGGCGCAGACACGAAAATCCGTCGTTCACCATTCGAACTCTGTTTCGCTCGCGTTCATTTCTCCTCGCAACCGCAGAGGGTTCCATTTGAAACGCTAGAGTCGCGGGTACACAAGCTTTCTTTTTCGAGCGCTTCCTGATATGCTCGCCGTCTGTGCAATCGCCCGTGGGTCGAGACCTTTTCCTGCCGAGTAGTAAGATGTCCGTTGCTTTTAAATCACGTCGAGTAGATTGTACTGATAGTTTCAAAAGCTCGGACACGCTCTCTTCAGAAACTTTAAAATCCTGGTCAGATTCCATATCCATTTCTCGTCTTAGCGCGGACGTTTTAAAATCTAGTTCAGTTGTCCGTGCAAAGCCAATCCGGTGTCACTAACTAATAACACAACTCACGGGCTATTTACCAGTTCTCATGTATAATTTATTTTCTTTGTTGTGTAAATTCTATCTTTATGCGAATTAGGGAAAAGTGCCGGATACAAACATAGTCTTTTATGTCGTATTAACTGCGTCATAGAATCTCACCACCAACAAAAGAAATGAGAAACTACACCAAGTCGTTTCTCTAAAGTTTTTTACTAACAAAATGTACCACAAGGCCTTCCAACAAATTGCTCATATTACGACCGACCTTGTGTTAAACGTTTCATTTCGTCATACCTAAATTAAACATTGATTTAATTTTTTTTTTTCGAAACGAGTGCAAACTCGTCAATTAAAGAATATTAAAATATGCAATTTTTATCTTGGCGCAGAATCAGTGATCTTTTCTTGATCAAAACGAATCAACATCGGAGAGCTAGCAATGATCCAATGAAAATCCTGCTTCTTAACTGTATCTCTCTGATGGGAGTAGAGATAAATTCGCAACTTTTGATTTATTAAGAAAAAATAGATTGTTTGCTTTGATTTATATCTCTTTAAGAATTATTCAATTATCTCATGCCTTAAAAGATAGCAGGTGTTGTATCGCCATAAGGTTCCTATTCGATCCACAATAGAAATTTAATGAGCTATTTATGTAAGCCTTTCAATAGACCGAGCGGCAAGCGTAACTTCTAAGAAATATGGCATGATACATTAACAACAGTAATAAGGTTGGGTGGAATCTAGCTATATTCAATAAAATCGGACGAGCGCACAGCAGGAGATCCATATCTTAATTACTCGTACATGTCGTATGATTATTGACCAAGGAATTGGACGATAAGAACTTCTGTTTCTAATTACCAACAGCACAAGATGCATGAGCGAATTTTATTTATTTGTTAATTAAATACGAGATACGCGCATGCCTGAGTAGGATAATGACTTGTTCCCAGGTCTCTCTATTTTATCTAACGGTCGATTTCTTTCGGGTCACGTGGTTTGAAGGAAAAAAGGACTTCACCACTTCGACGGCACAGAACAAAGTGGGAGAAAAACTTGAAAAGTTCAAATGTTATAATTAATATTCAAATGATGAACATCTGTCCGACGGCCACTGCAACGCTAACAGTAGTCTTTGGACAAATTATTGTCTTATTTTAATTGTCGCTGGTTAGGATCTTTTATACGTCTAACGTGACAAGTTGCATGGCTTTACTCTCAAATCTTTACTACAGTTTTACGCGATCAAAACCCAGTTTGACAACAGAAAAAAAAGGTGTACAAATTCTGTTCACCAGGGATCAAGCTACTTTAATTTGGTTCTGAAAACAAAACCAAAACAAACGATATTAAAGCAAAAAAACATTTAAACTGTGGAAGCGCGGAGGTGCCCAAACGGTGTAATGGTGGGTTGACGATTTGTTTTGTTTTGTTTTGCTTCTTGTACGTTTTGAATTGATATGTGAAAGAGATATTTTGGCGATTCGATCTTCCAGCGTGGTGAAATTAAATTCAAATGCTGTGTTTACGTTCTCCAACCAACACCAAAATGGCGGCGAGTTCAAATGTATGTGAATGTATGTGAAAGGTTATCCAGATTAGCTATATTAAATTAACACGAACTGGTGGTTTTTCAGCGGACTCAAATTTTACTACGAAAGAAAGTAGTTTAAGTTTATAATATTGTGGATTACTGGAGAATAAAGTTGTATCAGAAGTCCATATATACAGTGTAGTTGTTATTAACGTCTTCATTGCAAGATTTCCGATCTGCTGCCGTGCTTAATCTCCGAAAGATTACTTGCTCATGGTGAACAAACATATTTTTCCTAGAGTGAACGGGGACATGGATCCCTTGTTAATTCCACACCAACACTCCAAGAAAAGCACAAGCCCTGTAGGCTCTGAAGGGAGAAAATCGTTACAAGTCAATATTTACTGTGACTTTTGTAAGTCTGAGATTGCAATTCAGCACAAAATAAACAAACAAAGAAGAGTATGAGTCAATGTCATTCATTTGCTGTCTGCATAAGTAATGTTTTAAATGTACTGTAAGAACTGTTATTTGTTTCTGTTTCACTGGTCTCAAAAAAATGAAATGTGGATACAATGGTTCAGAAGATAAAAAACTATATTATACTGTACTACTCGGTTTTTTTGTTTACAGTCTCTCAACTTGTCCAACTGTTTTGATAATCTATGACAATCGATATCAATGGATACCAATTTGATTGCTATTGATAATCGATAACCAATCAATGGCTAACATTCCTGTGTTTATCGATTAGTATCTATTTCCAGTAACAATCGATAAGGTATTTGATATCAGTTGGTTGCAGATTTTTTCAAGTTTCTGAAAGCTGATGGAATTTGCGCACAAATATTACCGCTTTGTACCAGTAAGTTGGTTGCAGATTTTTTCAAGTTTCTGAAAGCTGATGGAATTTGCGCACAAATATTACCGCTTTGTACCAGTAACTGTTAATACATATACTTTGAATGCTAACAGGAGGACGATACTCTCTTCTTTCTCTTCAGTGCCCCTTCTACAGGTATCTGGACGGTAGGTGGCCGACCTGTCCACAATGATTAATAACTTAAAACACATTACCCCGTTCTCTCCTCTTCTTGTTTGCAGGAAACATTTCACCAATGTTCACCTCTGGACGTGCAGGTGAAACACATTTTCATATGAATGGTTTTACACAGAGACTCATTTTGACACAGGCAAAGGATAACTCGGAATTGGCCTATTTGAGTACACAGGCATGCATTGGGGTGTACACCTTGCATAGAGCACTGCATTGCATTTCATACCCAGGGCTTCCTAGAAATGTTGTATGATCACACAGGTAGCGTTTGTGACATCAGCTGTTTGAGTTTATGTTAATCGGTACCAATCGATGAGTGGTTTTTGTGTTATCGATTGACCGAAACCAATTAACTTATTTTATTGATTGTATGCGTCGGTTGTTTGTGTGATTTATTTGAGCGATGGAATAGTTCCAACGCTGTGGGATGCCATTTTTGATATTAAAACCAAGCAGTTACGGAACTCTCTAGGTTTTAATATTTCGGTTTTTATAGTTTATGTAAGCGACGGGTGAAGACTGCATCAACAACGATCCGAATGAACGGCCGAGTGAACAGCCCAGCATGTGCATAAGCTCATGAAGCTCTGAACAAACAGACCGAGCAGACGAAGGCAGAGAATGCAGAAAGTCATCCACACGACTGACTGACGAGAGGGTTTAATTGAGTGGTAACACGAAGTCCACATTTATTTATGTTTGTATGAATAATATTGTTTGTTTGATATATTTGAGCGAGGGAATAGTTCCAACGCTGTGGGATGCCATTTTTTGATATTAAAACCAAGAAGTTACGGAACTCTCTAGGTTTTAATACTTCGGCTTTTATAATTTATGTAAGTAACGGATGAAAACTGCATCAACAACGATCCGAATGAACGGCCGAGTGAACAGCCCAGCATGTGCATAAGCTCATGAAGCTCTGACCAAACAGACCGAGCAGACGAAGGCAGAGAATACAGAAAGTTATCCACACGACTGACTGACGAGAGGGTTTAATTGAGTAGTAAAATGAAGTCCATACGTATTTATGTTTGTATGAATAACAGACGCAATCTGCACCAACGGCAAACTGAATGAACGGAAGAATGAACAGCCAGACAGGTGCATAAGCACCTGAATGCCTGAGCAGACAAACCGGACAAACAAGAGAGCCGAAAATACAGAAAGTCATCTATGCGAATGACTGACTATGGTGTTTTAGTTAGTAGTAATCTGTCGACCCTATGATATTTTATTTTGACATTTTAAATAAGGAATTTAGTGAGCTCACTAATAAGTTTTCTTGAATCGAAGTAGATTGATAGAAAAAATTCTTGCCTGCTCAGAAAGTCTGCCATTCTCATCAGGGGCACAGTGACAGACCCGTTAGAGAGATGATTTTTAAACGAGAAGCACGCGAGTAGTCAGGGTAAGCGCGCGCGGGAAGACGTTAAATTGATCTTTGTCCGTACTGTAACGTATTTCTTACTAAAAGCCAAGTCAGGGTGAATCTCTCTAAACGCACGTTTCAAACTGTGGTACCACAGCTGGCCCAACGTGCCTGAGCTTGCTGCTATCAATCTATAACGATTAAGCATTTAAAATGGTTTATAAAACGACAAAATTATAATGCTAAAAGTTAAAGTTCGTTGATCGTGCTTTGACATTTAGTGATGAGAAAACGTTTAAGCAAAATGTACCGCAATCCAAACAAGTTTTTGCAGCTGTTTTTTAACCAATGTTTTCAGCATGAAGTTAACTTATTTAAATCTTTAGTAAAAGGCAAAATGCTGAACTTACCATCGGAAAAATGAGCGCCTGACACGGAGTAAAATATTTGGTCGTTTTTTACTTGATGGCTCGCGACGACTGTCTGCACGCGCGTACTTTTATTTAAACGGGTGCACGCGTTAAGCGCGCGCAACCTGGGTACTAAAAAAGTTTTCATTTGCATAGCCTAGCTAGCGGTTAAAAAGCTAAAAGTTAAGGCTTTTTTTGATTTGTTAAGGCGAACCGTTTAAGATAGTTAAAACAAGACGTTTAACTGTTTACAGGTTTAACTGTTTCAGAATACTGTTTCCAGGTTTAACTGTTTCGGAATACTTTTTTGTTTATGTAAGTAACGGATGCACACTGCACCAACAACGATCCGAATGAACGGCCGAATGAACAGACCAAAATGTGCATAAGCACATGACAGTCTGCAAAAACTGACCGAGCAGACGAAGGCTGAGAGGACAGAGAGCCACCCACACGACTGACTGACTAAAGGGTTTAACAAAAGTGGTAAGGTATAGTCTATACGTACAATTATGTTTGTGTAAAAATACAGACGCAATCCGCACCATCGGCAAACTGAGTGAACGGAAAGGTGAACAGCCAGACAAGTGCATAAGCACCTGAATGCCTGAGCAAACAAACCGAACAAACAAGAGAGCCGAAGACACAGAAAATCAGCTATGCAAATGAAAGACTATATGGTTTTATGTGGCAGTAACCTGTTGTTCTTCTGAAAATTCTTTAGTTATTTTTTCTTAAGGAATGTTTATATTTAAAATTAAGGAAACTCCCTAATTAAATGACAAAACCCACAAAAGTTTACGGGCCATGGGCTCGCCTTCCCGGATACATCCATCCGTCTTTACAGAGAGCCGGAATGCCTTTGGCAGTACCCTCTCTCTGTGGGTACAAGTGCAATGTCGTTCTACAGACATACTCGTCTATCACAAGGGCGAGAAGAGGTCTGACACAACAGACCCACGGTGGACTGGATCGTGGGTTGGACATGGTCCGCCATATGGTGGGATGAAATCCGGCATATGGTATAAAGCAAATTGTTTGTGTGATTTATTTGAGCGATGGAATAGTTCCAACGCTGTGGGATGCCATTTTTGATATTAAAACCAAGCAGTTACGGAACTCTCTAGGTTTTAATATTTCGGTTTTTATAGTTTATGTAAGCGACGGGTGAAGACTGCATCAACAACGATCCGAATGAACGGCCGAGTGAACAGCCCAGCATGTGCATAAGCTCATGAAGCTCTGAACAAACAGACCGAGCAGACGAAGGCAGAGAATGCAGAAAGTCATCCACACGACTGACTGACGAGAGGGTTTAATTGAGTGGTAACACGAAGTCCACATTTATTTATGTTTGTATGAATAATATTGTTTGTTTGATATATTTGAGCGAGGGAATAGTTCCAACGCTGTGGGATGCCATTTTTTGATATTAAAACCAAGAAGTTACGGAACTCTCTAGGTTTTAATACTTCGGCTTTTATAATTTATGTAAGTAACGGATGAAAACTGCATCAACAACGATCCGAATGAACGGCCGAGTGAACAGCCCAGCATGTGCATAAGCTCATGAAGCTCTGACCAAACAGACCGAGCAGACGAAGGCAGAGAATACAGAAAGTTATCCACACGACTGACTGACGAGAGGGTTTAATTGAGTAGTAAAATGAAGTCCATACGTATTTATGTTTGTATGAATAACAGACGCAATCTGCACCAACGGCAAACTGAATGAACGGAAGAATGAACAGCCAGACAGGTGCATAAGCACCTGAATGCCTGAGCAGACAAACCGGACAAACAAGAGAGCCGAAAATACAGAAAGTCATCTATGCGAATGACTGACTATGGTGTTTTAGTTAGTAGTAATCTGTCGACCCTATGATATTTTATTTTGACATTTTAAATAAGGAATTTAGTGAGCTCACTAATAAGTTTTCTTGAATCGAAGTAGATTGATAGAAAAAATTCTTGCCTGCTCAGAAAGTCTGCCATTCTCATCAGGGGCACAGTGACAGACCCGTTAGAGAGATGATTTTTAAACGAGAAGCACGCGAGTAGTCAGGGTAAGCGCGCGCGGGAAGACGTTAAATTGATCTTTGTCCGTACTGTAACGTATTTCTTACTAAAAGCCAAGTCAGGGTGAATCTCTCTAAACGCACGTTTCAAACTGTGGTACCACAGCTGGCCCAACGTGCCTGAGCTTGCTGCTATCAATCTATAACGATTAAGCATTTAAAATGGTTTATAAAACGACAAAATTATAATGCTAAAAGTTAAAGTTCGTTGATCGTGCTTTGACATTTAGTGATGAGAAAACGTTTAAGCAAAATGTACCGCAATCCAAACAAGTTTTTGCAGCTGTTTTTTAACCAATGTTTTCAGCATGAAGTTAACTTATTTAAATCTTTAGTAAAAGGCAAAATGCTGAACTTACCATCGGAAAAATGAGCGCCTGACACGGAGTAAAATATTTGGTCGTTTTTTACTTGATGGCTCGCGACGACTGTCTGCACGCGCGTACTTTTATTTAAACGGGTGCACGCGTTAAGCGCGCGCAACCTGGGTACTAAAAAAGTTTCATTTGCATAGCCTAGCTAGCGGTTAAAAAGCTAAAAGTTAAGGCTTTTTTTGATTTGTTAAGGCGAACCGTTTAAGATAGTTAAAACAAGACGTTTAACTGTTTACAGGTTTAACTGTTTCAGAATACTGTTTTCAGGTTTAACTGTTTCGGAATACTTTTTTGTTTATGTAAGTAACGGATGCACACTGCACCAACAACGATCCGAATGAACGGCCGAATGAACAGACCAAAATGTGCATAAGCACATGACAGTCTGCAAAAACTGACCGAGCAGACGAAGGCTGAGAGGACAGAGAGCCACCCACACGACTGACTGACTAAAGGGTTTAACAAAAGTGGTAAGGTATAGTCTATACGTACAATTATGTTTGTGTAAAAATACAGACGCAATCCGCACCATCGGCAAACTGAGTGAACGGAAAGGTGAACAGCCAGACAAGTGCATAAGCACCTGAATGCCTGAGCAAACAAACCGAACAAACAAGAGAGCCGAAGACACAGAAAATCAGCTATGCAAATGAAAGACTATATGGTTTTATGTGGCAGTAACCTGTTGTTCTTCTGAAAATTCTTTAGTTATTTTTTCTTAAGGAATGTTTATATTTAAAATTAAGGAAACTCCCTAATTAAATGACAAAACCCACAAAAGTTTACGGGCCATGGGCTCGCCTTCCCGGATACATCCATCCGTCTTTACAGAGAGCCGGAATGCCTTTGGCAGTACCCTCTCTCTGTGGGTACAAGTGCAATGTCGTTCTACAGACATACTCGTCTATCACAAGGGCGAGAAGAGGTCTGACACAACAGACCCACGGTGGACTGGATCGTGGGTTGGACATGGTCCGCCATATGGTGGGATGAAATCCGGCATATGGTATAAAGCAAATTGTTTGTGTGATTTATTTGAGCGATGGAATAGTTCCAACGCTGTGGGATGCCATTTTTGATATTAAAACCAAGCAGTTACGGAACTCTCTAGGTTTTAATATTTCGGTTTTTATAGTTTATGTAAGCGACGGGTGAAGACTGCATCAACAACGATCCGAATGAACGGCCGAGTGAACAGCCCAGCATGTGCATAAGCTCATGAAGCTCTGAACAAACAGACCGAGCAGACGAAGGCAGAGAATGCAGAAAGTCATCCACACGACTGACTGACGAGAGGGTTTAATTGAGTGGTAACACGAAGTCCACATTTATTTATGTTTGTATGAATAATATTGTTTGTTTGATATATTTGAGCGAGGGAATAGTTCCAACGCTGTGGGATGCCATTTTTTGATATTAAAACCAAGAAGTTACGGAACTCTCTAGGTTTTAATACTTCGGCTTTTATAATTTATGTAAGTAACGGATGAAAACTGCATCAACAACGATCCGAATGAACGGCCGAGTGAACAGCCCAGCATGTGCATAAGCTCATGAAGCTCTGACCAAACAGACCGAGCAGACGAAGGCAGAGAATACAGAAAGTTATCCACACGACTGACTGACGAGAGGGTTTAATTGAGTAGTAAAATGAAGTCCATACGTATTTATGTTTGTATGAATAACAGACGCAATCTGCACCAACGGCAAACTGAATGAACGGAAGAATGAACAGCCAGACAGGTGCATAAGCACCTGAATGCCTGAGCAGACAAACCGGACAAACAAGAGAGCCGAAAATACAGAAAGTCATCTATGCGAATGACTGACTATGGTGTTTTAGTTAGTAGTAATCTGTCGACCCTATGATATTTTATTTTGACATTTTAAATAAGGAATTTAGTGAGCTCACTAATAAGTTTTCTTGAATCGAAGTAGATTGATAGAAAAAATTCTTGCCTGCTCAGAAAGTCTGCCATTCTCATCAGGGGCACAGTGACAGACCCGTTAGAGAGATGATTTTTAAACGAGAAGCACGCGAGTAGTCAGGGTAAGCGCGCGCGGGAAGACGTTAAATTGATCTTTGTCCGTACTGTAACGTATTTCTTACTAAAAGCCAAGTCAGGGTGAATCTCTCTAAACGCACGTTTCAAACTGTGGTACCACAGCTGGCCCAACGTGCCTGAGCTTGCTGCTATCAATCTATAACGATTAAGCATTTAAAATGGTTTATAAAACGACAAAATTATAATGCTAAAAGTTAAAGTTCGTTGATCGTGCTTTGACATTTAGTGATGAGAAAACGTTTAAGCAAAATGTACCGCAATCCAAACAAGTTTTTGCAGCTGTTTTTTAACCAATGTTTTCAGCATGAAGTTAACTTATTTAAATCTTTAGTAAAAGGCAAAATGCTGAACTTACCATCGGAAAAATGAGCGCCTGACACGGAGTAAAATATTTGGTCGTTTTTTACTTGATGGCTCGCGACGACTGTCTGCACGCGCGTACTTTTATTTAAACGGGTGCACGCGTTAAGCGCGCGCAACCTGGGTACTAAAAAAGTTTTCATTTGCATAGCCTAGCTAGCGGTTAAAAAGCTAAAAGTTAAGGCTTTTTTTGATTTGTTAAGGCGAACCGTTTAAGATAGTTAAAACAAGACGTTTAACTGTTTACAGGTTTAACTGTTTCAGAATACTGTTTCCAGGTTTAACTGTTTCGGAATACTTTTTTGTTTATGTAAGTAACGGATGCACACTGCACCAACAACGATCCGAATGAACGGCCGAATGAACAGACCAAAATGTGCATAAGCACATGACAGTCTGCAAAAACTGACCGAGCAGACGAAGGCTGAGAGGACAGAGAGCCACCCACACGACTGACTGACTAAAGGGTTTAACAAAAGTGGTAAGGTATAGTCTATACGTACAATTATGTTTGTGTAAAAATACAGACGCAATCCGCACCATCGGCAAACTGAGTGAACGGAAAGGTGAACAGCCAGACAAGTGCATAAGCACCTGAATGCCTGAGCAAACAAACCGAACAAACAAGAGAGCCGAAGACACAGAAAATCAGCTATGCAAATGAAAGACTATATGGTTTTATGTGGCAGTAACCTGTTGTTCTTCTGAAAATTCTTTAGTTATTTTTTCTTAAGGAATGTTTATATTTAAAATTAAGGAAACTCCCTAATTAAATGACAAAACCCACAAAAGTTTACGGGCCATGGGCTCGCCTTCCCGGATACATCCATCCGTCTTTACAGAGAGCCGGAATGCCTTTGGCAGTACCCTCTCTCTGTGGGTACAAGTGCAATGTCGTTCTACAGACATACTCGTCTATCACAAGGGCGAGAAGAGGTCTGACACAACAGACCCACGGTGGACTGGATCGTGGGTTGGACATGGTCCGCCATATGGTGGGATGAAATCCGGCATATGGTATAAAGCAAATTGTTTGTGTGATTTATTTGAGCGATGGAATAGTTCCAACGCTGTGGGATGCCATTTTTGATATTAAAACCAAGCAGTTACGGAACTCTCTAGGTTTTAATATTTCGGTTTTTATAGTTTATGTAAGCGACGGGTGAAGACTGCATCAACAACGATCCGAATGAACGGCCGAGTGAACAGCCCAGCATGTGCATAAGCTCATGAAGCTCTGAACAAACAGACCGAGCAGACGAAGGCAGAGAATGCAGAAAGTCATCCACACGACTGACTGACGAGAGGGTTTAATTGAGTGGTAACACGAAGTCCACATTTATTTATGTTTGTATGAATAATATTGTTTGTTTGATATATTTGAGCGAGGGAATAGTTCCAACGCTGTGGGATGCCATTTTTTGATATTAAAACCAAGAAGTTACGGAACTCTCTAGGTTTTAATACTTCGGCTTTTATAATTTATGTAAGTAACGGATGAAAACTGCATCAACAACGATCCGAATGAACGGCCGAGTGAACAGCCCAGCATGTGCATAAGCTCATGAAGCTCTGACCAAACAGACCGAGCAGACGAAGGCAGAGAATACAGAAAGTTATCCACACGACTGACTGACGAGAGGGTTTAATTGAGTAGTAAAATGAAGTCCATACGTATTTATGTTTGTATGAATAACAGACGCAATCTGCACCAACGGCAAACTGAATGAACGGAAGAATGAACAGCCAGACAGGTGCATAAGCACCTGAATGCCTGAGCAGACAAACCGGACAAACAAGAGAGCCGAAAATACAGAAAGTCATCTATGCGAATGACTGACTATGGTGTTTTAGTTAGTAGTAATCTGTCGACCCTATGATATTTTATTTTGACATTTTAAATAAGGAATTTAGTGAGCTCACTAATAAGTTTTCTTGAATCGAAGTAGATTGATAGAAAAAATTCTTGCCTGCTCAGAAAGTCTGCCATTCTCATCAGGGGCACAGTGACAGACCCGTTAGAGAGATGATTTTTAAACGAGAAGCACGCGAGTAGTCAGGGTAAGCGCGCGCGGGAAGACGTTAAATTGATCTTTGTCCGTACTGTAACGTATTTCTTACTAAAAGCCAAGTCAGGGTGAATCTCTCTAAACGCACGTTTCAAACTGTGGTACCACAGCTGGCCCAACGTGCCTGAGCTTGCTGCTATCAATCTATAACGATTAAGCATTTAAAATGGTTTATAAAACGACAAAATTATAATGCTAAAAGTTAAAGTTCGTTGATCGTGCTTTGACATTTAGTGATGAGAAAACGTTTAAGCAAAATGTACCGCAATCCAAACAAGTTTTTGCAGCTGTTTTTTAACCAATGTTTTCAGCATGAAGTTAACTTATTTAAATCTTTAGTAAAAGGCAAAATGCTGAACTTACCATCGGAAAAATGAGCGCCTGACACGGAGTAAAATATTTGGTCGTTTTTTACTTGATGGCTCGCGACGACTGTCTGCACGCGCGTACTTTTATTTAAACGGGTGCACGCGTTAAGCGCGCGCAACCTGGGTACTAAAAAAGTTTTCATTTGCATAGCCTAGCTAGCGGTTAAAAAGCTAAAAGTTAAGGCTTTTTTTGATTTGTTAAGGCGAACCGTTTAAGATAGTTAAAACAAGACGTTTAACTGTTTACAGGTTTAACTGTTTCAGAATACTGTTTCCAGGTTTAACTGTTTCGGAATACTTTTTTGTTTATGTAAGTAACGGATGCACACTGCACCAACAACGATCCGAATGAACGGCCGAATGAACAGACCAAAATGTGCATAAGCACATGACAGTCTGCAAAAACTGACCGAGCAGACGAAGGCTGAGAGGACAGAGAGCCACCCACACGACTGACTGACTAAAGGGTTTAACAAAAGTGGTAAGGTATAGTCTATACGTACAATTATGTTTGTGTAAAAATACAGACGCAATCCGCACCATCGGCAAACTGAGTGAACGGAAAGGTGAACAGCCAGACAAGTGCATAAGCACCTGAATGCCTGAGCAAACAAACCGAACAAACAAGAGAGCCGAAGACACAGAAAATCAGCTATGCAAATGAAAGACTATATGGTTTTATGTGGCAGTAACCTGTTGTTCTTCTGAAAATTCTTTAGTTATTTTTTCTTAAGGAATGTTTATATTTAAAATTAAGGAAACTCCCTAATTAAATGACAAAACCCACAAAAGTTTACGGGCCATGGGCTCGCCTTCCCGGATACATCCATCCGTCTTTACAGAGAGCCGGAATGCCTTTGGCAGTACCCTCTCTCTGTGGGTACAAGTGCAATGTCGTTCTACAGACATACTCGTCTATCACAAGGGCGAGAAGAGGTCTGACACAACAGACCCACGGTGGACTGGATCGTGGGTTGGACATGGTCCGCCATATGGTGGGATGAAATCCGGCATATGGTATAAAGCAAATTGTTTGTGTGATTTATTTGAGCGATGGAATAGTTCCAACGCTGTGGGATGCCATTTTTGATATTAAAACCAAGCAGTTACGGAACTCTCTAGGTTTTAATATTTCGGTTTTTATAGTTTATGTAAGCGACGGGTGAAGACTGCATCAACAACGATCCGAATGAACGGCCGAGTGAACAGCCCAGCATGTGCATAAGCTCATGAAGCTCTGAACAAACAGACCGAGCAGACGAAGGCAGAGAATGCAGAAAGTCATCCACACGACTGACTGACGAGAGGGTTTAATTGAGTGGTAACACGAAGTCCACATTTATTTATGTTTGTATGAATAATATTGTTTGTTTGATATATTTGAGCGAGGGAATAGTTCCAACGCTGTGGGATGCCATTTTTTGATATTAAAACCAAGAAGTTACGGAACTCTCTAGGTTTTAATACTTCGGCTTTTATAATTTATGTAAGTAACGGATGAAAACTGCATCAACAACGATCCGAATGAACGGCCGAGTGAACAGCCCAGCATGTGCATAAGCTCATGAAGCTCTGACCAAACAGACCGAGCAGACGAAGGCAGAGAATACAGAAAGTTATCCACACGACTGACTGACGAGAGGGTTTAATTGAGTAGTAAAATGAAGTCCATACGTATTTATGTTTGTATGAATAACAGACGCAATCTGCACCAACGGCAAACTGAATGAACGGAAGAATGAACAGCCAGACAGGTGCATAAGCACCTGAATGCCTGAGCAGACAAACCGGACAAACAAGAGAGCCGAAAATACAGAAAGTCATCTATGCGAATGACTGACTATGGTGTTTTAGTTAGTAGTAATCTGTCGACCCTATGATATTTTATTTTGACATTTTAAATAAGGAATTTAGTGAGCTCACTAATAAGTTTTCTTGAATCGAAGTAGATTGATAGAAAAAATTCTTGCCTGCTCAGAAAGTCTGCCATTCTCATCAGGGGCACAGTGACAGACCCGTTAGAGAGATGATTTTTAAACGAGAAGCACGCGAGTAGTCAGGGTAAGCGCGCGCGGGAAGACGTTAAATTGATCTTTGTCCGTACTGTAACGTATTTCTTACTAAAAGCCAAGTCAGGGTGAATCTCTCTAAACGCACGTTTCAAACTGTGGTACCACAGCTGGCCCAACGTGCCTGAGCTTGCTGCTATCAATCTATAACGATTAAGCATTTAAAATGGTTTATAAAACGACAAAATTATAATGCTAAAAGTTAAAGTTCGTTGATCGTGCTTTGACATTTAGTGATGAGAAAACGTTTAAGCAAAATGTACCGCAATCCAAACAAGTTTTTGCAGCTGTTTTTTAACCAATGTTTTCAGCATGAAGTTAACTTATTTAAATCTTTAGTAAAAGGCAAAATGCTGAACTTACCATCGGAAAAATGAGCGCCTGACACGGAGTAAAATATTTGGTCGTTTTTTACTTGATGGCTCGCGACGACTGTCTGCACGCGCGTACTTTTATTTAAACGGGTGCACGCGTTAAGCGCGCGCAACCTGGGTACTAAAAAAGTTTTCATTTTTGTTTTTTGTGGTTTATTGTAATGCGAAGGACTGGTTCCAACGTTGTGGGAATGTCACTTTTATATTAAAACCCTTAAGTTCCGGAACGTTGGGGTTTTAATATTTCGGATATTAATTGAGTGTAGGTAAATGATGCAAGTCGCACCAACAACAATCCGAATGAACAGACGAATGAAACGGTCTAGCATGCGCAAAGCCCATGCAGATACGAACACACAGACTGAGCAGACGGGTGCCGAAATGGCGAAAAGCATCCAACAAGTGATTGTCTAAAGGGATTAATTTTTTTAAATTCTGGTGTTTGATGTAGATTGCATCAACGGACCCCCGAATGAACAGACGAATGAAACAGCCCAGCATGCGCAAAGCTCATGAGGGTCTGGACAAACAGGCTGAGCAGACAGAAGCCAAGAAAGCAAAATACATCCATACATGACTAACTTAGGAGATTTATAGTTTTTTAAAAAATTTTTGGTTTAGGATGCAAAATTTTAATCAACAAACCACCGAATGAACAGACGAGCAGAGCAGCCCAACATGTGCAAAAGCCCATGCAACTCTGAACAACCCGACTGAGCAAACAGAGGCTGACGGCCCAAAACAACATCCATATTGCGATTTACCTGAAGAGATTAAATTATTATGAGAAAATAATTTTTGTTTTGTGTTTAATGGCTATTTGGGTTAGTTGGTGATTAAATTTTTCAGCATAATTTGTTGGGTTACAGAGATAATGAGTTTGTTTATTTTGTAGGTAAGGGATTCAGATTGCTCCAACAGCAAGCCGGACGAACAGACGAATGAAACATCCTAGCATGTGCATAAGCCCATGAAGGTATGAACAGACGGACTGAGCGGGCGGAAGCCAACGGCACAAAATGACATCCATCTATGTGATTGGCTAGTGGGTTTTAGTTTATTATGTTTATATTTATATTAATTTTATTTTCCATTTTTGTAGCCTTTTTAACTAGGTGAGTGATGGAAAAAATAAAATAAAATAAAATAAAATTTTGTTGGGGGGTATAGATATGTCAGATTTAATTATAAACGTATGATTAAATTTTACAAATGGTTAATCGAACGAGTAGATTTATGAAAAGGTTCTGCATTTAAATGTTAAATGTGATTTTGAGGTTTTGTTGCCCTAACTAAGTAGAAAATGTTTCTTGTGATTGTTAGGTGAAGGACTAGTTGTATTTTCTTTTTTGAAAGTAACATGTTTTTTGGTTCTTATGCTTTGATGTAGGTAGAGGATGCGAATGATATCTGGAAGGTCAGTGGAACGACCTAGCATGTGCATTGTCCAAGAGGGTACGCATACGTTAAACAGTTGAGCAGATGGAGGAGGTAAAGGGTTCCGAAAGTCTAGAAGAGCAATTGGCAATATGGAACCACCCATGGCAATTTGGACTGATGGAAGATGGCCAGGCTCTATGCAGGCATATATATGATTTTTTAGATGACTCGATACATGGATAAATTGGATGGCATCCTAAAAGTTCTCCCGAAAAAGGGCCGGGCTCCAACTCACAAAAAGTGATATTAAGTGGCCTTTGGATTAATTTCCCTAAGATTTTTATATTTTGGTAAAATGAAAGACTAGTTTCAATGCGTTGGGATGCGATGAGGGTACTGTTGTTTTTCTAATCAATTAATTACATGGAGGTTGTCTTTCCCATGCAAATTACGGACACATGGTTCGCAATATCTATTAAGGTGCCAGTTCAGAGAATGCTTTTTGATAAAATTTTAAACATGTTCTGGAATGTTGTCTGTCGCATAACGTATTTTATCAAGACAAAGGGGACGATAGAAATGTACTCATATTATCCCTTTTTTTGGGGGGTTTCTTTTTGTTTTCTTTCTGCGTCTTTTTTACTTTAAAATGCCCTTTCATTGGTGGACTTGGAAATATAAATTTATATGTGCAATTAGTTATTATATTTTGTTTATTAAGTGTATCGATGCAGAAATAAAATGACATTTTGTTTAAAGGCTTTTGAATAATTTTTGTGTCTCTCTAGTTAGAGCCCTTAATTCACCTGCAATTAAAGTTAATTGCGCAGCAAGCTGCTTGGCCCTTATACATTTCTTATCAAGTAATTCTTGTTGTCTTTTTTTGTCGTTTTTTGTTTTCTTGTACTTTTCCATTTTTTCGTTTAATTTCTTTTTTAACATTTTTTCTTTTCTTAGTCTAAACTTCTTCTTCTTGTTCTGTTTTCTTGGCCTCTTTTGGCTCTTTCCATTCTGAAACAAATCATTAATTTTACATTTGTAGGCATTTATTTTCATCTTTTAGTGAGAGAACTTATAAATAGTGAGCTCACTATTAAAGATTATGTCATACCATTCTCTAAGAACAAAAATATAGTCCTTTTCTCGTCAGGAGTCCAGAAGGACTATATGGTTAGCAAGTTTAGGGCGGGTAAGTTCATTCAAATATACCGTGAGAGAGGGACTGGGACCCGGCCGAGATTGTAAAATTAATGTAAATTTGACTTCTCTGGTTTGACTTACTAACCTGCACGTTTCAAACCGTTTGGTACCATTCGGCTGGACTCTACGTGCAATTTGTCTTTAGGAATGGTATGAGTTCCCTAGTTTTCAAGTAGAAGATCGGTAAAGTACCTTCTTTCCTCGGTGCTTTTCATCTGTGCTTGTGAGGTTGGCATCCGAAGAGTCGGCCAAAATGTCAGCCATTTTCTTTGTGGTGTCGAAGAGCAGAATGCAAGAAAATCAACCGGTAAGTTGGATCGTTCGTTATGTTTTCTGAATTATTTAAATATTATTTTGAGTGGGGGATCTTACCGTTTGCTCAGTCTCCATTGAAATTTTTTGCCGACTGCGAAATGGCGTAGTGGATACGACAAAGATTTTCAAATTTTGAGTGGCAAGCGTTCCCTCGCGCTTGCTTGGTGAAGATTTTTATTGCTCGCGCTCAGAATTGTTAAAATATAAGTCTTTAGGTTCTGTGTAAATCTTGCTGATAATGTGTCGAAAGTTAGATAATTTGCTCCTTGATTTTTAACATAAACTCGAGCTTGTTCGTGTGTTACTTAGTCTCTATACTTTGGTCATACATAGTAAGTTTGGTTAAGCTCGTTTTTGTTTTAAGTCTTATGATTAGAATCTGTGTAACGGTTTATTTTCGTCAGAGCTATTTCGGTTAGGATTATGACGGAATTAAGGGACTGTTAAAACTGATGCTCGTTGTGAAATTGACATCTCCTGTGAAATTGACATCTTTCTGTATAAATCTGTGTTCAATTTCTTGGAAATGGCTTCGGGTTCCTCCTACTGTACTGCGTTGATCGATGTATGGAAAGGAAATGTGAAGAAGGCCAGGATTTTAACTGGTTTACTTCGTGATTAGCTGTACTCTGTAAGCGATTTGTATGATGAACTTGCCTCGCGTTCGGCGGACTTATTTAAATTTAATTATGCCAATGATGAAGAGATTGTTTTTAAAGCTGGTGAGGTACAAGAGGATTGTGATAGGACATTAAGGAATGCTGAAGTAAAAAGGGTGCGAAATGAACATGAACAAAAATTGGCTGAAGTCCAAACCAGGATCGATGAGATCGTGACAAATCGGTTAAAGCTGCTTGCTAGCGAGATCACTTCATTGAGGAGGTTGAGAGGAAAACCAATTGGAAGGAAGAGGAAGAGCAGGTTGGCGTGTTCCAGGGACGCAAGTCTCATGGAGATAAGGCGGATTATAAAAAATTATGAAAGACTTTCTTTGAGGAGATATGAACTGTATAAAAAGCAAGTTATTACAAAAATTGAACGGTTTCGGAGGCAACAAGAAGAGAGTGAACTATTAACAGAGAAAATGAGGAAGAGGTCTAGTTTACATAACTTTTCTGCCTTTAAAATTCAGGATGCTTATGAGTCTATTTTGGAGAAGAGTGGAGGGTATGTACCAGCTACAGATGATCACCCTAAATCATTTCTAAGCTATGTGAAACAGTTTAAGCACCATGCTGAGGCTGCATTACTCCAGTATGTTCTAAGGGTTACTGGCCAGAGGCTAAAAAATAATTATAAGACTAATGTTTCCACTAAGAGAAGAAACCAAAGGGTTTCTGTAAGTTCTTTGAGGTCCCAGGTTAGGTATAACCTTTCGCATCCTAGGCTAAGTAGACAAGATAGGAATTTTGTTTATACTTCTTTGAGGGCTATTGATAGGTTTTTTATTAAATATGTGAAGTGCGGGGATCAAATTTTTAGTGGGAGGTTTACTGGGGAGCGGTTGCTTGTTGATCAGTTAGGAAAATTTTTAAAAGGGCTTCCTGTGGTATTGAGAGAGAGTGATAAAAATTTGGGTTGGTCTTTGAATAGTGTAGATTGGTATCGGGAAGAGTATAAACGTCAGTTAGCTTCTTCATCGTATAAATGGGTGGGTAAATTGGATTTGATAGAAAGTTTGAAAAAGGGTTGTAGGAGTGAGTTAAAAGCTTTGGTTTTAAAATATAAAGATTTTTTGTCTATTTCTGATTATAAATTTTTTAATTTGGAAGGGGTTAGGTATTACATTTTACCAAGTTTGAATTTATTGCCTAAGGTTCATAAGTTGTCTGAAGAGGCCTCTGTGAACAACGAAGGCTTATTACGGGGCAGGCCAATAATAACTGGCCATAGTTGGTGTATTATAGAGGCTTCCAAATTTATTCAGAGGGAATTGAGGGATGTTATTAGCGAGTTTCGGAGTTATTTAGCAAAGACGGGTAGGAGGGATACTTTCCTAGGCAGTAGTGGTGAGTTAGTTAATATTTTGGGCAAAAGAACATTCAAATTTTGGGGAGCTAACACTTTGGTAACTTTTGATTTCAAGGATTTGTATACTAATATATTATTTGAGGATGCTTCACGTACATTAAGGAGTTTGGTTAAAATTTTGAAATTAGATAATAGGAGGATTTCCTTTATATTGGAGCTTTATCAATTTTGTAATCAGTGGAATTATTTTAATGTTGGAGATGATGTCTTTAAACAGGTTGAGGGTTTGAGTATGGGTTGTTATTTTAGTAAGGAAATTAGTGATCTTGTGTTAATGTATTCTGAGTATCAATATAGTCTTATTTCGGTTGGTAGAGGGATCAGATTCCTGAAAAGGTATGCGGATGATGGTATAATGATTTTTGATTCTGCTAGCTATGATAATGTTGTTAGGGAAATCAGTGCATTGATGTTATTTTACCCAAATAATCTAGTAATTAATGTTAAACTGAATAAGGTATATTGCCAGTATTTGGACTTATCTTTGTCCATAGATGATGTAACTGCAGAAGGGGGTAGGGTACATTATAAAACCTTTTTTAAAAAATTTCATAAATTTTCTTACTTAGATCCTAGGTCAAATCATCCAAAACATGTTTTCAGGGGCTTGGTGAGAACTGAGTGTATAAGATATATTAGGAATTCTTCTTGTATTTCAGATTATCTTCATTCTTTAGAGTTGTTTAGGATGAGGTTATTGAAACTAGGGTATAAAGATAGCTTTATAAAGAGACATGCAGTGAGCTATTATTTAGAATGGTACCAAACGGTTTGAAACGTGCAGGTTAGTAAGTCAAACCAGAGAAGTCAAATTTACATTAATTTTACAATCTCGGCCGGGTCCCAGTCCCTCTCTCACGGTATATTTGAATGAACTTACCCGCCCTAAACTTGCTAACCATATAGTCCTTCTGGACTCCTGACGAGAAAAGGACTATATTTTTGTTCTTAGAGAATGGTATGACATAATCTTTAATAGTGAGCTCACTATTTATAAGTTCTCTCACTAAAAGATGAAAATAAATGCCTACAAATGTAAAATTAATGATTTGTTTCAGAATGGAAAGAGCCAAAAGAGGCCAAGAAAACAGAACAAGAAGAAGAAGTTTAGACTAAGAAAAGAAAAAATGTTAAAAAAGAAATTAAACGAAAAAATGGAAAAGTACAAGAAAACAAAAAACGACAAAAAAAGACAACAAGAATTACTTGATAAGAAATGTATAAGGGCCAAGCAGCTTGCTGCGCAATTAACTTTAATTGCAGGTGAATTAAGGGCTCTAACTAGAGAGACACAAAAATTATTCAAAAGCCTTTAAACAAAATGTCATTTTATTTCTGCATCGATACACTTAATAAACAAAATATAATAACTAATTGCACATATAAATTTATATTTCCAAGTCCACCAATGAAAGGGCATTTTAAAGTAAAAAAGACGCAGAAAGAAAACAAAAAGAAACCCCCCAAAAAAAGGGATAATATGAGTACATTTCTATCGTCCCCTTTGTCTTGATAAAATACGTTATGCGACAGACAACATTCCAGAACATGTTTAAAATTTTATCAAAAAGCATTCTCTGAACTGGCACCTTAATAGATATTGCGAACCATGTGTCCGTAATTTGCATGGGAAAGACAACCTCCATGTAATTAATTGATTAGAAAAACAACAGTACCCTCATCGCATCCCAACGCATTGAAACTAGTCTTTCATTTTACCAAAATATAAAAATCTTAGGGAAATTAATCCAAAGGCCACTTAATATCACTTTTTGTGAGTTGGAGCCCGGCCCTTTTTCGGGAGAACTTTTAGGATGCCATCCAATTTATCCATGTATCGAGTCATCTAAAAAATCATATATATGCCTGCATAGAGCCTGGCCATCTTCCATCAGTCCAAATTGCCATGGGTGGTTCCATATTGCCAATTGCTCTTCTAGACTTTCGGAACCCTTTACCTCCTCCATCTGCTCAACTGTTTAACGTATGCGTACCCTCTTGGACAATGCACATGCTAGGTCGTTCCACTGACCTTCCAGATATCATTCGCATCCTCTACCTACATCAAAGCATAAGAACCAAAAAACATGTTACTTTCAAAAAAGAAAATACAACTAGTCCTTCACCTAACAATCACAAGAAACATTTTCTACTTAGTTAGGGCAACAAAACCTCAAAATCACATTTAACATTTAAATGCAGAACCTTTTCATAAATCTACTCGTTCGATTAACCATTTGTAAAATTTAATCATACGTTTATAATTAAATCTGACATATCTATACCCCCCAACAAAATTTTATTTTATTTTATTTTATTTTTTCCATCACTCACCTAGTTAAAAAGGCTACAAAAATGGAAAATAAAATTAATATAAATATAAACATAATAAACTAAAACCCACTAGCCAATCACATAGATGGATGTCATTTTGTGCCGTTGGCTTCCGCCCGCTCAGTCCGTCTGTTCATACCTTCATGGGCTTATGCACATGCTAGGATGTTTCATTCGTCTGTTCGTCCGGCTTGCTGTTGGAGCAATCTGAATCCCTTACCTACAAAATAAACAAACTCATTATCTCTGTAACCCAACAAATTATGCTGAAAAATTTAATCACCAACTAACCCAAATAGCCATTAAACACAAAACAAAAATTATTTTCTCATAATAATTTAATCTCTTCAGGTAAATCGCAATATGGATGTTGTTTTGGGCCGTCAGCCTCTGTTTGCTCAGTCGGGTTGTTCAGAGTTGCATGGGCTTTTGCACATGTTGGGCTGCTCTGCTCGTCTGTTCATTCGGTGGTTTGTTGATTAAAATTTTGCATCCTAAACCAAAAATTTTTTAAAAAACTATAAATCTCCTAAGTTAGTCATGTATGGATGTATTTTGCTTTCTTGGCTTCTGTCTGCTCAGCCTGTTTGTCCAGACCCTCATGAGCTTTGCGCATGCTGGGCTGTTTCATTCGTCTGTTCATTCGGGGGTCCGTTGATGCAATCTACATCAAACACCAGAACTTAAAAAAATTAATCCCTTTAGACAATCACTTGTTGGATGCTTTTCGCCATTTCGGCACCCGTCTGCTCAGTCTGTGTGTTCGTATCTGCATGGGCTTTGCGCATGCTAGACCGTTTCATTCGTCTGTTCATTCGGATTGTTGTTGGTGCGACTTGCATCATTTACCTACACTCAATTAATATCCGAAATATTAAAACCCCAACGTTCCGGAACTTAAGGGTTTTAATATAAAAGTGACATTCCCACAACGTTGGAACCAGTCCTTCGCATTACAATAAACCACAAAAAAATCATCCCTAATGGCTCTTTTAATGCCAGTGTTGTTAACGAAATATACAGCTCAGGTGTTCCTTCCAAGGGTGAATTTTTCCAACCCTCTCACAATACGAAAAGAGAGGCAAGTGATTTTACTGAACTAAAAAGGCTCAAGAATACTGCTTGCAGAAGAGAGAGTGTGAAAAATGTTGTTGACCCAGATTTTGTTTTTAAGCAAATTAGGGATATTTGGTAAAACAAAGCCAGTGATTTTGAAATCAACATTGTAACATCTTGTAACTTAACGTAATGTAATGTAATGTTATACTGTATAATGTTTCACTGTGTATTGATTGTTAAATAAAGTGCTATAGTAGTAAAAAAAAAACATTTCGGTTCTAAATCCAGTCACCACTGAACACTGAAATATTCACTTTAACAGTAATGGAATATTGAAGCAAAGAATGAAATCAAAATTTCATTAATTAATTCATTAATTCACCCATGATAGGAATGCCTTAGCTGGTTTGTCTGTAATATTTATTTTTCTTTATAAGAGTTACTTGCCAAAAATTGTTCCATAAGTAAAAAAACGAAAATCCCAAACATTTTTTTAAGCCAAATATTTAACATTATTTTCCCTCATATATACAAGCAACCTGTACAAAATTGTCCCATGAGCAAAATAGAAAACAAAGGGATAGCAAGTCAGATTTGTGGATTTCCAATAGCACACGTTACTAAAAACTTGCGAACGGTTGTTTTTTATATTGCAAACCTGGATGTCCTCCCATGGTTTTCTATTTAAAAATCAGACTGCAAGCCCAAGTTTTATATGAGCGAATAGTCAATAGGAAATGAGGGCTCATAGTCTACTCGTTTTTGTAGAAACTTTTGATTTCCAATTACACTTTGTAACAAACCTCCCTTTTCATTTAGTATGTGATTTCAAAACAGATGAGCCAAAATTTGACAGCTGAAATCATTTCCAATATATTTTATTAGTCAGAATAAATTCTTCTGCTATTACTTTCATACAGTCAGGAAATCTTTTTTTTTCTTACAACCAACAAGGTAACAGTGTAACCTAGAAAATTCTCTAATACCTAGTCTAACAGTTTATGATGAAAATGATATTATATATTATACGGTACACATTTCACAAAAATTTTATTGTGAACAAAATACTGGTTTGCCCTTTTGAATTCAAGCTCACATCCTTACATAATTCATTTTGATACAGATAATGCTAAAAATCCTATCAATTTTTCACCTTATTTTCCTGAAGTGTTAATTGCCTGTAAAAAGGTAAATAAATGATTGTTGAAAAAACTGATCAACAATTATTTCTCTTGAAAAGGAAAACTACAAAGTGCCCTCCTTAATTAGGGTTTGGTAAATCTGCACTCCAATGAAAAGTGCACACAATAATGGAAGACAAGCATAAATCTGGCACAAAGTATGGTTGAGGTGGGTTTGATGCAATGCAGAATTTGACTGGGCAGAAAATTAATACTCATGTACTGGAACAGTTTTCATAGTCTTCCTTCTATGCATCATTAATCATACAGCACTCAAATAAGTGGTGGAAGTTAACACATTTCTAGACTACTTTCATTGTTGTTTGTATTTCCTATTTGTTTTGCTTGCATTTGCTGCAAACAAATGGTTCTGTTTCTTTGGGTAACGTTCTGAGTTTAGCACATTCCCTGCGAAGACAGAATATGAAAAAAAAAATTCAATAATGATGAAGTTTTGTTCTTACAGGTAATAGTTTCAATAAGGTAACCATAAGCATGCATTGTTAACATCTTTTCTGTCCCCTTTGGCCTTATAAAAATTATACTCTTGAAAATTCTTCAAAAAATATTCAAGCCTGACGTCTTAAAAACCATCTTAAAAACATTATTTCATGCCATTAAAAATATGATTTTATCCATGATAATTTATCAAACTGTGACTTAAGTACTACTCACTTGTGAAGCCACTTGTCGCACTCGTCACATTGCACCCACTCTCCTGACCACGTCCCTTTTCTTGGATTCGCTTTTTTGCATGAAGAGCAGACAACACTTTTATCACCATCTTTTCTCCTTTTGCCAGCCTGTGATGCATCATCTAGATGGATTTGATTGAAACCTTTAGTGCATGTTTTTTCAGGACTTTTAATTTTAAGTTAAAACATGATTATCTACATTTACCTTTCTTGTGTCGTGGTAAAACTCCAAATGTCCCCTCAGGGAATAGCCTTTTCCTTGTTAAACCAGCTGGAACATTAAGATGACACCATTTATAATCATGGCAATAAACTAGTTTTAAAATAATACTAAATAAAAATAATAAAGTATAGAGGCATAGGTAATCAATGGACATATCACATCTAGCAGAAGTGCATTGATTGCAATGTTCAACATCAATATATTTTGTTCCCCTTCACTCGGGTTAACAGCAGTGCCATGGTACCAAAATAGGCAGGTAATTGCAATTGATTAAATATGATTTAAGGTAAATTTAATTAGTTATATTGATGATTTTGTGTTTATGCTCACACATGTACAATATTTAAGGTTGCTGTGCACCTTGCATGGACATCACATGACTGTACACTTCTGATAATTAAAATTTGCCTTGAGTGGTGTTTGAGCCATTTTATCGGTGGTTTCTCTTTATCATTATAAATATTGCTTGCAAAAAAATCGTTTTGAACTTACTTTCTGCATTATTGCTTCCTGATGTTGACGGAGTACATAAATCAACAGCCTCTGGCTGAAAACAAGCCTTGCTGTTTTGGCTGTTATCTGCCGCAGTCGTACGTTTTCCCAACGCAAATCCCTGAAGTTAAAGCAAAGTTTTAATATTATTTAATTACAATAATTTGATGATGATGTTGATAATGATGATGATGATGAGTAGATAATAAAAAGTTTTCAAAGGCAGTTTAAAAAATCACAACATCCTAACAGTAAAGTAATTGCCAAAAAATAGCAACCCATTTTTTCAAATGCAGAAGATCGTTTAAGATTGTAGGCATGTCTGTCACAGCCGGCCGTGCATGTAGACTATAATTATTTGCTACTTGAATAATTGAAAGGTTGGAATGAGTGCAGCAGATGATTTGGCTTGTACTTGTAGTGTTATGTAGCCAACAGAGCATTCATGATTTAATTGTTCTGTTAAAATAAAATTGATGCATGATTTTCTGGGAAAAGGTCTCATCTGTAGATGCTGTTTATACCTTTTTGAAGACTTCCCTACTGTGTGGGCTAAAACTTGACCATTGCTTCTTGCTTTCTGGTGTCAGGTTCTAGTAGTGTTTAAGTTGGAAAATTAATTCATTTAGCATTCTTACTTAAAAGAAAATTCAGTACTAAAAAGTCTATGAGTGTACCAAGCTTTATGGTAAATTCCATTAAACAGAATATGGAAAATAAATACCAATGAAATTATGTAACATCCTGAAACCCTTAAGGAAGATGAATTAACAGCTCTCAGTATTGATGAATTGAAATTTCATATCTGGTGCAAGTTCCAGTCCTAACAAGTGCATGCTATACCTAATGTGTGACCTTTCATGGGAAAAAGTACACTGTCTAACAATTAACTTTCTGTTTTCGAATAGAATTCCGTTTGGAAGCCATTCATAAAAATTTGCATCCCTTTGAAGAACTTATTCACCCATTCAGTAGAAACATCCAACCATTTGATCGGCTTGGTCACCCAATTGATAAAGACATGCACCCATCTGTTCGAACCACTTGGCCAACTGTTTAGTTAAAATGTTCAACCGTTCGAACGACCTGATTGCTGGAAACAGCCATCCGTTGGAATGCTTGATTGCATGTTGTGTTGTCCATTATATATTCTTCAGGTATGTTTTGGGAAAAGTAAGAGCTTTTCTGCATTAATATGTCCAATTTAATAAGAGAATACTCCCTTTACTGCCATCACATGATCATTATATTTGGGCAACAAAAAAATTGTGTGTTAAGTAAATTTTATTAGTTATTATTCAAATACAATATACACACATTACAACCAAACTTAAATAAAGTAGAAACAAATAACACAGAAATGAATAAGGTATATTCTTTACAGCCCATTTCAGTACTTACTTCGGTGAAATTGTCAGTGCTTTCATGTGTATCATCTTGTTGATTGCTGGACTGAACATATTCTAATGGATACAAGAAAACCATTTATCATTATACGTGATAAATTACTGTGAAACACGGAAGCCAGAAAAAATAATGCATACTCAACTTAAACTTGATAATAATCTTCTAATCAAGAGTAAATTATGAGGTAAGACTGAGAGTAATAAATATCATATCTCATCCAAACCCAAGACATGATATTCATTTATTTAATAATTTTATCATGCTAGCAAATTACAATCTATTAGAGATTTTGTTGCACATGAGAACTGCACATAATATTATCATCTCCTTCACAAAGTGTTCTGGGAATAATGGCTTTTCCATTTTTTTACTGTTCATCATGGTAACTCAAAAATTAAATGATAAATTTTTAACTTTCATTGGGCTGAAGATTGTCACTGTGTAACAACTAACTTAATTTTTTAAAATTATTGCTTCCTCCATTTTGTTTCCTCCAGGTTTATTGATTCCTTAGGCTAGCATATATTAATGGTAATAAAATTTACCTTTAAAGAAAGTCATCAAATTGTTGTCAATGAGGTTAAGCTGAGTAGAAAATGGGTCTACTCCACTGCTATTCGATGGGGCTTCCATCTCTTGACTTGGTCCAGCAGTGGGGCCCGAAGCCTCACTTTCAATTTGAATGCCACAGCGATCTGTTATCAAGCATAGAAAAACAACAGCACTCTTTAAATATGTTTACTTCCAATCAAAACAACCATTTTTACAATCCTTACATACCTAAGCAAGTGAAAATAATCAACAAAATTGAATGACTTTGTGGAGTCATCATGACATCATTTTCAAGTTGAAAGAACTGTCAGATAAGTTTCCTTTTTTAGCAAATTTTATCTGATATTTTTTATTCCATTATTATATAATATACGGTGAGCACTTGAGAATATGAAACATCAGGTTATTAGATTATGTAGCGATCTGCTCTCCTACCTTTAATCTTCGAAATCACTTCTGGATTTAAAAGTGCCATTGGCACTTTTAGTCCTTTGGCCATTTTTGCCTTTTCCAGATCGCGTTTTCTACAATCTGAAACAGTGCATGTCTCATCTATAGCAAACATCATTGAAATGCTGCCCGTGGCTTCTGTTACTGCCTTGAGATGATCACTAACCTCCTATAATAATTATTATGAGATTAATATGTGAGCTAATAACACAGTCAACACTGTCTGGCAATTTTAATTAGTAATTAGTAACTTAACCAAGGAGGATCGGTACTGTTGATTCATTGTAGAAAGGGGGTTCGTATAGATTGGAAATTCCAAAAAGGGATCAGACAGAGGAGGAGAAGGAAACCACGTACCACACTCTGTGTGTGTGTGCGTGTTTTTGTGTGCGGTGGGGATAATGTATTATTTTCTGGAGCAATGCAGTTTAATAGGAAACCACCTTTCTTAACAGATGTTCAAATATCTCACTACCTAGCATGAACCATGGTGGACTATCTCAATGCTGATATTCCCGACCACCATTTTATTGACATTAAAAGGTGGATCCGGTTTCGTAGGCATGACATTACAATGTACATGACCAGTGTCTTAACATAAATTAAGTACTGTCAAAAGAGTAAACAAGTGACTGTGACTTTTTTGTTAATCAAAGACAGAGATGCTACCTTTCTCATTCACTTAATACGTGTCCTCCACAGATGGGCCTAGTTTGAAAAAAGTTTGCGGAATGTAGATGCCCTTGGACCCCTCTAGATCTAGAAGCTTGTGCCTCCAGTGCTCATTTTTGCTGATTCAAAATGCTACTGAAAACCCTTATTTCTAACTATAGTTAATTAGTAATTAGAATCGCATAGCTCAAAGAATTCGCGCGCTCTGATTGGCTAGAGATGCGAGGGTATTCAGCGCGGTATTGCGACTTGAAAGTGAGGCTGCGCTAAAATTCGCAACATTCACCACATTTTCACTTTAAAAAGGTTATGCGATTCAAGGAAAATCAATTACCTGACTCGTGAATTCCACGTTAAATTTCACTTGAAAAATCGATATCGCACTCATCGCTTCGCGATTCGTGCGATATCGGTTTTTCGCGTGAAATTTAACGTGGAATTCCCTCGTCAGGTAATGGATTTTCCTATAGAATTCATTTCTGATATTATCTACCTTTGTCGACACCTGCGCAAACTGATCTATCACAGTTGAACGTAAGCCAACCGCTGGAACAAATTTTCCATTGTGTGACACGCTCACTGCGGGATTGAGCCAGGCAAGGGCCTTAAATTAGAAATAAGTACATATTAAATTAATTGACAGAAACATAACTGAATGAAACAGTCCTATAAGAAACTTTTTTTAACATTCTACTAGATATAAGAAATAGATACTTGAAAAAGGTACAGACAATATATGTTTTTCCTGACAATGATCCCTGTTGGAGGTTAACTCAACAGATTGAAGTTTAAAGAATTCACATCTCACGGATGTTAAGCCAGTTTCAAATTTGCTGTTGTTGTTGCTTCAGGCATGCAGGTCTTGAGACTAACAGTAGTCAACTAGCCACAGACTGATAAAAATTTTGTGCATAGTGCATAATCCTTTAATTACTCAAGTTGATTCTCCATTTAATTATAAAAAGTAAGTAAAATATCGCCTAGAAGCTTATTTGTCTGTTTATTACACATTAAGTACTGTTAGTAATGATTTGATTTAGCGCCCTCCTTCCAATAAGCGCCCCCTTCCGAATAAGTGCCCCCCCCCCCCCATAGAATGTGTTTTTGTCAAGAAGCGCCCCTTATTCCAATAAGCGCCCCCATTATAATAAGTGCCCCCATTCTTACAGTTTTTGTTAATTGTTAAGTACCATGGATAAACTCACGAACATTCACCGTACTGACATGTATATATCTACAGATAAGAATGAACATTCAATTCTTTTAAAAGTGACTGAACTTTCAACAATTTGTTACTGTTTCAGTTAGTTATTTTAATATTTATTAAAGTTTTGTTTTGAACATTTGGTTGATTCTCAAAAAAATATATATATTAAGTGACCTGTCCCGAATAAGCGCCCTCCCTTTCGATGCCAAAAGTAAATGTTGTGGTTTAATTTTTATCTTGGTTTAAAATTTTTCAAACCAGTTTGATTTTTATTTTCCTTTGTTTCAGATTATGATAATCAATACAAGACAATGAAAACTAAAAATCAAACTGGTTTGAAAAATTTTAAACCAAAGAAAAATTTAAACCACAACAGCAATAAGCGCCCAGCTGGGCGCTATATAGAATCATTGCGGTAACTGGTAGAAACTTACATTGGACATGTCGGTTTCCAATTTTGACATCATGCTCGCTTGTAGGCGTACCAGAACATGTTCCTTTTTAAATGTTTTATTTTGGGAAACTACTTCCCTCACTGCTTCAGTGGTGTTTGGACAGATGCCGGCTGAAGCATGGAACTGAAAGACAATAGTAAAGGAGGGTAAGAAATGGCATAAATGACTTTTTTTTTGCAAGAACACCAAGTATATAAGAAAGAATAAAAAATACCAACAGTGCCCACCCCTGCACCCTCCACCTTGATACACAACTGATATTAAGGATTCATGGTTAAAGAAAATTACATGGATTGTAAATGAAAAACGTAGGCTTGTGTAACATCTTAATTGGGTAATTACTGCACGAAAAAAGAAGCAGGTCTTAAACGGCAAAAGACCTTCTAAAAATATTTAATGTGAACTTTAAAAACCTTGTAACTGCTAGCGTCAGGTTGAATACTTAAATGCAAATAATGGCAAGTATCATGTTATGAATCCCACACTGTCCTTCTAAAAAAGTACTTCTTTAAGAAAGTATGAGGTGTTAATTAAGGAAACACATATTGAGTACTTTGCTGGAGTACTTACAATTGCATGTGTAGAAATGACTGTGGCCATTCCTTTAACCCACCGGGGTTGCATCTCTGGCAACAATGATGCTAAAGTGTCCTTCAAAACATCAAAGGAAACTTGCATTTGTCTTTCCCAGATATGTTTAAATGTAATCGCCCAGGAAAGTAAGAACCCCTGTTCAAATAATGAAGACAAAATAAGTTTTTTTTTTAAATTTCTATTCACTGAGAACATTTAATTAATGTGATATAAGGCTACATACTAGTCAACTCTCTCTAAGCAGACAGGCATACCAGGTAATGGTCCCTAGCCTGCCTTGTTTAATTTTAAGATTCTAGTTCCAACCCTGCAGCTCAGGAAAAGGAATGCACAACACAACATGAAATGCATAATTATAACTTGGAAACTATTTGCTTACATCCCCACCTCCACTCTGGAATTCCTTGCCCTAGCTCTGACCCACAACCCCTGTTGCAAATATTTTTTTCCAAAACCAGGTATACATTATTTACAGCATTAACATCTCAACATTCTCAACATTTAATCAGTACAAAAACAAGTAGAACAAGTGTGTTTATTTACATAACATACAGGGTTTTCAGACGCAATGGCCTTTACGCCTCTTTCCAGGATTCTTTCATCTTCAGAAGAAAACGCTTCCTTAACATATTCGAACACCAAAACACGTCCTTCAGCTCTACAACAATGAAACAAGAAAATTTTTTAAACCTGATTGCACTAAACTGCATAGCAGAAGACCTTGATGCCTCTTTGAATACTGAATAATCACAAACTGCTAACAATAAGATAAGGCACCATGCTATATAATCTAATGAATTCAAGTATTTCACAAAAAAAAAAACCAAATACTTACCTAGGCACAACTGTGTCGTTTGATGTGAGGAGCAAACTCCCCTCTGGTTTGGACACTCCAGCTCCTCGTGACCCCATGGTGAGGCCACTTTGCAACTGAATAATTAGTTCTCCCAATGATGTTGAAATGATTGGGTCGTCTATGAAGACGACCAAGTTGGTCATGCCTAGGGTGTCTCGTATCACAGGTCTGCGATCCAAAAAGTACCAGTGAGATTATATACATATTTTTATAGTGTCGGATCCAGACCTTCACCTAAGGAGGGGGCCCACTTGACTATGAAAGTTGAATTCTGCATTTAAGATAATTCCGGCACTTCAAAGAAAATGTGCTATTTCCCAGAAAAATAAGGTGGGGCCCAGGTCCCCAGCCCCTCCTCTTTATCTGCCACTGCTTTAAAGGAGAAGTTCACGCCAGAATGGCCATTTATTTTCTTTACACCAATAAAAAGTTTATACAAAAATATGTTATACATTTCAGCTTCCAATGAGCGCTAAACCCCTACAAAATCTTTCTCTAAAGTAGCCCAAAATTCCAACTGAACGCGGCCATCTTGGAGCTAGTAATGTATGCGTGACATCAAAGAGCTCAGCCTGAAGTTTAGCGGAAAAATTTAAATACTTGAAACTCCTTTCTTCTTTGTAGTGGCTTTTGTTTGTCAAAATGCCTGTTTGTGCAGCTCCATGTTTCGCAAACAGAGCTCCAAGAGATACAAAAAAAACCTTTCACCTTTTTTTCTTTCAGACATGCAGGCATTTTGACGAACAAAAGCCACTGTAAAGAAACAAGGAGTTTTAAGTATTTACAGTCAAAATACTCAGCTCGTGCCCCTTAGAATTCCGCAATAGTTTTGATTAACGGCAAACGGATTGCATTATTCGTTTCAAACATTCCAATTTAATTCGAATATTGTAGATCATCCAATCGTGGACACGTGAACATGTGAGCCTGTCAGAAATGGAGCAATTTGATTGATTTATTTTTGACATTCTAAGTGGCATGCGCTGAGTATTTTGACTGAAAATTTTCCCGCTTAACTTCAGGCTGAGCTCTTTGACGTCACACATACATTACCAGCTCCAAGATGGCAGCGTTCAGTTGCCGAGTTTTGGGTTACTTCAGAAAAAGATTTCGTAGGGTTTAAGGACGTTCGTGCAAAAATTTTTGGCATAGCATTGCGACAGGAATTACGTGCGCAGTAAGGATGCGCATAAACAATTAGCGCGAACGTCCTTAAGAGCTCGTTAGAAGCTAAAATTTTGGTGAACAACATATCGTTGTATAAACTTTTTTTTAGCGTAAAAAAAATTGCCATGCTGGAGTGAACTTCTCCTTTAATACATGTACCACTGAATAACAAGGAATTTACCTTCTCAGTTTGAAACATTTTAAGATTATTACATAGTCAAGAAGAAAACATGGCATGAAGAAAATCAAGTTTCATTTTCCAGGCTAGCATAATGTCATTCAGTAAACCTTTCACAACAATCTTGATAATTAGATTAGCAAAATAATATTCTCAACATACACAGAGGTTCCACTCTGGCTCTGGTCCCCACCAGCAAGTAATGAAGGATGACTTCTGGTGAGGACACCTTGACCCTTGGCCAGGAGGTCCATTGTGAGTGATTTCCCTACATTCCGTTCCCCTAGCGAGGAATGGAGCATGCCAATTGAACTTTCATCTGAAATGCAAAAATTGGGAACAGTAAGAGTTCATATGACGTTCCTCACAGCATGTTTTTTACATGTTTTTTTTACATGTTTCGCAAAATATGCCCATTTCATTTTCAAGAAGATAAGTTGCAGCGAAAAAAAGTCTTCAGGTATATCATCCTTACTAGTAAGACTAGTCCCCTTTACTAACTGTACTATATACACTTTTCATAGAGACTATAGTAACACGAACACAGGCCTTTTTGCCTTCTTAGAATGTGCATGCATATATATGTGACCTTTACTACATTTGCACGTATTTTGAATCAAATCAGGACTTACTCCAGGACTCCTCATTGTGAATTCGCAAGAGCCTAGTCAGAACAAATGCTGTTGAGAGCTTCATTGACATGGCGTTGACTTTAAAACCATCGCATGCCTTGATAAACCTGTAAATATGCATAATTATGTAATGGTTAGCATTGAAAATAATGCTAGACAGGAAACATTTTTATTAATGTTATGATATTATTTGAATTCCAAAACACTCAATGTACTGATCTAAAACAGGTTAAGATGGTCTTGATACATTTACAGCCGCATGACCATCAAGATCTATTATAGACTTGTAAATAAACAAACGTGGACTTGTATTTTAGATAAATGTACTAGATTCAAATCTAGAAAAGAAATTATAAAGATATACTTCAGTTACATGCAATGGACTGACCTTTGGCAAACATCACCTAAGTGTCTTGCATTTTCTATCAGACGTCTATGAACAGACACCTCGAAAGGTTCAAAACTTTTGTCTAAAAACAAGTACCGTTGCTGTTCTTGTTCTAGAACCTTGCCTTTGTGTACATGAATCTGAAAAACAAATTACAATTACAATTTGTAAACCTTTTTAACTTCTATACATGTACATTGTCTGTTGTCGTCAACTGTATGTTCCTTGTTTAAATCTTACCTGTCTTGAGAGGCACCAATAGCCGTTGCCTTTCCTTTGCAGCCCAATGCTACTTGCTGGAAAATATTGGCGAATTGTTCCTTGACGATACTCGTCCTTCAGGAAGTTATAGTAGTCTGCTAGCCGACCACTTTCATTAACAGAAAAGCTTCCTCCACCAAAACTTTCCCTCGTGTTCTGAAGGAACTTTGTTTTGGTGTCGAAAGTACTTGACGGTATCACAATTCTCCTGCATATAAAAAAGAACATAAAAATTTGAGTAAACAAAAACATTATAAATGGTTTCACACAATCGTAAGAATGGTGCTCGATGCATGCAGAGCGAAATACGAATATATAAACTATGAGCTTCTCTATGGGTATTCCCGAAGAAATCGAAGACGCGAAGATCACCACGGTGAAAACGAAGATCTCAAGATTGAAGCGAAGATTTGTAGTTGACCACAAATTCGCGTGATCATATTTTACACTCAGACATAAAACTGTCAAAACTCGTAAACACTACAGAAAATATCTGTGATTTCTGATTTTTGGCATTTGACCACATTTCACTACGATTTTGACAACAGTAGCTTAGTGTCACTGCCACGAAACCACGTGAAGCCATTGAAAGGCTGAAAACGACAAAAATACACAAATACTCGATGTCAAAACACGAAGATTTGCCAAAACAAAACATTGCGAAGAAAGCGATCCTTCTGGTCTGCGCCAGGAATCCCTGACGCAGGCGCAGACCAACAGAATCCCTCTGGACTCTGGGGACTGGACCAGAATGGAACGTGAACAGAATGAGCTAGCCTCCTGCGCAGACGTCTTAGGGCTCGTCACGCGTTTCTCCCCCACGAAACGTGGGGGAGAAACGCGTGACGAGCCCTAAGACGTCTGCGCAGGAGGCTAAGAATGAGCAGACAGGCGTTCTTTGCGAAACAACAACGTGAAATGACCAAATTCTACGTATTTTTGAGAATGTGAACTACGCGCAAATTATGCCACGTTGTTATACTGTAGAACAGGGCAAAAATACGCACTGAAAGCGGAGCGACAAAATGGCTGAACTAAACTTTAATTTTTAGTGGAATAATAAATCCCTTATTTCGTAGTTTAAAGGGGCTATGTCACGCAATTTTAGGCAATTTCGGCACTGACCAACTTGTCATAAAATTAACTGAAACATCACAATAACGGCTTAAAACTGTAGAAGAACTCAAAAGAAACACAGAAAGGCCAAAAAGGGGCATGGATGGGCAAAATTCGAGAAGATTAAAACGGATTGCGTTCGGGTAAAATTGAAAAACGTCGGCCCGATATTTTTCAAGTTTCTCTCAATTTGTATGAAAGTGTCATTTACAATGCTTGAAAATCATCCTTGTTTGTTATGTCGCCATGATTTTGCCAATAAAAGACTTTTGCTCTGCCAATTTGAAGTTTAGAACTCTTAATTAACGAAAATAAATAGAATTACCTAAAATACCGTGACCTAGCCCCTTTAACAATCGAGTAAGGGTTCTGGATAATCTAGAGAAAATATAAAGAATTTCTACATACCTTTCTACTAGAGACCCCAATACTTGGGTGCCAAATGTACAGACCCAATACCCTCCTTCGGTGATCTCACCAATGATCTTCATGAAGAAATCACCGAAGATCACCAACTCCTTTTTGTTCCTGTAATATGTGCCCCCGTCCATTATAACAAATTCTGGACTCTCGTCGACTTCATCCTACGAAATATTGATACAGTCAAAATTATTCGCATCTAAAATCGCTTGATGACTGACCGGGACCCGTGAATTCTTAAAAGCCAACTGAACTACAACTCATGAATTAACGATGGTAAAACTGGTCTTACCTCAAGGCAAATATCTTCAGCACTGGCCATTTTGGAGTTGACTAAAATTCTCTTTCGACTGATCGCGCTACCACGGAACCGTAAGGAGTGGTGAAAGCAGCCACTCGAGGCTTGGTATATATAGTATTGAAAGTAAAAGAAAGGTTTAGTCACAACTTGTCAAAAGAGCTGGCGTGCTTTTCTTTTATTGGCTAATTTTGACACCCTGACAGTCGCTGCTTGTATTCTGGTCAGATACCATCATATATATTTGCCAGACATTACACCTCTAGAGGAAAAGGAGTGGTAGTTCTAACCTAGCTGGTTTCCAATGTCACGCCGCAAAAAAGTACATGCAAAACCGTGAAAAAACACAAAGATATTATATTATCGTAGAAAATTGTCAGACTTTCTGTTCGTTCAAGTCTCTAGTTTGTACGGTATTCCTTACGCAGGTAAACCCTTAAAATGTTCCACAAAAAATTTTCAGAGCACAGTATATATAGTATTGAAAGTAAAAGAAAGGTTTAGTCACAACTTGTCGAAAGAGCTGGCGTGCTTTTCTTTTATTGGCTAATTTTGACACCCTGACAGTCGCTGCTTGCATTCTGGTCAGATACCATCATATATATTTGCCAGACATTACACCTCTAGAGGAAAAGGAGTGGTAGTTCTAACCTAGCTGGTTTCCCATGTCACGCCGCAAAAAAGTACATGCAAAACCGTGAAAAAACCCAAAGATATTATATTATCGTAGAAAATTGTATTATTGTAGAAAATTGTCAGACTTTCTGTTCGTTCAAGTCTCTAGTTTGTACGGTATTCCTTACGCAGGTAAACCCTTAAAATGTTCCACAAAAAATTTTCAGAGCACAGTATGGAAACGCTGTGTACGTGCCCCTCTGCATCGGCACCAACATGCATAGCTGCCGGAAATCATTCAAGACATATGTAATACACATCTGCTATAAAAGGCGGCCAGATCACTCTTATAAGCAAGTAAACATTCACATAAAAACTTCTCGCAAAACCTCAACTGTTCAGATTGTCAAAAATGACTGGATGAGGCATTTTTTTTCAGCTTTCTTGATGTCGTGTGGCGTGAAATGTCTAAATTTAGTGAGACAAGGATACCTGGAGGATAAAAACTCAGGGGGTCTAGTAGCCTGCGAACGCAGACGTATTTCCGGCTGTCGCGACAGCCGGAAATACGTCTGCGTTCGCAGGCTAGGGGTCTAGCCGATCTTGGGTAAAAAGAAAGATATGCTAGAGTTTTTCGTACGGAAATTTAACCTATTTTTATCTTCTCGCTGTTATCCTGTTCGAAATACCGCTGAATGTCAGCCTACGAGCTAAAGAGGCTTTATCCTCTTCATCTAGAAATGGAAATAGCTTGTACAACCCGCAAAGTGTCTGTTTCATTTAATTTTCGTCGAAATGACAGTTGTTTTGTTTTTCAGTTTTATACTGCTAGCCTGCGAAAGGCTGTCTGATTGGTTTAGAGGCTATTCCATTGTTTTATTTGATAATATTGTATTGCTAAAAAAGAGAAAAGAATTAAAAGAAAACAAAAAAAATGAAATTTATTTTTTATTGATTTTCTCTTATTTATTATAACACTGAGAGTGATGAATTGCGTGACTGACTAAAAGGGATAGAGATTTATTGAGCGTGTACAATTTTGCTTAAATTCCGACAAGGACAAGGAGTTATCCTTCAATTCAACTACCGACAGTGACGTGAGGTGCGATAAAACAGCGACACAGGACATTTTTAAATATTTAGACAAGCGACACGGATCCCCCTGGCAGGGCCACTTCTACCTGAGGAGCTTCGTCAAGCAACATCACTTCACTGTTTTAAATCTTGACTTCAAACTTATCTTTTTAAGAAGTACTTTTATAATTTATAACTTTATTTTATTTTCATGGTGATGTTATTTTTAATTTTCTCTTTTTCTCTTCCACCCTTGAACAGTCATGGTTTATAACCCTACATCATTTGTAAAGACTATTCGCCTAAGTGTGACAAAACAGGAACATGACCGCATAGACAACCCAAGACTAGCTAACACTCTTTTTAATGAAATCGAATGATACCGGTCACATTTAATAGTATATGTTGGATGAGTGTAAGGTGATTGCTACGCGGATTATTTGCCTCCCACGCATTCATTTTTGATGGACGATCATGGGGAGGAGTGAAACACGATCACCTTGCGATCACCCATAAAAACAACTGCGTGGGAGGCTCTCCGATCATCAGCTGGATATTCAACGCGCCCACCTTAGGGGCGGACCATCACAAGTCACCGGAATGGGAGGAGGGGGGGGGGGGGGGGGGGGGGTGGTGACTTTTCCCAAAAAAATTCCTGCGAGTGAAACTTGGCCAAAAAAAATTCTCCAAGTCGCTCGTTTAATGCGCCGGAGACCGCTAGATACGGATACAGCACGCAGTCTTGAAAAATCAAAATGGCGGCGGATCGTTCTGAGCCATCCCTTGATTTTGTGCGCTACACGCGGGCCAAATTCAGCGCGGTCTCTCGCGCGATTTCATGTTCAAAGCGATTTTACCCAAGTAACTGCGGTCTGTCGCGCGTAATTTCAAAGCGATCTTACTCAAGCAAACCTATTGACTCAGAGAAAAAAAACGAGCGACTTGGGGCAAGTCTTGCTCTCTTTGAGAGCAACGTGCGAGTGGTGAAGCAGCGGGTCTCGTTCGCAGGCTCGCTTTGCTCGCGGCCGCTCGCGCGCTGCTGACCAAACTCGTGGCCTTCAAAGAGAGCCCGCTCTCAGGCTAAAGATGCGATCAATGTGACTAGCATTTCATGGTCTGCGTATTAAGTTGTCCAGTTTTCTCAATGCGTCCGTTAAATCTGCACAATCGCCGCCAATCAAAAAACGCTCCTCTGTGAGTCGGCCTCATTCATTCCAGCCACATGGTAAGTGTCCTAAAACAATCTTCTGAAACTTACCCTAGCGTAATATGCGTGCAAACAATTTGTCCATGACAACCGATAAATGTATCCGGTCATTTCGTTCCACAGTCAGGTCGTTCCAAGTCACATCTTTCCAAAGAAAAGTTAATTCGTTTCACAAAAAAAGTCAGTTCGTTCAACGTCATAGTTAGTTCGTTCCACGATAAAGTTAGATCGTTCCACAAAGTATTAAAGTAGAAAAAACATTAAGCATAGTGAAATTCTCTTTAAAAGTTACCTCATCTGACAACCAACACATACTGTACGCGTAATGTTATGCGAGTATTATCGGACTAAAACCAGTGAAAAGCAAACGTGGAAATCTCTATTAAACTTGCGTGCTTTAGCATTGAAACAGAGAAAACAGTAAATAAAACGAAAAGTCTTTCCTTTATTACAGAATGAATACTTCAAGTAAACACGCCCGTGCTTCAATTAGCATTTAAGTAATACTGAAACATCGAATCGACGCATGCAGAACGGAAAAACTCAAACGCTTGAAAACTTCATGTAAAAGCGCGTGTTTTAATTAGCATTGAATACTAAAACAGAGAAAACAATAGAACGAAAAAAGTCTCACCTTCATCAGGGTCAAAAGGCACCGAGTCAACGCAAAACGGAAACCTAAAAAACCTTGACAACAATAGTGAAACAGACAAAACAATACAACAAAAAAGTCTCGCCTTCATCAGAGTCAACAACACCGAGTCAACGCAGAACGAAAACTAAAACCCTTGACACTTTCAAGTAAACGCGCGTGCTTTAAGAAGCATTGAAGTGATACTGAAAATGAGCACGCGTTATCTTTTCCTTGGCTACACTTATCAGAATAACTTATATTTGAAAGAGCACATCAATTAAGTCTTTAAAACAAATCTTTAGCCCATACGTTAAGGCTATGGTATTCAATCAAGTGTTTAGAACATAGGTTAAGTTTGTAATTTTCAATTAAGTGGGCTATAGTTTTCCATCAAGTCTTTAGAACATAGGTTAAGTTTCAGAAGTTTGTTGATTTCAATTAAGTCTTTAAAACATAGGTTAAGTATTTAGAAGTAAGAACATAGGTTAAGGTTACAGTTTTCAATTGTGGCTTTAGAATTTAGATCTGTAAATGGGTTACAGAAAAAAAAATGGCGGATTGACTAAGGTTATAAATCTGTTTGTATAGCAATGTGAATGCTATAAACAAGGCTTATTCGCTTCTCATAGTCTCCCTTTAGTTTATCTTCGAACAATCGCCCTATTTTGAAAGAAGCGTTATCGTGATACGGTAGTTTTTGTGGGCCTCTGCGCTCGTAAACAACAACAGGCGCGCAATGCAAATTGGGCGGGACAGACTCTATTAAAATATTTTGACATGCGTTTATCATTTCACTCGGGTTCCATTATCTGAAAATTTGAGTAAAAATAAACATCAAACTTTCAGAAAAGAAGCCTTTTCAAAAGGATGGAAAAGATTTCGAACACCTTAGAACAGATCTAAAGTCCTGGAGAACGGTACCGCATTTCAGTATTATCGTGTTTTATAGATCGACAAATTGAAAGAAACGTTTTTATTACACTTTTACCGGGTGAGCAGGTTTAATTCTTGTTATAAACGTTTTTTTTAATGGAATGATATAACTATATCTTGGAACGATCTAACTTTATCGTGGAACGAACTATTAGCACATAATTCTCACATAATTAGCCCGTCGCGCGGGAAAGGCGCAAGTTCTTCAAATTCCAGCGTTCTGTACCTGCGCTCTAGTAGCATGATGCATTGCAGCCATCGCTTCAAATATCACAATTTCTTTCTCCTCGTGATCAGTTCAACGGATTTCGGTGATGTCACGTCAAAACGTTCGACACTCTCACCTCGCCTGGTGGCGGTCGATGCTGTTTTCTACATTTGACACGCCTTTTTCCCTGGCAGTCGCGGGTATCCTCGCATAAATTAGCCTCCCGCGTCAGGGCTATTGTATACAGTGAGAATGATTTACTGACTTTTTTGTGGAACGAATAAACTTTTCTTCGGAACGAAGTGACTTGGAACGACATGACTGTGGAACGAAATGACAGCAAAGTAATAACATTTAAACTAACAGGCTGACGCCACTCGCTGTTGATTTTATAATTTATTTATTAACTATTTTTTATTCAATTGCTTTAGTTGTGAAATTAATCAGTAATGTCAATGAAACTTAAAGAGTAATAATTATAATTAGCATTTGGTCTTGGTCAAGCTTATTTCTTTTTCCTGTTCTATTTTCACAGAGTAAGCGTGGCCAAGGGTCTTGCCCTGAATGCAAGACCTTTTTCTTTAACCGATACAAACCGCAGAAATGTACGTCATGTAATTTTCATTTAGGCGGCACTTACCAGCCCAAGCCCAAAAATCCAAAGCCGTATGCACCAGCTTGTGTTTTTCTTTTTTCATCTGGAGGCTGCAAATTTTACTCAGTTAAAACTCATGCAAAGGACAGTAGATGTATTGTTATCGTCGACGAGGAGTCATCTCTCAAGCAGTGTAGTCTTGAAAAGTGTAAAAATGTCAGGTCAACTTTTGTAAACAGTGGTAGACCGGAACTCTTTTCCTGCGAACACACGAAAGAAACCTCTTCAGCTGTTGATGCAAAAAAGGAGTTCCAGCTAACTGAAGAGTTAATAGACAGTTATGCCTGTGACGAGCCAACTAAAGCAAATCTTCTTCACTTAAAGGAGTCAGCAAAGTCACCATCAGCATTTCAAGTGTCGGACAACACTTTCTGTGTATATGGAGATCCGACATCTTCAAATCCTGTCGGATACTGCCACGTCAGAAAGGGAGACAAGCTTTTTCAATGTAGTTCTAAAGACTGTAGCGGATTTGTCAGCAAGACAAAGGGTTCAAAGCAGAGAAAAATATGCTCTCATGTTCACGTCCTTTTGTGCGTAGGGGAGAAGAAGCCTGGTGCATCAATGACAGGACACTCACATGCCTCTAACGTGTCATCTGATCCCGATGATCAGCCCGCATCACAATCAGCATCTTCTCTCGGTCCCTGTCTTTCGGCCGGCTCTTCATCTATCGACTCCGAAAGTCAGAGTTCAGGTTCAACAGCAAATGATTGTCTGCCTGGTCCTTCTACTTCTGGTCTATCGTCAGCTACTCCATTAGTCGCATCTGATCCTGGAACATCAGTTCCTGGTCTGACATCTTCAACTGATAAAGTCGGCGACTCTGAAGCCCGTTCTTCCACTCTCAAGATAAATTTACAACGTTCCTTACCCTACCTAATACCTGGTCACATTATGAAGAAAATCCAAGAGTTTGACTGCAAGTACGTTATATCCGATCTTGATGGAGATGGTTGGCCTAAAAGTTACTGTCCACAAGAAGAGTTTTGCCTTTCATGTGGTGCACCACTTGGAGCGGCACGCCCACACCCTGGGCAAAAGAAGGGAGAATGCGCATATCTTTTGACGAATTGTGTTCCGCTTGAACCTATCACCGTAAGTGTGAAGCAATGTCTGCAGTGCAAAGGGATCCACCAAGTCTTTCCATATCAGACAGGTATGCACATGCTTTTTTAACTTTCTGTGTTTTGCTCAATAATGTCTCAGGAAAGACGTCATTCTCACCCTCCTTTACATTTTTTAAACGAGAAAATGCGGGGTACGATGTTGACCTCCCTTGGGGGAGGAGGGGGGCTGGTGGAGTTAGGTGTGGGTTAGGGGATGGAGATTTCATTAAAATATCCATCGGAAGTCAGCTAAAATTTTTGTTCTTTCTTTATGTTTCCAGGATTATTCAATGTCAGTGATAAGCTATTTGTTTCCCTCGAAATTTTACTTGATTTGAGAGAGGAGTTTAAGAGAGGTGTACCTCCTACTGTTGCCATGGAGAGCAAGCTTGCAATCATTTTGAGAAAAGCCTCCAAGGTTTGTTGCAAATAGGGCTTATATATACAGCTCTTTGGTTGTCGGAAAAAAAACATCAACGTGTACGCGACAAGACCGAAAGGTGGTCTTGGTATTCATTGGAATTTTGCATATTGGCCTAAAAGAAATTTACAAGTTTTTTTTTTTTTTGCAGGTGGAATTTTTTTTTTCTTTCAGGGGCCTATCTGTAGCTTTACTTTTACTGTCGCATGTCTTTGAGTTACAAAAAATACCCATACTACCTTTCGAGATTGGCATGTGCAGTTTTGTGTTGTTGTTTTTCGGACAACGTTTCTCGAAATAGCTATATATATAAATATATATATTAATGGTTATATTTCCATTCTGTTATTGTATGTTATAACTCATTGCATATGACTCTTCCAACACTATTGAAGTTTCTCACAGGCGCGATAAAAATAATAGTCGTGAATTGTAATGAAAATTCTTCGTTATACAAATATGCAAGCACATTTTGCCTTCAAGAACTCTTACCAGGGATGATTGAATAGGGCTTGTAATTGAAAATTGATGATCATGAAGGTCAACGCGCTGAGCGTTCATTGGTACTCACTCACATCATAACAAGGCAAACCACCATTCAAGGATTTCATAACTCGGGACCGCCGTGAAACTTATCCATGAAGTGCTCGGAGCCAGATCTCAACACGCAGTCTCCTGCGTGGCCGAGTGTTTAGGTCGCAGGACTTGTAGTAGGAAGATCTTAGGTTCAATTCGTCCTCTCTTACAACTTGAAATTGTTTAGTTAGCACTTTTAGGTTTTGTGTTCTTATGTTCAATTTGTCATCTTACTTTGAAAGGTTTGTGGCGTTCCCAATTAGCATTGCAAGGCTAAAAAATCCCATACTTAAAAGTGTAAATGTAGACTAGATTTAGATTCGTTTGAGAGTCTGTTCTGTGTGTTTATGTTGATTTGAAAATTATAATCAGTGTATAGTGGTCATTATGTCTTTTTATTTTCCAGAAGATCGTGGTGTCCACAGAATACGTGACAGATCTTCTGTACAACGGATTCTACTGCTTCGAAGCCATCACCGAAAGAAACCTCGACGAGACTATCTGCGGAATATGTGGCGTTTTAGGAGAGGTGTATTTTGGTGACGGTAACGAAAAAAACTGCTGTAGTAGAAAGGAGGTGCTTACTTTTTCTTTCGTAATCTAAATTTCAATGGTATTTGAAGGAATAAACACTGAAGCATTGTTTTTAAGTCAGTATGGAACATGTTGTTCGAGTTAGTTGTTTTAGTAAACTTGAAAACATAGATTTTTACTTTTTACTTGCTATTTCGTCGCAGATAGTCTATGCCACCGAAGATGTACATGATGATCATCCAATGCCACTGGAGGACTTTATGAACCAAATTAAATCTCACTGGATAGAGCGCGTTACATTTACTCGAAATTCAAAGCCATTTTCAATAAAAGCCTCTTCACTTCCGCCTATCATCGCCCCCAAGTTAGCTGGACCTGTTATATGGAATTCTGAATTGAAAAAGAAGAGCGCTTATCTTGGGGATGGCCAAAACAAGGTTAAAGGTAAACTGCATTTCTATGTTGTCTGGCCAATTTTAATGGCCTTTTCCTTTTTTTTTGTGAATTGAAGGTTTATTATTAACATTTTCGTACACTACATGGTTCTAACTTACTTGTGCTTAACTACTTACAAAAGTTATTACAATGTATAAATACTTACGTTAATTACATTATTATATACCTACGTTAACTACATTACACCAAATACAATTACTTACAAAACGGTTGTGGTATTTACAATACTTTATACAATATACAAGGTGTTTATTTCCTACAAAAAGCAACAAAAAGAAGACACGAATAGGCCTTGAAGAAGAACAAAAAGCCACTATACTACACAGACATAAAAAAATTCCAGTTGTTTTTAACTTCTTTCTCCCTATTAGATGTGACTGCAATGTATTTCTCTAATTTAATGGCCTTTACTATGAATATAAAAGTGAATAAGTTACGAGCAGTTCGAATTTAGAGAGAAAGAGAAGCGTTGTTTTTAGTATTTATAGGCCAGTTCCAATATATAGTATTAACTTGGATCCGAGGCTTGGGGAATAAAACAAAAGAAATGATTTATTCCTCCCTGAACTTCTTTTGTTTTATTCCCCGAAACGTCAGAGTCAGAATTCTAATATATCGGATATGGCCTATTATTTCATGTAGCTTCTTAATTTTAGGTGACCCAGCTCTGCTTCATGTCCAAATCCGCGATTTTGGGCTCGAGATGGACAGCATCGGCGAAATGAACGGTGAAGAGTTGGTGGACTTGTGCCAAAAATGTGGTATACATGTCGGTTCCAACGTGTCACAGGTATATTTGACATAATCGTGATATTTAACATCGATTGTAGGGGTGTCGAATGGTAAATGCGAGACTTTGCGAGACGTCGAGACTGATACATTTTCTGCGAGCCCGAGACTTCCTTAGCATTGAAAAAGAAATCGAGACTCCGAGAAGGCCCCCCATAAAAATACGAGACGACGAGACCCCTGGAATTTGGCTTAAATATTGCGAGACGCGCATTTTTTGAAGGACCATTCACCACCCCTGATTGTTATAGAATACTTTTAAGAGACTCTAAAAACTAAAACATTTAAAAAATTGCCAAATAATTTCGTCTGTATAATTAGTCTCACTGAGTCTTGGACTTGTTCAACAAATGGGATTCCCATCTTGAACATTCATTGAGAAAAAAAGAAAGCATGCCTGGAAGGCAAGATGTTTAGTTCTAATAAAACTGCCTGCAATATACTGCTAAAGATTATAGCCAACGGAGATCTACAAAAACATAACATGTGAGTCCACATTCTCTCACGTTTGGTCTTAAAGCGACTGTGTCGCGGCTTAGTTTAGTTTATTTTATTAGGTTTTGCCAAATACCTGCTATGAAACTTAATGTTTGCCAAGAAATTACTTCTATGGAACTAAATGACAAAACCGTAACCTCATTTCATTGCCGCCCACTGAATATTTCAAAAACCCGTTTACTAAAAGTAAATATTCGTCACTTTTGGACATCTGTACCTTATTCTGTATTTGGTGTGTTATTAAACGATTCCTTCGATTTTTTTAGAGTTTGTAAGTTATATTTCGACGAATTAAACATTTCTGAACTGATAATGTTAGGCACACACAATTTGTGTTACATTTTTTCAGTGAAAAGCCATATGCCTTAAGAGTATACTGTCCTTAATTTTTCAGCAAGCCTTACGCGGGGAAGTGCAGCAGTTGTATGCTACACTTCTAGTAGGGAACTGTCCATGTCACGGCTTCACCCACGTACATGGGTATACTGGAGGGTTCTACCACTTGGTTTGTCGACACGGGGTAAGTGACATCCACTCATACGTCATTTTGCAATGGTGACCGATAAAAAAATACCTGAAAAAAGGAAAAAAATTAGAGTTCTGTAACCCCGCCGACATTCCCTAGTTGCCATCAAGCTAATGGAATCCGCATACCTCTTCCCCCGCCTCCTTTCACATTGGATGGTTACGGTATTAAGTTACACCCCTGCAGATTTCAAAACAGTTTATGGTAAAGTAGTGAGAATAAGTGAAGGTCGCATTTATCCGGTGCATGATATTGGGTGATCCGTGATTCCTTCAATATCACATTATAGTTAGCGTATCACGAGCACATGACATATTATCAGTTCTCATGTCTGGCCAATGGAAAACTGCATAAATGTGTTGCTTTCCCAGGTAATTTACTCACTTAGCTATTTTTTCGACTTTGGTTTAGATCACAGTGGCATCGAAATTCCTGACCCTTCAGGAATCGGTTAGAGATGCGGCAGACTTATACCTTTCTTTGAAGTACCCGCCTCCACTGTTTATTTGTGACACTCCTTGCGGATTCGTTCGCCACCTTGACTGCCGATGTAAAGATGTTTCTGAACAATTATGGGGCAAGTACAGTGGCTGCTTTGAAATACCAAAACACGGAAAGGCTCCCACCAAGGTATTACTAAAAATACATTTATGATTACTCAAATGACTCAGATCTTCAGAAAAACAGATTCTGCAAAGTGAAGTAGTGTAAACGAGTCACATATCTTTGCGATATTTTTTTCATTGGGAATTGCATAGAACGATTGTAGTTTTGATGAGATCTGATCCAAAATTAAAGAATAAGGGACGAGTCAACATAAACGTGATGGTGGTTGAGGGAAAATCACCTGAAAACAGAATCCTGCAAAGAGGAAAGCAATAATTTACACTGAACCCCACCCCATCCACCGACGTCACTTTTTGAATGGTCCATCTCTAAGGACAGGCGACTAGAGGAAGCATTGATTTCAAACAATTTCCCAACAATGGCAATATTTGCGACATACGATATTCAATATTTTTAGTTTTTACTTCTTTAATTGCAAGGGATATTTCCTCATTTACTTTTGGCATGTTTTGTTCCATTTCTTTAGGGAGTTAGTGTTCCTAGCTTGGTTCCTGCAGAATACCGATCAAGCGTGGGCGTGAGCGAAACCAGAGACAACGACAGGTGGTATCATCCAGTAACTGGCTCTTCAAGGCGGTACGTACTCGGGGACCGTTTCCACTCTGCCAGCAATCCACACAAGTCTCCGCTGTGCAATTACCACGATATCAACTTGTGTGCACAAGCCAACACATTAAAGACCAGTTACCAAGAGAGCGAAAATCACCGCAAAAATAGCAAGAGACTACGGAGTTCATGTGTGCAAGGTTTTGGTACACATTCTATGTACAATCTTCTCATGGATTTCTATCAAAATGAGGTGATTGTAACAAAACAACTAGAAACTTTAAGAAAGGGACTGCCGAGCGGTTTCCAGATAGTTAGGGACAATTTCATGCGTTTTGTGTACGTCCCAATTGGACAGTGAATACAGACAACTCTCTCTAAAACAGACACCGTAAGTCTTAGAGAGATGTCCGTCCTATAGAAAGTTTAGTTACAGTATAATAACTGAAAAACGACAGGAGGTGTCCGTCTTATAGAGGTGTCCGTTAAGAGAGAGTTGACTGTAATCGTCAAATGACACCTTTTGTGATTACGATACCGCGTCCATTTTTGAAGGTTTCTAGTATGTTCTATAATCCTCAGTAAGACATTTTTCTTGTCGTACTTGTTACTTTTGCTCAATAACAACTTCAACAACAGCATTAGAGAGATTAAGCATCACGTGCACGTTTGCCGTTCGCTTATTTCAAAACGGACAATTTCTTCTTAGACTTCGTGATAACTCATTGAAGGTTAGGGGCTGAACAAAAAAGAAGATTTTTAACATTTAACTAAAATATTAGCTAGCAGTTGAAAGTCCTTTCCTTGGAAAGTTCCGACAGACTGCATAACTTGTAAGACTCAGTACTTGCAAAGGAAAAAGGGCGTAGAAAAGCATGACAAGGCCAATTAAGGTTACCGTATACCTTCAGATCGACAATTTTTCCCGAAATCGGATTTTTACATCCAAGTAATAGTCCAAGTGTGATCTTTCATTTAAAAAAAAAAGTTTTGAAAAAGAGTGAATATCGGCGGAGAAATGAGCATATTTCGTTTTTGACCGGAAGTAAAAATTCTTCTTTAGAATGACACCCATATGACGTGTATGCACTCAACCGATACGGTTTTCGCGGGAAGTATCACAAGAGCCGCCATTCTCGCGCACTGATTGGCCTTGTTATTCGAGAAGGTGTTGCAAGCTTCATGTGGGCGGCGTTTGTTTGCATTGCAAGATATTTTTGTAAGCGCTGTTTTCTGAAATCAATTTTTCGCTTTGAACGCGACACTTTAAAGAGTTACAATTCCAAAAGAATTTGCCCCTTCTACGTCAAATTTGGCGAGCAGCTAGTTTAACATGTTAATAACAAAAACGTGTCGGCGATTTTTTTTATTTTTGTATACTTTTTCTACTGGAGCGATTTTCGTACGATCACTCCCCTGTGTTTTAGCCCTATTTGCGAAATGTCTTGTATCTTTTTATTGCAATTGAATACGACAAAACGCCGACACATTTTCTTAGCGCTTCGGGTCCGGAAACCAAAGAACAAAACAAATTAGCGAAATACTAAATTCGCTTTGACTTGTAGCCTTCAAAAGGCGACTCAGGCGCTCGTGTTTCGAGGTTCCTAAAAGATTGACATTTCATTCTACTACAAAATGGTTTTTATAGATTGAAAGCCAGCTCAATAAGCTTTAATTTGATATAGGGTTTTAGCTGTCTACAATTTATTCTGACTGCGCTATATCGTTTAGACGCGAGACACCCCCAAAGGTATACGGTAACCTTAAAACAGTTTTTTCGTGGTTTTCTGTTTCCAACGTGGAATCTCTGCGCTTCAATGTGAGCTAACAAACTAGATTAGATTCGTTATAGCAGAGTTGAAGGGTCAAAAGTTTTCAAGTCTACTTTGAGATCGACTTGAGGCTTGTGAACTATCATTGTCCATTCAATTGCAGAAAAATAATATGTTTTCCTTGTCCGCGCCTTTCACAGTGATTTCTAGTCTGTAGCGTTATTTGGTTTTGCTGGTAGACTGAAGTCAACGTGAGTTTCGGATGAGTCTATTTGCGGTCAAATGGCGAAGACGCAGAAAGCGATTAGAAAAGAACTCGCGATTTTTATTGTTGTTGTCGTCGTTGTTAATAAATCCGAACAGATCTTAGATCGTAACCAAAGCGTCGAAATTAAAAGCGGTCAACTGAAGCATGGGCTTTGAAAGTGATGTCACAAGGAAACATCTCCCTTGGGGAGTAGACCGCGTGGCAAATTTTGTGAGCTTTACATGAGGCAGAGCGCCTGCCCAATTGGGGACAGGGAGGAAAAAGAAAAAGAAAGGGAATAACACACTTGGTATAAAATCAGGTTTTACTTATTTTTCTTTGGAAGAATTCAATATTGTTAATTAAAAAACTTAATATTTAATATTCCTTAAAATTTTGAGCCAATATTTAATATATCTTTACAATTTTAAGCCAGTTTTCAACATCGATATTCATTGTTCCGCTTCAACCCCACCCACCCCCCCCCCCCCCCAATACCTGATAAACGACGCTTTAATTTCTCTATTATCTACGTTACTTGTTATATGAATTCATAGCATTACCAGTAAAAAGAAGTTGCTACATAATAAAACTAATGGATTACAGTTACTTATTTTACTACAATGAAATTAATTATAATTTATATCCCTGAGAGGGCTAATTTTAGGGTTACACATATCAGTTTTTCAAAGATATGAAAGATAATAAAATGGCCTAAATTCCGAGAAATAGAAGCTGTCCCATTAACAAGAAGACAAATTATAACGTTTGTATTTAGTGCAGCGAAATGGAGGCAGTACTTGTAAGTGTTAGAATTCTGTCCCGAGGATTCTGTTTTGTTATTTTCAATTTTTTTGCAATATACCATTGCTAATTTCTAATAATGGCTGATAACCCAACAACAACAAATTTATTGGTTTTCCCATATACAGATGATATTACCTAAAATAGCAATATGTGAAATTACTGCAATAACAAATGTGTCAAATTACAATAACAGTAATCAAATTAGACTAGATAAGATTACAAGTTTCTCTTATATGTAATGCTTCGTATACAAAATAAACTAGTTTCTTACAAATGAAAGAATCAACGTAATCAAACAAGAATATAGTTTTATCAGTATCGCGATATCGTTCAAAAGATCAAATCCGGATTCAGTAAGCCAATAGCTAAAAATGCAATATCCGAGGTTGGGAATTTAAACTCCTTCCTTTGATACCCTTGATACCCTCGATACCCTTGATACCCTCGATACCCTCGATACCCTTGATACCTACGATACCCTCGATACCTTCGATACCCTTGATACCCTCGATACCCTTGATACCCTCGATACCTTCGATACCCTTGATACCCTCGATACCTTCGATACCCTTGATATCCTCGATACCTTCGATACCCTCGATACCCTTGCTACCCTCGATACCTTCGATACCCTTGATATCCTCGATACCTTCGATACCCTCGATACCTTCGATACCCTTGATACCCTCGATACCCTTGATATCCTCGATACCTTCGATACCCTTGATACCCTCGATACCTTCGATACCCTCGATACCCTTGATACCTTCGATACCCTTGATGCCTTCGATACCCTTGATACCTTCGATACCCTCGATACCCTTGATACCTTCGATACCCTCGATACCCTTGATACATTCGATACCCTTGATACCCTCGATACCCTTGATACCTTCGATACCCTCGATACCTTCGATACCCTCGATACCCTTGATACCCTCGATACCCTTGATACCCTTAATACCCTCGATACCCTTGATACCCTCGATACCTTCGATACCCTCGATACCTTCGATACCATTGATACCTTCGATACCCTTGATACCTTCGATACCCTTGATACCCTTGATACCCTCGATACCCTTGATACCCTCGATACCCTTGATACCTTCGATACCCTTGATACCTTCGATACCCTTGATACCTTCGATACCCTTGTTGTCTCTCCCTCTGTCTGTCTCCCTCTGTGTGTGTCTATCTCTTTCTGTCACCATGGTCACTCTCTTTCTTCGATTCCTTGGATACCCTTGATACCCTCGATACCTTCGATACCCTTGATACCCTTGATACCTTCGACACCCTTGATGTCTCTCCCTCTGTCTGTCTCCCTCTGTGTGTGTCTATCTGTGTGTGTCTATCTCTCTGTGTCACTCTCTTTCTCTGTCTGTAACTCTCTCTGGCTACCTGTCTGTCTGTCACTCTCCTACTCTGTCTGTCACCCTCTTACTCTGTCCATCACTCTCTCTCTCTCTCTCTCTCTCTCTCTCTCTCTCTCTCTCTCTCTCTCTCTCTCTCTCTCTCTCTCTCTCTCTCTCTCTCTCTCTCTCTCTCTCTCTCTCTCTCTCTCTCTCTCTCTCTCTCTCTCTCTCTCTGTTTGCTCTGTTTGTCGGTCTGTCACTCTCTTAATCTGTTCGTCACTCTCTCTGTCTCTCTGTCTCTGTCTCTCCCCCTGTCTGTCTCTAGCAGAGAAAGATCCCCAAAAAAAAAATTTTAATTTATCTTTTAATAAAAAACCGAGCAAGCCAAATTCACATTAGACATATTACAATATTGTAAAGTAAAACAATGGAATAACCTATGAACCAATCAGAAGACACCTTACGAGAGCTGCTACATGACTCTTTGATAACGCCTGCTTGCTTTTGCTGTTCACGAGGCAAGGTTTATGTGAGTATAATGTTTTGTTTTGCGTCCCTAATGTAAAGGTGTACATATAATCGAGTTAAGTGGTCTTCTGTGCTAACATAATTAAAAGCAAAATATTTTACTTTTCCTTGGATAGCTACTCGATGATAAATAAGTCGTAAATTACGAACCATCGTTTTGTAGACATATTGTTGGTTTGAATACTGCTCGTTGGCGCCCTTTTTCAACATTTTTGATGAGCTTAATATTTACCTGCTGATTAGCTTATCACTTTCTCTTGTAATTTATTGCAGTTTTGTGTCGCCGCTTTTTTACAGTAGAGACAAGATGCCAACGGGAACCCAAACAGTATCCAGCACATTTTCATTTGAAAGTGTTCAAGATGTGAAAGTTGTCGAGTTTTGTCCATTTAATTACAGTGCAGAGGGTCTTGTTGCTTATGGTGGCGACGACAGAGTAGCTTTGGGCATGTGTCTTTTTCAAGAGGAGGCCCAAGACAGTCACCTTCCTGTCTTGCAGTTTCAACACATCACAGATTTTCACCATGGAACAAGTGTGCACTCTATAGCTTGGTCTCCTAAAACAAACATCCAACATTTACCTTACTCTTTCCAGTAAGTAAATTATTTTATAAACTGATGTTTGTATTTCTACACCGGTGAAGATCACATGCCTTTAGACTGTTCCTTGGCCTGCACTAAGACTAAAGGAATTGGGTAGCAGCTCTCGCAAGCTCTCTCAATAATTAAAGCGCATTATTTTTCTAGAGGAACAGTAGAATTACAAGTTAATGAGAGCTGCTACACTACTGGAGTAAAGGCAGGTGCAAATTTCTTCTGTAGCTTGCTGCAGCTACCCCTCCTCTTTGAAGAGATGCTAGTCCTTTGTAGGTTCATTGAAACCCTAAAGAGACTGGGAAAATGTGTTTGTTATTATTGGGTTTGGCTATAGTGGAGTTCTGTTCCCAATACATTTTTAATTACTGCTCGTAGCTTTGACTGGGCTTGAGAATGTCATTCATTTTTAAAAACTAACCATTGGCATATTGCAATTTCTGAGTTTTGATTGATTTAAATGCTATGGTATATGAGCTCATATACCTTGGAACACAAATATGGTAAGTGTACATGTCAGCGAGAATGGCAGGGGAGCTCAATTGCAATTCTTTATAGGTGTTTATAATAAAACAATGATATTATTCCACTTGCGCTTGTTGGATACAAGATAGATATAGCATTGGCTATCTACCATCTTGTATCTAATGTGCGCTCATGGAATTCTTTGAAATAAAGGGGTTTGTTATGATAATTATGGGCTCCACCCCTTAGCATTTTGTCAGTTTGCCTTTAGCTAACCATTTGCTGGTATCCATATATGTGTATATCAGTGGCTGGGTGGAGAAGGGCAGTGGACACAGGCAGACATAGGTTGTCATTTCAACCTCAAACTCTTGATCCGTGTGCTGTTATAATTCTCCTGCCTAAAAGTTGATGTGTTAGTCCTCAACCAATTAACCAGGGGCATCATTAAATACGCAGCGGTTTCTACAACCGAGATCTCGGCAGCCGGGATGAAAATTTTCCCATATGAACACTCCAGCCTTGTTACCGGGACGAAGGTGTTTTTGACAAATTAGCTTCGCTTTCGAAACTGGGCGGCAAAAATGACATAATTTTGCTGTGTATGCATTTCCACTTCAAAAGTATTCGAATTAGCTTTATTAGTAAAGTTACAAGAGCCGACAAAGCCATGATAGTCACAAACGATGCTTGTTTATATGGCGTCATTTAGGTTTAGTTTCTTGAATTTCATCCTGGTCACAGGGCTGAAATTATGAACAGACATATGAAAAGACGACAGAATTCATCCCGGTAATGGAGCCAGCCAGGTTACCAGGCTCATATGAAGAGGCCCTAAGTGAACTCAGCTAAAACAGGTGTTACAGACTGTTACAGCCCTTATTGACAGCCCTGAATTAACAATTGGAACTTTGCTCCTCTTTAGAAAGAAACTGAGAAATTTGAACATTGGTCAGATATAGTAAATCATTTAGTATAATAATATTTTAATCTTGCTTATAATTAATAAATTGTATATTAATTATTTATATAAATCTATACATTTTTTCATGGTATATAGGTTTTGTACTGCAGGGGAGGATAGGAAGCTTCGGTATTTTGTATCTGATGGTAGGAATTCATCATCAGTAACAGTTCTGGAAGGACATTTAAGCTACATCAATGACTGTGTTATTGAACCAGTGTCTGGTCTTGATGTTGCTAGTGTCAGTGGTAAGTATTAACCTTGTTGATATTAAAGCTGATTTCCAGCCCGTACTGCGCAGTCGCCGGGTTTGTTTTCATTTTTGTTTTGAATTCATTGCTGACATCACACTTCGCTAATAGTGTACATGAAGTTTTTAAGTCCACCATTATGGGTCGTTTCGTTCAAGAATGCGCGATGAGCTGAAACATCGTTTTGAATAGCGTGGATGTTCTTCTGCTCTTTATTATTCAATATTGTTTTGCAAGGACATCTAGTGCTACCAATGAAGGAAATGGTACGTTTGTTCCAGTGAGAATTTTTATCTTTGCAAGTAAACATTCTTTCGTGTGAGACTCACATAAACATTGCAGTCGGAGGTTGCATTGCGCAGTATGGACTGGAAATCATCTTTAAGTTCTCAGCTACGTTGTAGACTACTGGGTGTTGTTAGAGGAGGAAAACATAGCACCATTCCCTATTTTGCCATTGGCTTTTGAATTAGATTTTGTTTTCCACATTTTTCACTTTTTTCAATTTTCCTGCATGCAATGTTGTCTGTTTTAAACACAAATAAAATTAAGTTTGTATCACATGACATCTAATTCTAATTCTGGCAGACCTCTAGTCTGACTTACGTTTTCCCTAATGGTGGTCACTTAGAACAGAAGTTTGACTGTACTTCAGCCTTGAATTTGTCAAAAGTTGTTCCACCAGCTGAGCTTAATGAATGAAGAAAATGTTTAACCAGCAATAATGTTTTGATTTGCAGATGATCATACTTGTCGCCTGTGGGATCTAGAGACTGGAACACAAAAAACTTCCATTCCTCTTGGCTCAGCAGGAGTTAGTGTCAAGTGGAATCCCAGTGAACCAAACAAGGTTTGGAATATGAAATGTAAATTTGTGCACACTGCAAAACACTTTGTCCTACGATACTCCAATACTTTTTCTTATCCACGCCTTGAAAACTGTGAATCTAACAATGCTTGAAATCAATGACCACTAGAACCTCTAAAAAATGTTTCATGGTTGATAGTTTGCACTGCAGAGATCTTACTTGGGAACATTATGCTCGGCAAAATTATGCCATTTTGGCTGCCCAGTTTTGAAAGCGAAGCTAATTTGTCAAAAACATTTTCGTCCCGGGAACCAGGCTGGAGTGTTCATGTGGGAAAATTTTCATCTCGGTTGTAGACAACGAGATCTCGGTAACCGGGCTGTCCCGCCTTCTCATGAACACATCACAATTTTTACAAAGGAAATAGAAGTGAAATGAGATCTTGGTAACCGGACCAGCCCGGTTAACCGGGCTCATATGAAGAGGCCCTTAGTGGCATGTGGTTATCTATCTACTTATGAGTGGGATCCCTGTGACCTACAGCCTTAAATTTTTTTTCCTTTCCAAACAGCTGATGGTTGCAGAAAAGAATGGAATTATAAGATTTTATGACTTGGTGAGCCAGCAGCCTATCATGTCACTCAGTGCAGGACAGATGCCGCTGATCTCAGCTGACTGGTGTAAAACTAATGCTCTAAAAGTTGGTGCAGTTGCTATGGATGACTGGCTTATCTGGGATATGTCAAAATCAAGGTATGTTGCCCTTGATTTGGTTGAGTGAATTTCTTTGTCGAGTTTTAGAGAAGGCAGGAACTGGCCCTTATATTTGCTGGTACTGGAACCCGGGTCCGACCTTCTAATGAGAACCCTGCATTTGGATTAATTTTATGAAATACTTTCCTAAAATAAGCTAATAAGAATGCACTGCAAGCTAAAAATAAGCTTATAATGTAAGCTGTAATCCAAACACCTGCCAGCCATAAATTATATGCCAGGCTTGATTTCCTGCCAGAGGAAATACCTGGGAGAGTGATGGAAATCTATTTACTGGGATAAGTTTTTCAATTAAATGTTAACCAACTTTTGACTACATCTATTATTAAATAAAAGTTTAAATTTTATCAAACAGGCAGGTGATAAGCAAAGTGTGAAGAAAATTGTCATGACAATGATTATTTAATATTACAAGTTAGATCAGTTTGATGTAACAACGTTAGATGAGTCATTTTAATTTACAATCTGATCTCTTTGCAGTTTACCTGAGGTTACAGACCATGCTCATTCAAAAGGAGTGTGCAAATTCAGGTAACTTAATGATATCTTGAGTACATTTAAATAATAGGATACTGACCAGTAATTAACTTGTTCCATCACAGAGCTGCCTTAATTTGTTTTACGGAGTTAACAATTAAAATAAATAATGTTACTTTGTAAACCTCCAAGACTATAAGCTAGATTCTGTTCTAGCCATATAATTTGCTGTAGTTACTCGATAAATGAATCACCCCACTCAATTAAGTGCTTCCCCCCCGATTAAACACTGCCCCCAATTAAGCACTATACCGGTACCCCCAATTAAGCACCGCACATGAGAGCCAAAAATTAAACACTCAGAAACACTAAAACTTTACAACTTGCTGTAAGTAATGTATTGTTCTTATTAAGTAATGTATTGTGAGTAAGAAATATTATCTTGTACCTAAGTGTAATAAGCTAATAATTGTAAAGTGCACTGCAGTGCTCCATCGAGTAATACAGTAGTATTGAGACTAATAAACATTCCCCCTCTTTTCACCTAAAACTTCTTGAGCATCCAGCCATGAGTAAGAAACTCCAATCATAAAAGGGAATTAACCATGGTGTACACAGACTGATTTGTATTGTGATCTTTAGTAATGAGATCAGTAATTTAAGCTTGTTTTCTAAATGCAGATGGTCAAATGTTCACGAGAATCTGTTTGCCACTACTGGTCATCCTGGGAACTATATCAATGTCTACCACATAGAACACCGCAAGGTCAGTAGATTGTTTAGTCTGTATTCAAATTTGAGAATTTTATAATATTGAACTTATTCTTTGTCTGCAAGCTTGAAAAGCTCAGTTCACAAACTTGGAAAAAAGGAGGTCACTTGAATAATATTTCAAATCCAGACTACCATGACAAGCAATCCCACAGCACTCAAGCACACTAGAACATCACACAAGGAGATGACCTGGCACATTGCATTTCCTCTTGTGAAGTAGCTTGCTTGGATGTTTGCCGACTTGACTGAACCTGACAAAAAGGAGGGAGTGCTTGTGGTCTAGACCTTGTGCTGATTCAATATCATTTAGCTCTTTTACAACTTCAGAAATAAGTTTGTTTACAGACACGTGACAATCGAATTCATGCATAACTTTTAAGCCACTTTCTTTACTTCACCAAAGTTGTCCAGATATGTCCAGGATTAAATACTAATGAGGGATATGCCCTCTATGATAGGCGTTACTAAGTGTCCTCAATGATAGAAGTTCACCAAAACACGCAATTCTGTCAAATGAAGCTTTATTATGAAAATGTCAATATAACCCAGTGAAACATGATGTCCTTATTAATTAAACAATACTTGCATTCAATCCTGGACATACAGTCTGTAAGTACAGATGAAATAGCCTTCTTTTGTACAATCTTTCAAAAAAAAAACAACAAATAATTATTTGTGTTAAACTTCTTCATAGGCCATACATCCTTTTTTACCATTGTTCAGTTTTACTTACTTATCCTCTTCGAGGCACAGAGGATGCTCGAGGCCATGTAGCTCCAATCTAATAAACCGATGTCTTGTTTTGACATACCTTAATGCTGCAAAGACCTTGGTATTCATTTTGTCTTTCTTTTGTGACAGATGCCAGTTTCATGTCAGATGCCCACTGGAGGAGGTCTTTCTTGGCATCCTTCTTTGCCTGTGTGTGCGACAGGCGGAGGAAACAAGGTTCACTTATGGTTTCTGGAAGTGTAACAATGTGTGGCTTTTACACTAAGGAGCAGATTTTTTAAAAAATATATGTTCAGTCTCTTCAAAATCAAACCATTTCAGTGACATTTCCTCTGATTAGTGATGGAAATCACTTGAAAAGTATACCATGGGTCTGAGTCCAGATGCTACCTACTTTGCCTTATAGGAATTATTGATCCTTAAAAGCAAGTTATTAATATTTATGAAGAAAAAAAACAAGGCAGTTCTCCCAGACTTTACATTTATATTTTTATGTAACAAAAATAACTAAGAAGTACTATTTTTTGTCACTGCACAATAAAAGAAACTAGCAGAGAGCATAATAGCCCTTTCCATATGTTGGAGCCCTTTATAAATTATTTAGGGTCAGGTAGCAGCCCTTGCAAGGTGCCACATGAATGGCCTGATCAATTCCCATACCACCAAGAACATTAATTGCAACACTGGTTAAACAGCAGAATTACAAGCTTACAAGAGCCGCTACACTAGTCTGATAATATTGTCAGCCAAAATTCATCCCATCCATATATATCAGTAAGACACTACCTCTCTGGAACCTCTATTTTCATTCATCCGCTGAAAACACTACCTCTATTGTTATTCAGGGCTAGGGGCATTGTTATGACCTGTTATCTATTGTTTCAAGAACCAATGGATGTAACTCGTTCCGAGAGGTAGTGGGCGACCCATATATATATACTGGTACTCACTAGACAGTGTTTTTCCACAGTCAATGACATGATAACTAGGCGAAGAAAAGATACATTTATCGTACCAACCATCAACCATTAATGTACAATAATATTGCAAATTTAACGAATTTGGGAGAACTTGCTGTTTTTGTGTAAAGCACATGCCCAGAGCTGAATTTCTTTTAAAGCTATGGGATAGACCTTTTTCAGCCATTTGTTATTTTTTTGTGTTCATGCTAGTCTGCCCACCAAGCCTTGTCAACTCCAAAATGAGGTCTGGCAGGCAATTAACATAAACGTAAAAGATAATAAATAGCATGAAAAAGGTCTATTGACACTAGTAATAGGTTTGAGTTCAACATAAAAGGGGCATCTTACATGTGATCTTTATGGATGGGCAAACACTAAGGATATGGCATAGTTTGAATAAAGCCGTAATGCACCACAGTAGCATTTATTGAATATAAATAAAAAAAATTAGATGTTTACTTTATGACATGTGTTGTAAATTTGGCCCATAAAATGGCTAGGTTTTGTTATTTATGGTTAGAGACTGTTGCGAGTGTTTTGTTTACAAATACACGCACGCGCTGGCTGCACAATGAACGAGAAATTTTCAATACTGCACGAGGCGTAGCCAAGTCAGTATTGAAAATTTCGAGTTCATTGTGCTGCCAGCAAGTGCGTGTATTTGTAAACAAAACACGAACTAACAGCCTCTAACCCTTTTAATATACAATCTGAGTACACTGCACGCAATACACAATTTCGCGAACTTTGAACAAGAGTTTTAATAAATAAGAATTCAGTTGTATCTAAGTAGTACAAAATTATACTGGCGTAGTTTAAGAATATAGAAATCACAAGAGGGCATACATAATTAAATATAAATGAGGCTTAAAATCATTCACAAAATCGTTCATAAGCTGAAAACGTTCATAAAAAAGTCAGCGAGATTGCGAGAAGCATGTTCAAAGCAAGTCAATCGCTTTTCTTTGACACGTTATAAGTGAACGCAAAATTGTAATAACAAATTTTGGGGAACTTGTAGTTTGCCTTTTGGTATTTATGGGTATAATTTAAGGGATTTGTTCTTCCACTATTTCTGCAAATCTGTCAGCTGAAGCCAATTTCAATAATGCACGATTTTTATGCGTTATTGTCAATAACGCACTGTCGGAGTTTGCTGACGTCAGGTAAAGTAAAATCACATGCTCGATTTTAACCAATTGCGCGCGTGGATTTTGGACAGTGAACGAAGATTGTGTATTAATGACAAATACAACACTATATCATTAATGCATTACTTCTAAACATTCTTACTACTGGAATGACACAAAACTGTTCTTTATGAACTGGACTCATTCTAGGTTCTCGAAAGAAATACTGCAGCTTCAACAAAATTTAACATGGAGTTTGCTGTTACTAGAGATTTCTCATTAAAACTACAGTATTTAAATCACTCGTAAATAAACTGGGCCTAACATCTTTTGTCGATATAAATGAATCTACTACATTAATTTTAGTCAAGGAGTAAATAAACATCCACTGAAAAATAAATTACAATAACAAATACTAATCATTATTTATAGTTTCCTTGTGGAAAATTAGTTCAACAGGACTTTGAACTACATGTAATTTCCATTTCACATCTTGTGGAAATGACTGCTGAGCAACTGAAAGAAAAGAAAGTTCTCTTTAAAAACTAGGCTGTGATTTAATCAGTTTGTGCTCATTCCTGTGTATCAGTGCACAGACCACTTGAAGTTATGGAAGGCAACAATTTCAACAGCACTAAAAGTTCATGAATTATTAAGTTCTTTTAGGTAATGACTAAAAAGATGAAATGAACTACATCAGTCATTCTGGCAGTCATTCCGGTTTTTTTCGCTCCCTTTGGTATATTACATGTACTGGACGGTATAGAGTTACATCTTTGGAGTTTTAAGTTTAACTTGCAGAGGACGTTGGGCATACGTAAATCCATTCAATGCAAGGATGGCATCTTGAGCTTGAGCCATTGTAGCCATGGTAACAAAGCAATATCCTTTACATTGTGACTTCTCCCAATCCCACATGACATTTATTTTCGTTACTTCACCGTATGATGAAAACAGTTCAAAGACAGCAGCTTCAGTTGCCTGGGGACCAACATTGTAAACAAACAGAGTGATGCCATCGCCAGTTCCAGGCGAAGTGATCTGGTTGAACCCTGTTGCCGGGGGAATTTGTGGCCCTCCCATCATCGGGTTGAATCGGTTAGCACGACGATTCATCATGGCTTGAGCCATGGGTCCAACTGCACCTGTTGGATGTAGATTAAAGCTGGGTCGTTGAGCAGTAGCAGCTACAGCTGGAGGCTTTAATTTAGTGGCGTTGTCATCAGCAAAACGAACATACATGATTTCTGCTGCTCCAGAAGGTATGGTGTTATTCAGGGCATTAATAGCAGCTTCCGCTTCCGACTTTAGATTGTACAACACAAACCCGACACCTTTGGAGACACCTGTTATTTGATCAGTCAGGATCTTGACGTTGATTATGTTGCCATAGGGGATGAAAAGCACCTTCAAGTCATCAGCTGTCCAGCTTTTTGGGACATTACGGATGTACAGGTTTGCTCCCTTGATTTTCTCTCCACCTTTTCTTGACAATGCAACCTTCAAGAATTTGTTTTCTATTTGATAACCGTTGAGTCTATCAATTGCCAATTGGGCATGCTCGGGTGTAAAATACTCCACAAACCCAAAGCCATAGCTGTACCCTGATGACTTGTGTCGGCAGATCTTGCAGTTCTTGGTTGGGCCAATACTCTGAAAAAGTGCTTTGAAGTCTGCATCTGTGTAGTTTTGTGGTATGTAATTGATGATCAAGTTGGTCTTGTTTTCAGATTCACCAATGTTGCCTCCTACAGTTGCCATAGTAGAACAAAATTTAAACAAGGGATACAAATATCTGATAAAGTTGGACTGTAAGATAACCCTTATCACAAATGTCAGAAGTACAGAAGTACAACGTGGTAGAAAACAAATTCTGGCACTTTTTGCTTTTAAAAATTTCTGGATAAAAAAAAAAAAGAATAACAAGTCAGCTCTAGCATAAGTGAAATTACACAAACCAACAATAAAACGGGCAAGTACAACTATAAAACTCCCTGTCTGTAAACTGAATACCAAATCACAAATTGTCAAACACATTGTACAGCAATATTAAAATCAAAAAACAATAATCCCTGGTATACCAGACCACAGTCATCCACACGTCCAAGCCTTGCACTATTAATCATCAAACGAAAGCTTTTAGCTCATGAAGCTATGAAGATCGTCCGTCGGAGTTCATAAGTTTTCTAAATATATAAAGCTTTGATATCGACAATCTTTACACCAAAGTTTAATTAGCTACAATCGCCTACAATAGATCCATTACATCCCTTTTCCGATAGTCACCGTCACTCCTAGGTTTTCATGCTTATATTTTAATACTCACCTTGGCATAAAAGGATTTCCGCAAATCAGAAAATCTCAATTTTTATCACTTTTTACAGCATAATTTTCACGACCTCATGTCACCCGCGCCATATGTAAATTACCCACACTGCTTTGCTGATTGTAACAGCTGCTTATCCCGCACGGCATTGTGGGATGATAAACAGTCATGGCCGCCAGTTGGAAGAGCTGGACAGTGCAGATTCCTCCAAGTTATCTTGCTGAACGTGTAGAAATTTAGAGGCTCTGTGAACTCTCTGCAATGGGTTCCACAATATCAACAGTAGGTGGGAAAAGGAAGCACTCTGAATGTGAGGATGAAGAAGGAGGTCAAGGCGAAGAAGACGACGGCGTCGTTGATGTTGTGAAGAGGTGAAAGATGTTTGTAAAATTGTCGTCTTAAGCTTTGAAACTAGCATCGTATCAGTGAATCTAGAAAATGTATTTTCTCCATAGTATTTTTTGCTAACCGAAAATCTTCATGATTTTAAGAAAAAGCTTTCTTTAAGGCTTGGAAACATCTCCAGCTTTGTGCTTTTTAGCTTTAATAGCTAGTAACGAAAAATTTGTTTGAAATATGAAGAGTGAGTGGAGATGGGGTGAAGGGGTTTCCAGTGAAGGGTGCATAAATATACTCAGGCGGATTTAAGCAGTATTGCAATTCTTGAAAGTAGAAACCATATTTCCCAGCTTTGTGTGCCAGGTAACTTTTAAGTCTATAATTATTGAGATCAGGCTCATAGGGAAGGGGTGCAATGGGTGTGATGGGTGCATCTTCATACCAACCCCCTCCACCCTCCCCATAAGCTGCAGAAGTGTAGAAGTCCACCTTATGTGGACAGATGGCTCAAAAGAAACTAAATGTTTGAAAAAATATTAATAAAAAACTGAAACACTTAGTGCCTGTACTCCCATTCACCAACTGGTGTAGTTTGAAAATAAAGCCCAAGTCAACTGGTTTGTCCAATAAACCAACACAATGGAACATTTGAATCTTTTGGTTGTGTTAGCATTTATCACTTTTCACAACAAAGATATCATGATGATCAAGCCGATCATTTTCATTAACTTGTTTACTACATCGACATCTATCTATCTGTGTACCATAATGATTTTAGCATGTGGGGCACTTACTTACTTTTGGTATCTTGAGGGCGGGTGGTTATTCAAGGCATCTAGCACTTAAATCCAGGACAGGGTGGTACTTATTTCTTTTTTTGGGAAACAACCAAATGTACAAACAAAACTTCTATAATTATTAAACAGGGAACAATGACAGAAACTGTAACTACAAGAACTTCGAATTATGTGGCAAATAGAAATACCAGCTGTTTAGGCTATGGGTTATGTTTATACAGAAGTAATCAGTTTGTGAGTGTAAGTTAATTTTGGATTGGAACTTCCTATGATGCCTCCCTTTAGCTTTCTCTGTTTTATTTTTTATTGGTATCAAAAGTGTGAGTTTGTTTGTGTGCTGTTTTGTTAGGAAAAAGTTGAAGGGCACTTGTGATTATATTTATCAGACACTTTTTCTTGATGGGGAAGGCAGTGATGTAACAATAGAGGCTCTTGGTAAGCAAATATCTCATCTCAGTCTACTAGATAGTATACATTACAGACATACATGGTCGACTTCAAATAGTCAAATAGACAGGCATTCAAGGCTCAATTACACTCAACTTTGATCACTTGCTTGAAACACCAGCAGGGATGGATTCATGAACTTGACTTTACTGGGGTTTTATAGTGCAGGGCTGTTATTTGTGGTCAGGGACCAGCCCCTTTCTTTTATGAGTTTTATTCTCATTTATCATTCTCGTCCCCAGAGGCCGCGATCCTTCTGGTCTGCGCCAGGAATCGAGACCTCTGGCCGCCTCCAAAACCGGTAGTCTGCTATTCATGGACTCATTGTTGAAAATGTTGAATCTGATTGGCTGAAAAATCCAGAACAAGTACTCTGCGCATGCTCAGAAATTGGGAGCGGCCAGAGGTCTCGATCCTTGGCGCAGACCAGAAGGATCGCGGCCTCTGGGGACGAGAATGCTCATTTATGTGCTACAGAATAGCAACATCAGAGAACATAAAAGCCATGTGTCTTGTCTGCTCACTTTACCTCACTTGGCAGGGGGGTGAGCCACCTGTCGGCTGATATTCTTACTTTTTTACATGTGTGTTCAATGAATATACCAGCCCATCAACAAGAACTCATAATTGACCTCGCTCCCAATGTGTGGCTTCATAGCTCAGTTGGTAGAGCATCTCACCGGTATCGCGGAGGTCACGGGTTCGAATCCCGTTGAAGCCCTGATTTTTTTTCAGGCTTCTTCATTCCAATTGCTTAAATTGGAAATTCACTGCGAAGATCACATATCACCTTCATATATATCCACAGTTCATATATGAATCATTTCATATACTACACGTCATTTCACTCCTTTCACGGGAAAATAAGAACTCACAATTGACCTCGCTCCCAATGTGTGGCTTCATAGCTCAGTTGGTAGAGCATCGCACCGGTATCGCGGAGGTCACGGGTTCGAATCCCGTTGAAGCCCTGATTTTTTTCAGGCTTCTTCATTCCAATTGCTTAAATTGGAAATTCACTGCGAAGATCACATCACCTTCATATATATCCGCAGTTCATATATGAATCATTTCATATACTACACGTCATCACAGTTACTGTTAACTAAGACAAAATACACCTGTACTTCAGACAAGTCGTGTCTTAGCTATGCTATGTAACATTATATTACTTTCCCAAACTGGATTGAATTCTTGCTTCTCCTTTCTTCACAGGAAAGGAATGGAAACTTCACAGAATTTACATGTGCCAGGTAAATGTTTTATCATATTTGTTGCAGATGTCTTTTTTCATTTCTTGTAAGCTGTGATGTGATCTTTATGTTCTAATAATTTTGACATATAGCTATTTCGAGAAAGGTTGTCGGAAAAAAGCATCAAAGTGCACGTGACAAGACCGAAAGGTGGTCTGGGTATTCACTGGAATTTTGCATATTGGCCTAAAGGAAATTTACAAGTTTGTATTTTTGCACGTGGAAAATTTGTTTTTCGTCTCAGGAGGCCTATATCTGTAGCTTTACTTTTACTGTCGCAAGACTTTGAGTGAGGAAAATTCTTCTAAACGTACCCTGTTTCTACATGTCTGAAAAGAAAGAAAACCTGAAATTCGTGCTTATTTTTTTGTTATATCTCATTAGTATTCAACCCATGCAGTAGCTCAATACGTCTACCCATACTACCTTTCGGGATTGGCTTGTGCAGTTTTGTGCTTTTTTCCGACAATGTTTCTCGAAATAGCTGTATGCCACCTTGCATATCTTATGCATTGGGTACAATGTACTTGAAAATGATCTAATATTATCTATCAGCCTTTTCCTACTGTAGAAATAGTTTTTCAGTCCGGCATAACATCATTTATTTGATTGCAGTCGGAGTATTTTCAAAGTATGTTCAATGGATCCTGGAAGGAGTCTAAAGAAGAGCATATAACCTTGGAGATCCCAGATGAGAATATTGATGTTGAAGGTAAGAAAAAGATTTTCAATAACAAAGTGAAACAACAAAATGACCACTATGGTGTTTTTAAAACAGCTATTCACACATGACTGTGCGTTGTCATCTCTCTCTCTCTCTCTTTCTCGGCAGCACTGAATACAGCATTTGGTTCACTATACTGTGATGAAGTAATGATCACTCCAGCTACAGTTGTACCACTCTTAGCTGCTGCACACTTGCTTCAACTGGTGAGGATTTGAAAAGGAGTGGCTTTCCAATAAAAGAACGGCTGGTATCATAGGTCTGCAATGCTGGAAATGAGGCTACAGCTACATAGTCCTATTTACCTATTGCATGCCTATGAAGCTGGCCATAGAATTTGGCCAGCTTCATTGGACCACAGTGTGTAAAAGGGGCCGGCTACAGCTACATAGCCCTATTCAGCTATTGCATGCCTATGATCTGAAGCTGGCCATAGAATAAAGCCAGCTTCTTTGGACCACAATGTCTGCTTTAGTAGTCCTCTGCACGGATTGCGTGCCCATGATGCTGGCCAATAGTCTGTATTTAATTTTGTGTGTTAATTTGATGCCTATGATGGCTAAATAATTTTCTTCTACAAAATGTAGTAAGTTGTTCATACACTTAATTTACTGCCAGTCTCCAGAAAAGTCTCCTCTTAACCAAATTGGTTAAAAGTCCCAGAGCTTATCCTGGTTTGTGTAGCAGAGGAGTAATTTGCTACTCCCCCTGGATGTGATACTAGTTCGTCACATCCAGTTTACCCCACCAATTCCCCTCTAATAGTTTGCCAGTTCCCATTTATACCCCTGTGTGGAGAGCATCTTGATATATTTAAGCCAAAAATTGTCGTCTATGAGTAACTACAGTTTGGCAGTGTAATCAGTATGGAAGTTTTCTGTTTAAATAATTTTAGATGTCTTCCTCATTAAGGTTTTTTTAGAATGACTTCTGTTATTCTAATATTTTGGCTAGATGCTTGCTTTGAAAAAACACCTTCCTACAATCTTTGACGAAACGCGTTGGTACACCAACACCCATCCCCCCTTCCAATGTTGGACTGCGTAATGTGGCCGAACTCCTTGTCCATTCCGTTTCAGTTTGTAAGCAAAAATAGAGGGTCTGGATGGGGTTAACTGACAACTGACAAATGGCCAAAATTTTAACTGACAACTGACATATCGCCTAAAATTTAACTGACAACTGACATTTGTAGTGAGTTTTTTCTGGCAACTGACAAATCTTAATATCCACAAAACACCGTTGTAAATAACATTGTATGACTCTTTTCGTCCAACAAATGCATGTGTTATGCTAAATCTTAGCAGCAGGACGGTAGAGTGTCATATTTCGTTAATAATTTACCGTATGACCCATAACCTGATTGAAAATTAAACTTGAGGAAATACATATATTTTTTGTTTTTGCAATGTAGCCTCTCACACAGTAGTTTTATTGTCGCTACTCCTTCCTCAACAAGTGCCTGTAATAGACCTGTTAGCCCGAGTGCAATATTCTTTCCCGACTATTTCATCTAGGCCAATCACCATCGAGGCATTGCTATAAACAAAACCCAATCAAATTAATCGTAATAAAGACCTCTTCCCATATTTATTTGTTTGTTTTCAATATTTTGAAGATTAGTTTTGATTGGCTAACTGTTGGAAAGGAATTTTGGGCTCGGCAAGCAGGAGCCCGGGGGATACTCTTTAAAAATTCGTGTGGGGTGTGTGCGGCATGCTTCAAGAAACCCCTTTACCCTATTTTAGACCAAAATATACGATTTCCCCAACCCTATTTTAGATCTGACCCCAAAATCGATAACCTATTTCAGACCACATTGTATCCAGGAACTGCTTCTGTTTGCCTAAAAATTAACAAGGGCCTGATATTCCTAACTTACACTTCTCAAGGGGTGCATGATAAGAACGATACGAATAGTTTTTTTCCAAAAGTTGCTAACTAGAGTCACCAGAGAGCACAAACCATACCCTATTTCAGACCAAAATGGTAATAATCTATACCCTATTTCAGACCAAAAGGGCTCGAAAACCATACCGTTTGGCTTTGGAGCCACACATACGTATATTGCTTATGTAAGGGAGTAACCCCCTGGAGCAGAGGTTCATGTGGCGGAGAGTAGTGACTTGCCCAGATTAAAAGGCCGTATAGTAACAAAAGCCGCTTGGAGTTGGAATTATTTCAGCACAAAAATTCAATATAAATGATATAATTTACATTCTGAATGTTACCTTTTTAGCTACATTTTGGGTCAAAAATTAATAATTAAGCTATATGGTTAATTATTAATAGTCCATTAACTGACAACTGACAAATGGCCTAAAATTTAACTGATAACTGACAAATGGCCATAATTTTAACTGACAACTGATATTTGTAACCCCCCATCCAGACCCCCAAAATAGGCAGCAATCGTACGCATTAATTTTTGCATGCTACTCAACATTGAAAAGGGGGAGAGGGGGAGTTACTAAATATTTTGATGTGTCAAGTGAGGAAAAAACAGTAAATGACCAAGATTTTGACACTGATTGTCTGAATTTGTAGAAACTTTAAGTGATCATAAATTCGACAGAAATTTTCAGATTTCAACGAGACTTTGCTGAAGAAATCTCGATTCACTGCTCTAAAAAGTCAGTGTAAATACTAGGTCGCAATCAAATTTTGTGGCAGTATTTTCGCAACAGCGATTTTAATGAAAATTCCAAAGTTTTTGCATGCCTACCGCATGTAAGACCCATTAGGCATATCCCAATCGAACAAACGCAAACACGCTTAATTTGTCGTCAGTATTTCGCTTTTCTCTACAACTCATTGTTTCACACTATTAAAGCTGCGCTCCTGTATGCTTTACATTGACAGGACAATGCTAAAGCTCATTTTAAAAATGGTTCCATCGACTACCAAATGGATGACCGACGGTTAGCCAATGAGAGCAACGTCACTATGACGTCACAATTACAGTTATCCATCATTTTGACATCAGCATTGGAGTCAGCGCATAAAATTACGTAGAATAGCATCCTTTCTGCCCATTTCTACCCTTTATTCTGCGAAATATCAACGAGTTACCATGGTAAACCGTCTTTAAAATAAGGCAAAATAATTAATTATCGTTTAACTTTGAACGGTTTACCATGGTAAGCCGTTGATATTTTGCAGAGGAATGAGTTAAAATGGTTCCAAAGGACCGTATTCCACGTAATTTTGTGAGCTGAGTCGAATGCCGTCATCAAAATTGTCGAGAATTGCAACTATGATGTCATTATGACGTCATTCTCAATGGTAACACAACAGGCAGACCACCCTATGTGTTCGTGGTTAATTATTATTTGTTGACATGAGACGAACAAAAGAAATATTGAAATCTATGAGGGTTACGAATAAAGATCCGAAAATTACATATCTAAACTACATTTCGCTCTGGATATCTCAATAAAGTTAAATGAAATGTTAATCGACTCATGTGTCGTGTTTTTTCGCCTGCACGGGCCATTTTAAGCGCTTTTTTACTAACTTACTTTCGGCCGAAGGCCGGTAAGAGAAGAAAGGGAGACAAGGCTTGCAAGTTGGCGGCTGCCAGCAGCGACCTCCTCCACTTCAAACCAGAATTTAACGCCAAATTACTGAAAATCTCACCTATCTGACGATGGCTGTCGATCGGTGAGATGTTGCTCTATCTCTTCGCCGAATTTGAGCTTCATCCCTCGCACATTTTTCGAGAAAATCCATGCTGAAATCATGCATACAGCTTTCTCAATATGATCGGTGCCAAACTCCGCAACCAGAAGAATTCGAAGCATGCAGACCGTTTCAAATTCACCAATCAGCGGGTTGAGATTTTAAACCGCGGTGGGCTACCGCGGGATGCCAAGCGCTGATTGGTGAATTTGAAATGGTCTGCATGCTTCGAATTCTTCTGGTCGCTGAGTTTGGCACCGATCATATTGAGAAAGCTGTATGCATGATTTCAGCATGGATTTTCTCGAAAAATGTGCGAGGGATGAAGCTCAAATTCGGCGAAGAGATAGAGCAACATCTCACCGATCGACAGCCGTCGTCAGATAGGTGAGATTTTCAGTAATTTGGCGTTAATTCTGGTTTGAAGTGGAGGAGGTCGCTGCTGGCGGCTGCCAACTTGCAAGCCTTGTCTCCCTTTCTTCTCTTACCGGCCTTCGGCCGAAAGTAAGTTAGTAAAAAAGCGCTTAAAATGGCCCGTGCAGGCGAAAAAACATGACACATGAGTCGATTAACATTTCATTTAACTTTATTGAGATATCCAGAGCGAAATGTAGTTTAGATATGTAATTTTCAATCTTTATTCGTAACCCTCATAGATTTCAATATTTCTTTTGTTCGTCTCATGTCAACAAATAATAATTAATCACGAACACACAGGGTGGTCTGCCTGTGGTAACACGTTGGTGAATTGTGGCATATTGTCACAATTTCTCTCTAAAACTGAATAAATTCCGTTTCTTTGCAATGAAATGCCCTAGCTGATCAAAGAACAGTATATAATCGTTACATTACTACAACAGTCACTTTCAAAGCGGTGTTGGCTAATGAATACGAGTCAGCTTCATTTATTAATATAAAAAATGCATTTTCATGCAGCACAGTGCCCTCTCTGTGACGTCACACATTGATCACGTGATTCACTTTTTCGCTCCATTGATTTGCTAGGGTGAGATTTATAAGGAGGCCAAGTTTTAGACTAATTGGTTAAATGCAAGTGCTTTTCTGGTGCAATACTCTCTCAGACAATCTTTGACGAAACGCGTTGGTACACCAACCCCCATCCCCCCTTCCAATGTTGGACTGCGTAATGTGGCCGAACTCCTTGTCCATTCCGTTTCAGTTTGTAAGCAAAAATAGGCAGCAATTGTACGCATTAATTTTTGCATGCTACTCAACATTGAAAAGGGGGAGAGGGGGAGTTACTAAATATTTTGATGTGTCAAGTGAGGAAAAAACAGTAAATGACCAAGATTTTGACACTGATTGTAGGTGACAGGCTGCATAATGCATTCCAGCCAACAATACCCCTGGTTACATCATGCTACAGAGACAATAAATATTATTGTTGTGTTGGTGATGTTGTAAGTTTTGTCAACACCTGTCCAGAAGGAATTTTTGATAAGAATTCATGGGAACTTTTGAATCTGTTTGTTTTGTTTGTAGGAAAGCTTGTGTCAGCAGTGTACTGAAGCAATGATGGAGACAATAAACAAAACAACAGTTTGTACTTATTATGCTGCGGCTACACAGTACTGCGAGGATCAGTTACAAACCAAGTGTGTAGAGTGGCTTGAAAGGAGACTCACTTCTGAGACATCTGTGTCTCTTCTGAAAGACATCAGGTAGGTATAATACCATACTCCAAACATTATTCTGTCAGGGACACTTAATTGTTAAAGTTGTTAGATCAGTATCCAGACTCTCTTTCCTGCTGTTTTATGATACTACTCTATTTATCATCCTAGGGAGAGTAGTAGTAGTAGTAGTAAACTTTATTTAAGTGTCAGTCGTTCTAGCGTTTTACACACTAATTGGTGACACTGATTAAAAAAAAGACTAAGAAAAACATTAAAATTTTGTGAAAATTGAAACCCTTATTCTAAATAAAACTCTTGTTAAAAACATGTTTAAAAACATACACTTATTCTTTAGTAATTAAAACTCTTGTTACAAACGTACTTAAAAACGTACACTGATTACATAATTATGATCACTTTCTAAATCAACTATTGCATAAATGACAGTTCTTGCAGCCCCCGTCTTCAAAAGTTTAAAAGTACTCACACTTTCTATACCACGTTCCTCCTTTGCCAACTTGGACCGCAAAAAAGGCCCAAGAGAGAATGTTTCCCATACTTAATAGTGTTAAAGCGTGGTAGGGTAAAATCGGAATTCCTTAAGTTGTATCGAAGTTCAACAGCATGCATACATGCTCATGCCCTGAGTGTTAACAGATTTTAGTAGACTTCAATTTTTCCATTTTGTTTGTAGCATCGAGCTGATGAGACAAGTGTTGAGTTCTCAAGGATTATTTGTGATGCAGATTGAAGTGGATGTGTACAACTTGCTGAAGATGTGGGTATACGTACGACTTCACCCCGACTGTGTAGGAAGCTGGAAAGATGTACGACAACAAACCAATGAATACTTTTCTTCACAGGCATCTGATATGAACTGTTTTCTAGAGACAGATGAGGGCAAGGCATTTGTTCCTGCCTTCAAGTCAATAAGACTTCACCATGTTGTAAATGACCTGCGTTCCATTCAACTCCTGGATGCAGACAGAATTATTCCTCAAGGTATCCAGTTCTCTTTTTGTTGGCATTATAAAAAAGTGTGTTTTTTTAAAAATGACTACTTGAAGGGTATCTAAAGTTCCTACACCCATCTGCAGTGTTGAATGTTAATTACCAATTAACTGATTCATTGGGATGGTGAACAAGTTTTAAATCTTGTGAGCTTTAGAGTTCTAAGCCTTCTGCCAAATCTGGATTAAGTGTTGAGAAATGTTCATTCGTGGGTTTTGCAGTTCCAAATTTTATTCTTGGTGAGGTTTGGTTAAAGTTTCTAGAATGTGTTATCAGTAATAATTGTGTTTATTTTTAGGTTGGCTGCATCCAGTTTACAAGACACAGTGGGCTTCCATGTTAGCAATGTCTCAAAATCGGGACGTTGGTCCGTCAGCCGAAAAATTCGGGAGTGATGCACTCAGATGTGGCCGAATATTGGAAAGAAGTTCACCGGTGAGTTGTTGCCATGCCTGGCAAAGCACTAACGAACACGTTAAAATTGAATGTGACAGGAACTAACTAAACAAGTCCGTTCTTGCCATGTATGCCGGTGTCCTAGCGGATTTGGAACCCCGTTCCAAATCCGCTAGGTGGATATGGACCCCCAAATCCGCAGGGGGTCCAACTCCGCTGTGACACCGGCCAGACGTTGTTATGACGGGAAATAAAATACTGCTCTGCCACAGCTTGGAAGGGTTAGCGGGGTAATGATTTGTGATCAAGCAATATGGTATGGTTTTATTTCATGTCAAACTATGAATTTTCTTTTAAGCAGCCACCTCCGTTCCCCCCTTTTTTCATTAGATCACATATGTGACTGTACCTGAGTATTTTTGCATTTTGTGACCTAATAACGTTGCCAGTAGTAAAACAGGTTCTGGATGGGGGAGCTGGAATTTTGGTTATCAGTTGATTTTTCGCAGATTTCTCAACTATCAGTTAACATTTCAACGCATTTCTTGTCACATTGCAGATTCCAGAACCCAGCTGTCAGTTAAAAAGTGCGTCATTTTTTTAGCTGAATGTTACGATTTTGACATTCTCAGATTTTAGTTCATAAATCCCATCCAGACGCTTGCAAAGTGAATTTTAGCAAGAAGGTTCTCCCTGCTGTTTATAAAGGGTTACAACCGATAGTCCACCAAAAGGATTTGACAGTAACAGTAACATTTTCCCTTTCCCGCGTTCACAGTATTGCTGGCGCTGGACAGGGTTCTCTTATGGTATTGACGTCATTATGACGTACAGCCCCAAGACGAAGCAACTGTCACTCAGACGCAACACGTACACACATCCGGTCAGCGGTGCCGTTTGTCTCCATCAACAGAGGAGCCTTGTAGTTCAAGTGTCTGCAGCAGCATTCGATGTCAAGGGTTGTACAAGTTACTACAAGTGCTCTGGACTATTAGACATGACTCTAGACCCTGATGAGGAAAAGGTTGTCTTGCAACTCGATCGGTCAGTGGTTTTCCCCCTGAGCGTCAGTGTGCATATGGCTCTGGTATCCTCAATGGATGACAGTAGCTGAAAGACTCTGACTCTTTACGAAGAGATGATTTGTTCAAATTGATATACTTGCGCTGAAAACGTTTCGTCGAGTTAAAAAGGACAAGATATAAACGAGCAGAGTTTATTTTTTTTCTTTTGCAGTATATTTCTCTATACACTAAGTTGGTAAGTTTAGTTTGGAAAGCTATATCAGACTTCAGCATTATTGGTATTGAATGTAAATGGAATATTAATTTTATAGAATTCAGGAAATTGTTGTTAACCATAACAAATGTAAAATGATTAATGAAATATGCGTTTTTCTCGAGTGTGAAACTCAAAGAGATGAAATGATGAGTAAATAATGATAAAAGATGAAGCGAATTCGACAACCGGTTTTTCAGCAACACGGAATTGTTCCATTTTCGATTTGCGTGCTTAAAGTGCAAAAGTATAAAATGTTATCTGTAAAACCCATTATTTATAGAAAATAAACATGTTTTCCTTGTTTTGTAAAGTTTATGTGTTAAAGGCTCATTTTTATCCACATGAGCCGACCGGTCTCACATTTTCAATTCCCCGATAAACGGATGTGCGAACAGTTATGTGGTCTCTTGATCTCCCTTGATAGTTTTACAATAAGAATAATCAAGCGTTACACATTTATATGTAACTGTTTTCGCAATAGAGTGGGCATACAGATTGGTTATACAATATGGTGTAAATCAGTCTTATCGACGTTATGAAGACGAAAACCTTTGATTATTGGTCTCTCCAAAAGTAATAAATATACAATGGCAGGATTCTAAAAAATAAGGTCTCAAAACATCACACGAAACCTTAAGGGGGGTGACTCTTAACTACCAATTTGTTTCTAAGGCAGGTTTCTATTTGCCATATTTTGGAAATCAGACCTCATATGGATAAGCTTTTTACATGAGTTTGTACTATTGAAGATTCCTCCAAAGTCACGGCCATATTTAACGCGTCACGTGACCAAAACAGAAAAAAAAAAACAACCTAAAACTCAAACGGCGGATAGATTTTAAAATTTAAATGAGCGTCAATAGATAAAGAACGTCCACATGCGTAATGTGACGTATCGTTTTTGTGAAATTCGCATTGTTATAAGAATTATGGCGTAACAAACACTCGTATTTACAGACTTTCATCAGTAGCGTTTCCTTTTTTCGTGTAAACGGTAAAAGCATACGTCAGCGTTATCTCTGATAATATCTCTGATGCGTAAAAGATTACCTTTCTTCGTTTGGGACTGGCACTAGTTTCGCACGCGCAATGATATATTTTTCAAAGCATCGACAAAGCAGGTGTACTCCCCGGGTGTACCCCCAAATAAAATTCACCATTTAGCGTTACGAAAAGCTTCAAAATCGCTTGCTTCAAAATACAGTCTTCAGCCATCCTGCTCTGGATCTGTAGTTAATAGTCTCCCCCATAAAAAAATACTAAAACGACAAGATACTCGAGAAGATTTTGTACTGAATGATGGTTGCTGTTCGGTATAATGAACGGAAAGATATAAAAGGAATTTTATAAGCAATATTTTGACCAAAGATATTTCTTTATAGACTGTTTACAGCCTCTATTTTTCAACGAAGAAAAATACAGTGTTACTGTTCCCCGTTCCAAATGGTGCACTGAGTGCACATTTCAAGTCACGGATTGGACTTCTTGAAATGACCAATTTCTTCAGGTTTAATTTGTCGTTGGCTTTATTTTCAGTTTATTATTACTTACTTGGTGTTTTTCTATTTTCAATTATTTTCGGTTTGTAAGCAATTTTTTAGCATTTATTTGTAGTGTTTCACTCATTCTCGTCCCCATAACCGCCATCCTATCCGCCGTCAACAAGGACAGACCCAGCCCTTCGCCCTCCCCTTCACCCTCCCCTGTCCCCTCCCCTGCACGGCAAAAACCATTTCTTCTAGTTCCCAGTACTTCACGTCTAACCGAAAAGTCATAAAAGTAAACATGGAGTTCTCTTGTTGGTTTGTAGTTGCGCAAGTTGAATTCTTTTTCCAAACTTTTTGGACCTAGTTGCGTTTGCATCGTAGTCTGCGGTGATGGGAGCGTCCCTCACGCGAAGTCCAAAGCAGAAGACTGAGAAAAAGGCGAAAAGAGAAGCACATTCAAGTCGTCTCAACGGGAGTGCGAAAGGTGTCAAAGGAAAAAAGAAAGATGAAAAGCGCGATCAAGCCGAGGATACAGGACAAGAAACTAAAGGAATGGAAAGAAGGGATAGTAAGAATTTTTGGATTTCGCACATAACAAAGAGAAACTCAAGGGATTCTTTGAATGCTCAAGCAGCAGTCAACAGCCAAACGCCGCACTCGAAACCTCCGCGGGAGCAAGGCCCTCAGGGGAAACAAAGTGGCAAGCAAAATGAGACTCTGTCAGGGCAAAACAAGAATAACAACGCGAAAAACCGGAATGAAGCTACACTGAATGGTCAGCCGAGTGACAATCAAGGAAAGAACCCGGTATTAAACGGCTTATTGGTTTCTGGTAAAGAAAATCAAGATATTCAAGACTTGAATTCCACTGTTGTCCCGCAGTCACCCGGTCTGCTACCTGGGCAAGCAAGCGGGAGCATCGATGCGTCGAATTTAATTTCGCCGAATGAACTGTATAACTACTTCTGGGACGGTGCAATACATTCCAGTATCTTCGATCCATCGTATCTGCTTGTTGTAGATGCCAGGCCTAGAGCAGAGTACGAACGAGGCCATATTATCTTGGCGCGCTGTGCAGCTTCTTTGTACAATGATTTGGCAACGAACCCCATCTTTGGGTATGGGTACATGCAGGGGGGCGAGGAAGTGATTGCGAATCGTCTCGGCGAGTACACTCACGTTATAGTGTATGGAAATTCCGTCTCAGACACTAGAAATGATGATCTCGCCGAAATTAAACTCATGAGGGAGCTCATGAATTATGAATTGGTAGACCCTCTGTTCCTGGTTTCAGGGTACGACAGTTTTAAACAGGTTTGGCCCTTCATGTGCACAACAAAGGAACTGACCATTCGACATGATCATAAAGAAATCACTGTTTATCCCTCTCTCATTTTGGAAAACCAGATGTATTTAGGCCGAGGCGAGCAGGCGACCAATGCAAAGATAATATCAGATCTGTGGCTGACACACATCATCAACATTGGCAGTGAACACCCTTCGCCTTTCACCGATCGCATTCAGTATCTTAATATAAAGCTTGATGATAGTCCTTCTAGTGATTTAAAAATTTATTTCTCAAAGGCCTGTCAGTTCATTAGTGATGCCTTGTCTGTTGGTGGACGCATCCTTGTGCATTGCAATCTTGGTGTCAGCCGTAGCTCAACAATTGTTATTTCATACTTGATGAAATCCAGACAGTGGACTCTTAAAGTGGCTCACGACTATGTCAGGGATAGGAGGACATGCATTCGGCCAAATCGTGGCTTTTTACAGCAACTGTCTGACTGGGAGCAAAGTATATTTGGACGTAAACACACTGATGCTGATGAGCTGTGGTTTTAGCTCTGACAATGCGTTCTGTTCAAACTCTTTATCAGGTCTGAGATTTTCCTCATATTAAACTGTGGTGTTGTAGGTGACACTAGAGTGTAACCTGCAATCAGGCCTTTTTATTAAGTAGTGAGGGAGGACATGATTGCAGGTTACTGGGAAGTGGCTCCTTTAATTTTGCATTTCCAATGGGCAAAAATAATCTGTTTTATAAACTGTGTTCTTAAATGGCCAACCCTGTTTTCAATGCCAAGAAGATTCATTGTTTTAGAGAATGTACATAAGTCAAAATGTGCCTTCAGTAGATGAGTAAAGTTTTATTGTTTTTCACCCAAAAGTTATGATGGTACATACGCTTTAATTTTGGCAAAACCTGAAAAACATTAGGATCTGTCATGTTGTCTATTCACACTGATATGAATATCAAAAAATATCAAGATGCGTTCATGAAATCTGTGAAAAATAGTGTGATGTTCCTGTTTATTTCATTTAGTTTAAGCATTTCTGTTGCACATTTCATTTTATATAAGTAAATACTATTTTCATGCAGATTGGTGGATACAACTACCAACTAATAGGTTATACTTGTCTTGCTATATGGCAAATTTTTCTTGAGGGCATAATTTAACTGCTTTTCCTGTTGTCACTTGTTTTTGACATTTGCTGTTGTAAATATTTAAATATTGCAGAGCAGCTGAAATCTGACATCAGTTACTGACAGTCTGGTCAATATCTTGTGTTCTAATTATTTTGCTTTTGGTTTTACGTTTTTCACAACGGTTTGATATTGATTTTTGTCTGTGTCGTCTGTATCATTATGAATCTAAATTTAAACTTCTAAATGTAAAATTTCAAACCAAAAACATCACAGCATAAAATATTGTAAATATATTTATAACACAAGCTGAGAAATATTACTGATGTTTGCATGCTAATAGTAATATTAGATTGGTGTGTCCATCATAAGCAAACAACACTTTGATTTGTTTACAAAGATCTGAGATTTGATAAATTTTTTTGGCTTTGTTCAGTTTTACTAGAAATTTCTGGGTAAATTAAATAGTGAATTTATACAAGTCAGATCAATATTCCTTGAGCGTAATGATTTTTTCGTGCTGTGGATATCTGGTTTTAATGTTCTAGGATTGCTAGTCAAGTAAATTTCATCTCTTTTTTAGAGAAGAAAATCTTTATAATAGTTTTTGATTTAAGGAAATTGTTTCATTCCTTTTTGTCAAATTGGCAAAAATGTCAGCTTAAATCAATGCTGATACTAACTAATCCAATAGCAAGAAATTAGAACTGATTTCTTAATGATAGCTTTTTCTTTTTGTGTAATTTAGATAAGAAACAGATGCAAACATATGCAAGAACGTGCTAACTGGAAACATATACACTTGAAAGTCTGTGCAAAGGTTTTGAATTCATTCATACTCGAGTGTTTCTATCTGGCTATGTAAGCATATCATGCCTATTTGTTTCCCAAGAAAATGTCATGCCATGTCATTACGGCAAAACAGCTACATGTCTCTCCAATCAAGGCATGTATTGTATAGTGGCATAACTTTTGAAGTATTTAATATTTAGTCTTAAAAGATGTATTTATACATGTTAGGTAGTAAATATTTTTGTGGCAGCCCATGCCTTATCTGGACCATCTGGGACATAATTTCCTGGCTTTGTTTGTATATATTATTTTATTTAGAGGTTGCAAATATTTTTCCTGATATTATATTTATAAAGCATTTGGGTTGCTACCCTGATTGTTATAATTATTTTTTGTAGACTGCAAGAAACAGATGTAATGTCAGTGCTGTTAAGGCATGGACAAAAGTTAGACCGGATCAACTTGGATCGTTGATTTGATTAAGAAATATATAGCAGCTATTCAAGAAATGATAAAATACACAAAAGCTGCTTTTCTTAATCAAATCAATGATCCGAGTTGATCCGGTCCAGCTTTTGTCCCTGTCCATCCTGTTAGAAGTTTTACTTGATGAACTGTTAGTTGAATGTAAAAATAAGTTGATGATGTGATAGACTGCTTTAAATGAAGAGAAGCAGCATTGTAATTCAATAAAAGCAGAAGAATCTTGGATTACAGGAAGATAGTATATGCTACACTTTAGTGGTTAGCTGGTTATTTATTGCTACTTTTATTGCTTACCAATGGTTGTATGTCCATGCGTAATGATTTTGATTTTGAAAATAATTTGAAATTTTCATTAAAAGGAATACCATGCATTCAATTCAATTCTGAAACTGTGTTCACTGTGTGTTTTACAATTAAGCTTTCAAATTTGCAGATACATTGTACATATTTCAGTAGTTGTGAACCTGCTGGGAGGTGGGTATCCTGTGCATGTAGCAGTGCAGAACTTGTACATTTTAGAAAAGGACAAATAATATTGTTGATTATATTATTGATGGAAATTTTAACCCACTACATAACAATTGCTTGCATTCTCCTCTAAAATAAGGGACGGACCATTATTTTATTTACCTATTTCTTATTTATTTCTTTTTTTCTTGGGGGATGGGGGAGGGGTGAAAATACTCAAAAAGAAATTGTCTGTAGGAAGTTGCCACCGGAAAAATGTTTGCACAGACAACGACACAGAAAAAAAAATTGTGTCTTGGGAAAATTTTCAAGGCTCCATTGAGTTTCTGCCTGCAGTCATTTAGTTGTCACGCAAGTGACGCAATGCAAGGCAGGCGCTGGGAACCAGATCGCCAGGTTACCAAGGCAAAGATGGCGAACAACTTCAGAGCGAGTTGGCGAAGTTTTGGCCCGTCATTTCTTCAAGGAATTCGACATTTTCGTGGAATTACAGCTCGGAAATGGAAAGCTCATATGAGATATACAACATGCAGATATATGTCGTCGATAGTAGACCGTAAGTTTTCAAGTCTACAGCATAGAAATAAGCATCGATTGCTGTGTGAGCAAATCTTAGCCATAGAGTTGTTGTGGCAAAAAAATTCTCAACTTTTTAGTTTCACAATTACTATAGTTTACTTTAATCGGGTTTTAAACAGTTATTATCAGAAAAGGCATGGTCACAGAGATGGATATTCGAATGAATATGAAATATGTAAGCTTAGCTGTTTTAACAGCAAGACGTTTAAAAAAAATCTTGCGTAATACCGGCAAGTACCCTGTTTGCGGTGTATAATTTATAAGGTAAGTGTTAATCAGCCTGGGCACTTGCCACCCCTGACATACCTAATACATAGGTCTTAAGATGTTCTGTTGTTGACATTGGGTCGTTCCATTTTATATGTGAAGAGTTACCTCATTGTCACCCCCCCCCCCCACCCCCCCTCCAAAAAAAAAAAACACTTTGTTATAAGGGTTCAAAATGGTTGAACCCTGCGAGCAGATTCTTCTTGGAACTTCCTTGATAAGTCAGGTTCCTCTTCCTGACTAATCTAGGAAGATCGAAGAGGACTGCTCGCAGGGTAAAATGGTTGATATGTCTGGCTAGATTTTAAATCCCCTTCATTAAAATCTAGCCAATCAAATCACATGTCCCCAGAGCCACCTATTCTTCATTCAAAGGTCCCGCTGGCACAGAGCGATAGATGGCTAAAAGAATGGCGTTACCTGTAAACTTCTTTAGAAGAATATTTTGAGAGAATTTGATGCATTCACCCTCCACCCCTACCACCTAACCCCCTTCAGGATGCCGATTTCAGATTTTGGAAAATACCCCCTCAGACCTCACTTTCCCATGAATTTCCAAATTCCTCACACCCCTTCCTCCCTCCCTCTAAACGAAGACCCTCAGTAGGAGAAGTACACATAAAAAGGGATGGCCCATTTCTCCGTATTTTATTTAAATTCCCATGAAAGTGAAAACAACATGATGACTGGTGGCAAATTTTGTTGTAGAAGTACATGTATCATCTGTATACTAAACTGTTCTTGGCATGTCCATTTGTTTCGTCAATTTTCTTCCTAGTGTGCCTCAGTTCAGGTAGCCACACCCACACTTATTGTTACCAGTGGGAAATAAATTTTACCAGGCCAGGTTGGAGTATAATTTTTCCATGTTGAATTTTTCACCAAGGCATAAATGCATTTTGCAGCATCACTGGGCCTAACAGATGATCAAAGGGAGTTCCAGAGAGTGGCTTTAGATTTTGCAAAAAATGAGCTTGCACCTGACATGCAAAAATGGGATCAGGAGGTTTGTGGAAAAACTGTTAAATATAGTTATTACTTGTTGAAAAGTAAAGAGTCTATTTGTTTGTTAGAAGAAGAACTCATTTCACACACTCATTTCAATGTCTTAACTCACTGGTTTGTTGTGTCTATTTTAGGAGATATTTCCTGTGGATGTTTTAAAGAGACTTGCAGGCCTGGGATTTGGAGGTTAAAATATAAACATATTATAATTTCCATTACATTAACCTGGCCATCCCTTGATGTGTAATCAGGTTACCATGCAGAACATGCACAATTAAATTAAGTAAGAATCAAATGACAATTTTTGACCCACTTCCAAATTTTGGACGCATATCTGGCTCATGACTGTTGTCCTGCATGTACAATACTTTAACCCCCATAATACAAACATTTGCCCTTGTTTGTTTGCCCTTTTTATTTGTTTTCTGATGTGCTGTTTGCCAAATTATTTTATCCATGAGTTCATATTTCAATGACTTCTCTTTCAGCTATCTATGCGAAAGAAGATTATGGAGGCAGTGGACTCTCTAGATTAGAAGCATCTGTGATATTTGAAGCTCTTGCCACTGGATGTGTCAGCACAACAGCATACCTCAGCATACACAAGTGAGATTTACCATTTTTCCCCTTTGCAACCAGCCAATTTTCTCTCCAGCTCTAGATCTGTGCAACTCCAAACAGCACAGCTGATAGTCTATACTCATTTATTGCTGATAGTATTGCTTAGCACTGCGTCTTAATTAAGTGGCATTCTTCACCATAGTACATTCAGCTATGCCGGCATCTTGTAGGAAATATTTTCTCATTTTTTCATTTAGCTCTCAAGTCAGGTAACATACTCTCAAGAATAGCTGAGTCATATTATTAACAACTTTTATTTGGCTTAGTCACCCCCCCTCCCCCCCACCACCTGGTAGTTACATGTATTGCCTGCTAGATGAGGAGCTGCCCCATCACCTGCCAAGTGAAATATTTGTTTGGCTAATAGAACATGACATGTCAGTTGCCAGTATTGAATAGTTGAAATAGTTGGTCTTGAGGCCTCTTTTAACTTGTATTGTTCAATGAAATATACTGATATATAAATTTTATAACTACTTAAATTTTATTGTTTACACTCAGTATGGTTACCTGGATGATTGACGAGTTTGGTTCTGAAGAACTCAAAGAAAAATATGTTCCTGTATTAGCATCTATGGAGGTAAAGTCACTTGATTGCTTCTTTGATTGTATGAATTGGTAACTTGTTATGAGGAAAAATTAGATAATTTCTCTGAGAGAAGTACCCGACGCTTTTTGTCAGCCGTTGGCTATCAGTGCTTATTGAAAGCACTGAAATGTGCATGAACTTTATTTTGCCTCTACAAGGTAGCCGGAATGAATTAGTATAATTATGTTCAAGAAATTCACACAGTTTTATAAATTCATGAATTTTAGAGTTGCCCATGGCATTGATCAATTTATCCTCTAAAATTTACCATCTTGTTTTTCAGAAATTTGGATCTTATTGCTTAACAGAACCTGGTAAGTGATATTGCTCAACTTTAGGAAAAAGCATAATAGCTACTAGCCTACTTGTTATTTGTAATTTTATTTTAGAAATTGTCCAACTGTGAAGGTTTATTTGGCCCACAATAATGAATTAAGTATTTTTCTTTCATCTCTGTACAGGTAGTGGAAGTGATGCTTCTTCATTAGCGACAACTGCCCAAAGAGATGGCGACTACTACATCCTGAATGGTTCAAAGGTAAACATAATATGCAAGACTGTAATGTTTTTCCATTGTTTATGTTGGTTTGATTGCCATTATACTACTGCACTAGCATAACTTCGTCTTTGAATTTCTTCCAAGGCATTCATCAGTGGTGGTGGTGATACTGATGTTTACATTGTGATGGTCAGAACTGGACAACAAGGTGCATAATAAACAACGCCATTTTAGTTAGTGTACAAAAGTTGTCATCTGCTGGCCTGTGCATCAGAGTTGCTTTGGCCAGTGACCAAAATTAATGATGAAAGTTTACAGACATTTACATTATCATTTCTGCAACCATGATTTTCCTTTTCTGGAGACATTGGGTACTGGTTTGGCTGCGAACATGTCAATCACTGGCAACTTTATTTTTTATGACCAAAATTTGGAGTTTGCTTTTCACATTCTAGCTGCCAAACAATTTGAATTTGCTAGAGAAATGATAGAAACTTCCAGTAACAGCCAACCAACTCATGCCAGTCACATACCGTGAACATATACAGTCATCTGGTAGTGCATGTAAGTCCCCCCCACCCCCCACCCCCCCCGGAATATAAGCCCCGCTCCAGTTTGATTTTGTTCTTAAAATTGAAATGAATCTGACTTTTTGTGACGTTTTAAAGCTAAATTAAAAACCAGTAAAATTCAAAAATGTATTTCAATCAACGTTTATAAGCCCACCCAAAACCTGTTACAAAGTTGTAGTACAGGCCCAGGGCTTTAAGCGGCAGTTTACAGTATACTAACCCATAAGAAATTATTATAATTTTTAATTACCAAAAGCCAAAACACGTCAGATAAGTATCTAGTTCAAGATAATAATTTTGTGGAATGTTGTGTGTTTGTTTTTAGGTCCTAAAGGAATTTCATCACTTATTGTTGAAAAAGGAACACCAGGACTGAGTTTTGGAAAGAAAGAGAAAAAAGTATGTTGCAAGTTACAGGAATCCAGTATCTTGAAATTTGGAAATTTGGGGTTAAATTCTAGTGTTCAGCTGAGGAAAGGGAAACCACTTTTGGTTTAAAAATTGAGAGTTTGAGGAAATCAGGATTCTACTGTATTATAATTTATACACAGCCATGTACATTGAAACATGCATGATTTACAAGGAACTTATCAAAGACTATTTTTATTGCATTTTCCCTGATCATTTCCTGACCTGTGGCTAAACTGTTTCTGATCAAAAAGGGTGCCCCCAAAAACATTTTTTCTTTTGACTAGTCCATTGGACAAGAGCCACTCAGATTTTGGTTGTCCGAATATGAAAGGCACTCGTCCAAAAAAAATTATTTAAAAAATGAATTCATTAAAAAAAATGTATTGGTTCTACAGTTTACACACGAGGTCACTATTATGCGCTTTCCAAAACAATATCATGTGGAGAACAGTGTCAAAAACAGGTAAGTTTACGATAAAAAAGAAACAGAAAATGTTTGCAGAAAACAGGTTTGTTTACAAAGTCTGAAGATACATTTAGATTATTAGGCTGGTGCTGCAGAGATACAAGTACTCACATACAATGCTAACAAACTAATATTGTTATTGATTGTTATAATATTATTGTATTTTGCTGGTTCAGGTTGGATGGAATTCCCAGCCCACAAGAGCAGTGATATTTGAGGACTGTAAAGTTCCTGTTGCTAACAGAGTTGGATATGAAGGACAGGTACATTGAATGATCTTTATAAAGGGCTAGCTGGCTGAATCCCTTTGCATCCATCACATGCCTGGCATAAAAATTATTATATTTAACACTCAATCTTGCATTTTTCGTTTCTTTGCAATATCTAGGGTTTTAGAATAGCAATGTATGGACTGAATGGCGGTCGTATCAATATTGGTAAGCATGTAACTTAACTGGCAGAATGCACAGGTTTATGCATACATCTTCAGCAAGATACTCTTACAACTCAATAGTATCAATTTCTTTTTAGCATCATGCTCATTAGGTGCAGCTCAAGCCTCTATCGAACAAGCAGCTGAACACACAAAAGTACGGAAACAGTTTGACAGTCCCCTGGCAGACAACCAGGTACAGAAAACTTTGAATTATGTAATAGTTCTTACTTCAGTGATCGATTTTATTTCTGTTCTTTCAATCAATAATAATGTTAGTGGTTTTTCTGACTTATTACATACAGTACAGACTGTGCAGTTAAAACAAATTTCTATCAGTACATTTTTTTTTAACTAGAAAGAAATTTGCACCTTCCAAACTACAGGAATGTTGATGCACAACTGTTTGAACCTTCTATTAATGGAATAAAAGTAAACAGAAATCAGATCCCTGACCCCTTGTACTTGAAACCACTACTGACAAAATTTTGAACTCTATCTTTCAGCACATTCAGTTCAAACTTGCTGACATGGCAACCTCTCTGGTAACGTCACGATTAATTGTGCGTCAAGCTGCTCGTGCTTTGGATGCCAAGTCACCTGAGGCTCCCACGCTGTGTTCCATGGCAAAACTGTTTGCCACAGATCAATGTTTTCAGGTTTATTATTTTCTTCACAACTTTTATTTAAAAAATAAATGCTTTATTCCTTGACAAAAAATCAAGCAAGTCACACAAGCATAGCTTTTGTTTAACTTCTTACTGTATAAAAAGTGACTTAACTTTAAGAGTCAGACATTTTTGTTTTCGAAGTTACCAACATCTTAGCTCTGTGGGAGCCATGCTTGAACGTTAAAGCATCTCTCATCAACTGTTATCAACTTGGGCCAAACAAGAACAAGAGTCTTCGAGAGTACGTCAAGAGTGATGCATAATAATTCCAATGACTCACAAAAATTTGAACATGTTTAAAAGTGATAGTGCACAGGAGTCAGTGAGAGTGCATAAGAATTTCAGGCAAAACGAGGGTGAGAGTTTCAACTCTCATCAACTCTCGTCCTTGTTTGGCCTGGGCTTTACATGCTAATGTGTCTCAAGAAGGCCTGTCTAGCAGAGCAAACAATTGTGGCTTAATAATTCAGGGTCATATCAGAGTCATATCTCGTAAATGTGTTAGTCTCCAGTGGATTCTAAGTACATTTATATTAAATAAATATTTTCATTTGTTAGATGATACTGCAGATAGAATCAACTTTGATTAATTTGTTAATGCCCTATTTTTCAGGTTTGTAATGATGCTCTTCAGCTCCATGGAGGATATGGCTACCTTAAAGATTATGCTGTTCAACAGTACATGAGGGACTGTAGAGTTCATCAGATTTTAGAAGGTAGGAAACAACATTGGGAGATGAAGAATTACAGTCAGATCACTGCAACCAAAGTCATATTGCTCCATCAAAAAAGTGATTTCGTTCCAAACAGAAATGACTTTGATCTATTCAGAGAACTGAGGAAATGAGTGCAGGTCAGGTGGAAGACATCAACAGCAACAGAACATGCTGGTCTGTATTTGAATCAACTTTTGAATTGGACTTTCAGTACCGGTAAAACTGAGTACAGTAGTCAATCGTTGCTATGCATCTAGAATGATCTGTCAGTAGTAAAATTGCTGTACACTTTACACTAGTACAGTAGTGAACCATTGCTATACATCTTGAATGATCTGTCAGTAGTAATACCTTAAACTTTACACTATAAAGTTATCACATGGAGCAATCAACTTGCAAAGTCACTTCAGTTGTGGAGCTTTTCGATGGAGCGATCTGACTTTGGTCAGAGCAATCTGACTGGGAGCGATCTGATCATGGAGATCATGGAGCAATCTGATGCGAAACTGATACAAATGTGCAGATCCATCCTGATCCATGGGTTAATAGCACCCCTACCCACAGGCATTTTGTACTTTCCCCAGTTTTCACCAACATTAAGAAACCAAGATGGCGACCCCTTGAACTCAATGATCGACCTCTACAACTTCCCAGAAAAATTGGGGACTGAACAGTCTAGTTCTTATCTAGTCTAACTGACCAGTGATTGCCCAGCTGCCATAACACATTTTGAATTTAAGAATATTATTAAGAATATAATAATTTATTAACGTTGTACTTACAGTATACCATACTCTGAAAAACCATCAAATTAACTTTCCTGTCTCTTTTTTCTTGCAGGAACCAATGAAGTAATGCGATTAATTATTTCCAGGAACCTCCTGCAAAACAGCTAACATACCATGTCATTATAGTAATGGGGTCACTGCCCAGGGTGAAATACTAAATGCAACTGTATTTAAAATTTTATGTGCTGCTTTTAACACAGTCCACAATGGTATATTTTTTAGGGGATATATTTTTCTCAAAGTGAGTGGATTCCAATTTGAAATTCTGGTATTTATTTTCAATTGAGCCTCATTGCTGGTGAAAACATGCACCAAAGGCGTGTCTCTATTCCGTGTTGACTAGTGTTTTGTAAGTGCTGATAATGGAGGTTCAGACTGTAAGAAAAAATATTCCAAGTGAGACAATTATTCTAGAACATGTAAATACTTATGAACTTCTAGGTTATCTAACTAGACAGAGAAATAAAAAAATCAATAATTAAAGAACAGATATTGCTATCCTCTTTGTTATTGTTTTCCTGCAATGCAACGTTTGTTACCTGCAATTGACAGCCTTCCAATAGTCTGTCTTGCAGCTGTTTCCACATGATAATTATTTGCAGAAGTCTTGTATAAAAACAGTTCTAGCCAGGATGTGAAAAGCGGACATCCAAAATTTTCTATGGGGTTGGCCAACACCAATTTATAAGCTATTGAAGCAAAATGTGAAAAAGAATTTCTGTGTTGGGGGGGGGGGGAGGCTGCAGGATACCCCATCTGGCTAAAAGCCTGATTGTCTAACCACCAAGGCATCCATAGTCAAACCTTTGCTCGGTTTGATAACTGGCTGCTGTTCAGGAAGTGAGCCTGTGCTCCTCCCCGAAAGCCTCTTCTTGTGGACAAAGACAGATTCAGTTGGACTCTAGAGAGTGGCAGGAATCGAGCCAAACACTTTGCAGGATACAAGGCCAGTCAAGTAGAACACTATGGAGTTATTGTAGACTCTAGAAATGCAACTGTCAGGGTGAGGTTAGTCCTGAAAATGGCTCATTGGTTATTGCACAAGTTCTTTCAGTGCTGCAGCAAGTTTTCCCAGTCCACTGACCACATTTGATTCAAACTCCCCTTTTTGCCTTTCTAATAATATGAAATTTTTCTGTGGCATAGAACTTTATTGCTAGTTGACTGGACTGAAAATCTCAGTCTGCCAAAGGAAAGATTAACAAGTTTGAATGTCTTTTCCCCAGGTTATATTCATTGAAATTACCAAGCTTCCACAAGTCTCTTGTGATTCAGTGGTAAAACTCTGAATTTTTTTCTTTGGGTTACTGATTGTTTATTATCTTTCTTGTTTATTTATTAATCTCTGCAAGAACTACATTCCTGACTGGTGTTTCTACTCCTCCTGGATGGGATGCTAAGTACATCACAGGGTTACCCACCCCCCTAAAAATAAGGTTCTTACTCGTGGGTTTTTACTGTATTTTGCTGGTACCAATTTATACACCTGGGTGGAGAGAGGCACTGTGAGAGCAAAGTGTCTTGCCCAAGAACACAACACAATGACCCTGGCCGGGGCTCGAGAACCTGGACCCTTCAATCAAACAATTTCTTAAAAAAATGTTTATTGAATGTCACCTAAAACAGCTTGATAATAAGCCCATTTATATACAAATCATTTTATTATCTTAAAATTTTCAGATATAAAACCCTGTATTAAATGTAAAAATATCCTAATGTTTTTGAAAACTAGTGAAGGTTACAACATGGTTAAATTTTTTGATAAATTTTGAAAATCCTGTTTAAAAGAGTAACAAATTTTGATTTGTAAAAACAAGAAACTATTTACAACAATAGAACATTAAATTGCTAACATTCACATTATTACACTCAAACTCATGCTTCTGTTTACTTTCTGTCCTATTACTCTTGAATTGCGGGCTTGAGTCCCTAGTCCTATTTTGGGTCTTGGAAGGTTATTTTGCTGTACTCTTGCCTCTTCCAGTTCCCTACAAAGGCCAAACATTTATCATTAGTTGATTTTTTTGGTTTTCTTGCAACAGTGTATCTCTCAAGATCCTCCAGACAAACCAGAGTTGATAACAATATTATTACTACAGTTGAATCCCGATAACTCAAACCTTCAAGGGAAATAGAAAAAGGTTCGAGTTATCGGGGGTTCAAGTTATCAAGGGTAAAATTGGTAAGAAAATAACCTCAAGGGGAATCAGAAAAGGTTTGAGTTAGAGGGAGGTTCGAGTTACCGAGGGTTCGAGTTATCGCGATTCAACTGTAATTACATATATGCATGCAATAACAACATACATGTATGTATGTAACAATCCAAGTTTATTTTTTTCCTAAGTGGCCATTTGGCCACCGACTGCTCAAGTTTTGTTGCCAGTGAAAAATTTTAGTCACTAAACGAAGCTCATGCTTTCAATCCTTCTCAATTTCAGTCGCCAGGCTGGCCACTTTGGTTCCAATTTAGTCGCCAGCTCCAAAATTTCAATTGCCATGGCCACTGAAATGGTCTTAACTTGGAGGAGTGGCATGTAGTAACATTATCACAGCTAGACTCAGGCTAGAAAATAGAGCTTTACGATAAGGGGATTAATTTTAGGGCTAATCAGCACTAATCGAGTGGTTGGTGCAAAGTTCTGAAACATCTGTATTTTAGTATAACATGACACTGAAAGTAATGTTGGTGATCACAAAATGATTTCTTGCCTGAGAACGAAACTTCACCATACCTTGAAAGCACTTCATTTTTGAATTTCTCTGCATTCAATTCCTTCCTTAGCTGGGCCTGTAAAGATTGATGAATGAATTCAGTATTTTTATCATAAGTATTCTGCCACATTTCGTACCAACAAACTACTATAAATATTACTATTGTGTAGCTGACACTGTTGCAATGGTAATGTTTGTACCTTGGATTTTGCGGCAAGTGGACAAAGAACTGGGTGCTGTGTCAGGGCTGTGGCAGACGGTCTGTTATTTGCTACAGGGTCAATCATCAGCTGTTAAATAAATTATTATTTTGTTAATACAATATTTTGTCAGCACTTATCAGGAATCAGGATCACTCTTTCTTATACCCGGTAATGGCGAAATAATCAGTTTACCAATGTGAGAAACATGGTGTTAAGGATGAACAAAATGTACAACTACTTTTTAATTTTAAGCCATGGCCAACCTTTAAAAGTGAGTTCATTTCATTTGAGATATGATCCAGGTTTTGCAGATGTGCTCTCCTAAAGGAAGAAAGATCAAACACAATGAATTTGGTGCAGTCTCTAAGAATGTGAAGAAAATGTACATAAACATATAAATAAATGGCAGAATTTGGTAACAGTTTCAGACCTGATTTCATGCCATTTTTCACCATTCTTCGGAAGTTCTGGTCCTCCACCCTATAGTGAATGAACACAAGTTAATCAGTGCTGTTAATCAGAATCTTTTACAGCAAAGGAAAAGGAAGGATTGACTTCTTTTCTTATTTTGGATGTTTTAGAAGCAAACTCCTTTCGATATATATTTCTGGAAGGGGACAATGTCTGAGGAAATGACTATTATTCATTGTCAACACACAGTGTAGTCACCATTTTGGCGACTAAAGCAGAATTTTTATAAATGTTAGTCGCATTGGTGACTGTATTGGTCGCAAATTGTTTGAGCCCTGCATTTAGAGCTATTTTCATGTCTCAAGTTCATAGTTTCTGTTCTTTATTCTGTTACACATCACAATAATTTAAGACAAAGCACTTCAATTTTTTTCCTGGGTTGTCCGGCGAATTCTTCTCAGGCAACCAGCCCTTTATTCTTCCTAAATAATGGTTGCCTGAACAAAGTGTTAGTTGTCTCGGCAACCAGGCAACCGCTAATTTCGAGCACTGGTAAATTTTCATTTTTCCATAATGCAAGAGTCCCATTCATGCCATCCATTTATTAGAAGACCATGATGAAATCCAAGGTCACAACACGAACATTTATTTCTTATATTACATATTAACTCATTTTCTACATGAATTTATAAGGTCAATACTCACAGCCAAATATACAGTTAATGCTAAAGCAAAAATGTCAGCTTTGGGTAATGCAGAGTAGTCCTGAAACAAATACATTTCAAAATACATGACATTAATTAGCATGTACCACTTGTATAATAATATTTTATTATCAGTCTGAACGGCACTGTCTCATTGCTCACCACTGCTACTGATGATGATAAGTGTCCAGTATTCACAGCAATTGAGATGCACACATGCAAATTTTAATAGTGTTTTGAACATCATATTTTAACTTTTATATTATCTAATTTGCCACAAGTATGTCATTTTTAAACATCATTGTTCCACAGTTCTGTATCTACTCTAAAAACCACACTGTATTGACTATATTTTTGTAGCATGCTGTCAGCTGATGATACCCATATTAATAAATAGTATTTTTTGATTATTGTTTATTTAACTTACTTCTTGTAGAATTTCATTTGGTAAAAATCTACAATCGCCTTCTTCCACTTGTGGATTATTTATTGAGGTCACATGACCCAAGTCACCTATGGGAAAAAAAAACAAGGTGATAATATTTTTAATGCTGCTTTGCATGCAGGTTTGGTGGAAGTTTGCTATCATTGGCTAAACATATTGTTGCAAAACTTACAAAATATGTGAACACTTTGACACATTAATTGTGCCACAACCAATCTGACAGTAGTTCAAACCACAGGATTAAATTATTATTAGGCTTGTTACTAATAATATAATAATAAGAATTATTATATAGTAATAGTAATAATAGAATTATTATTATTATTCTAGTGTTCATACAGAACATACATGTTGGTTTTATTGTCCAATTATTTTTCCATCTGACAAAATCATTAAATTCTTTATTGTTGTAAACATTGTCAGTGAAACTCTATTGTACCTATTTTGTAAAGTGGCATTCTTTTTCGTGGTCCAGGAGTATCATTTTCATCAAATCCTTCATCACCACTGTGATGGCATTCATCAATATCTGTGTTATAGCTTATGAAGATATTCCCTGAAAAGTGAACAAAGTGCATTACAAATCAGACTGACTGGAGTAATCAGCAAACAAACCAAGAGAATGTCAGGGAACTGCCAGGTGTCAGTGTAAAAAAGAAATGATTAAAGCTTACCAGGTTTGATGTCCATATGAACCAAACCTAAAGAATGTATATACTTCAAACCCTGCATGTAAAAAATAAAAAATGCAATTATAACAATAATAATTATTGAATTATGCCACATCACACAAACAGTGTACATGGTAGACTGGGAAAAATGGCAACTGAATGGCACTAGCTTCTGCTGAAGGGTTTATATTCAAGAACCTAAATTTTTTAAAAAAAATAAACTTATCATTACATAACATGATCACCTGAGCTACTTGAATTAGAAATTGTTTTAATTCTCCCTCTCCCATAACTTCATTTGTTTTATTATTCCTTTCAATCAAGTCAGCCAAACTGCCCCCTGGGAAAAAAAATAACAATATACCATCAACATGAATTCAAGAAGAATCAATCATAGAAGACGAGATTCCACATACATAAGTTGTCTTAGCCGGCGAATGCAGACATATTTCCAGTCGTTGCTTGTCTCTGCTGGAAATACTACCGAATTAGGTAGACTGTTTTTTCGGAGACGTGCGAAACAGTTGCCGTTGGTGAGACTCGTCTTTGAATCAAACCCACATGATTTACAACTAACGCCACATAGGTATGCGCACGTGATCACATTCCTTCACATTCCTGAGGCAAGAGAGATTGCGGGCTTTTCCGTTAAAAGCAAGGGAAGGTCTTTTATCCGTGGAAAAAGTATAGACGACAGCCCACGAGGCAGCATAGTCGATTGGATTATAGCTGAAGGAGGGTATCCTGCATCGGGTTATTTTGGAGGGCAGTTTAAGGAAGTAGTGGAACTGGTTGAAGCGCGAGCGAGTATCAAGATGTTCTACAACGAGCAAAGGAATGTGCTCACGTGCGTTTACCTTTTCATTTTGACAGCTGTAACCCACGCGACCCAAAACACAAGTCTTTGTCGCCAACGGCAACTGTTTCGTGCGTCTCCGAAAAAACAGTCTACCTAATTCAGTAGTACATCTGCGTTCACGGGCTAGTTCTGTCCATACCTTCACAGTATTCATTCTGTATTAACATGTGTCCATCTTCTGCCCATGCAGAGTAATAACGTACGACGTGAGGATTTTTTCCTAAGACAGCATGGGCATATACCTCACGCATGGCATTTTGCCTGCAAACAAAAGACATAAGTACACCTGTAGTAGTAGTAAGTAATGGAACAAGCAATAAATTAAAACACAGCAGCTCAGTATGAAAAAGAGACAACTCATTTATTATTGTTGTTGTTTATAACAATACTTACTCATCAACAGAGCCTGCTACTGGTTTCAGTGACCGTTTTAATGCATAGACGCATCCATCTAAATTAAAAATTACACAAACATTTTAGCTGCAAAGTTTCAGCTTATAGGTAAAGAGGTACAGTTCCTTTATAACACTGGTTAATCATAGCATACACTACAGTTATATAATATATTTACAATAATTTCACCCAGGGCACCCATTTTATACCACCTAACTCAAAGTTGTTCAATTGTTGGGTCAATGTTTTGATTAGTGATTTTGCCAAAAACATGCTCAGTTGGGTGGTCCCAGTTGAATTTTCCTTGGGTACCATAATATTGCATCAGCAGGATTGTAAAACCACTTTTGTTGGTTTGTCAGGAATACATACACACACACGTACTCACCCAATCTATTGACGCACTTATAAACTGAGCCAAACTGTCCAGATCCTATAGTACTTATTTCAGCAAACTCTGCATTGTAACGAGAAATGTTGCTCTCATGGAGTGCTAGTTTCTGAGTGACCAATAAAAATAAAACATAGAAGTTAGCATGCTAACAAGAATGGCAAGGCATGTAACAGCAAATCTGATACACCATAGCAAAACCACCAGACTGGAATTTAAAATGGCACCAACTTAAAGAGAAACCCTTTTTAAGGCCCTTGGTATCAGACTGAAGGATAATACACTGTAGCAGCTCCTGTTGAAACATTTACTACTTTACGATATTCTTGCAGATGAGTACACATCAAAACTCTATAATATTACAAAAATCTTATACTGATGCCCGACTGTTTACCTTTGCTGGATTTCCAAACACTTCATTGTCCATGTCGTCATCATCATTACAAATTGAACCATTTCTGAAAGAGAAAATTGCAAAATATGTTATTTACTATCACCCAGACACTCTGGCTCAGCTGTGGTCAATGTCATAAAACACAATAAGCGGTTGGGTCCTGAATTATTAGGTGGTTACTTTTAAAAATATTTGCAGTAAAGTGTGAAAATGATCATTTCATTGTGCTAAGGCATGTTCCATGAACACGTATGCAGTGCTTTCAATAAGACCTGGCACCCAACAGAGCTCTGCAACCCTCCAAGTTAAGACCATTTTAGTCGCCATGGTGACTAAAATTTTGGAGCTGGCGACTAAATTGGAACCGAAGTCGCCAGCCTGGTGACTAAAATTAAGAAGGGCAGTCACCTACTAAAATCAAATTGAAAGCACTGATGTACATGTAACAACAAACCAATATTTCAAGTCCTTAGAATGCAGGAATAGTATCTCAGAGAGATGCAGCTAAATGCATTTAAGACCAAGTTAACCTCATGGCAAAACTGATCACCAGCCGTCCTACTTGCATGGCTCTGGGCCAGCTGTGAACCATCAACACGGGCACCTTGCAACCCATACTTGTAAACGCAGCTACTCCCTTGCAGTTATTTTTAAAGGGTCATTTTCATTAGCCTTTAGCTTGCAGTTTGTTGCTGATCTTTTGCCCACTCCACCCTCCCCTTAGTAGGCAGTGGTTGGGTAAGTATTCCACTGAGCGGTTCAGTGTGACATAGCTTGGTGGCGGCCACCCACATGGTTGCCATGGATAGCTCCCTTGCTGTGCTTAAGTGTTGCCTGGCTATACTAATCTAAAGGCACCTGCTCCCAAGCTCATATACTGGTAATGAATTTACCGTAATGATTCCATTTAGCGCCCTCCTTCCAGTAAGTGCCCCCTTCCGAATAAGCGCCCCCTTCGAATTATGCATTTGTCAATAAGCGCCCCTATTCCAATAAGCGACCCCGTTCTAGTAAGCGCCCCCATTCCCCATTCTTGACACTGAAGCCATTGACGTCAAACAGATTGACTCTTGTACCGTACATGTATATTTTTTTATATATTTGCTAAAATGAAGAATTCTTTAAAAAGTAACCCTCCGTTGAGGTGCCAAAAGTAAATAAGCGACCTGGGCGCTAAATCGAATCACTAGGGTAATCAAAACTCAAAAGGTGCCCAGGCAAAAATTGCCACTTCATTCTTTCACATTTTGAATTACTGTGGGGTGGGGTGGGGGGGATAAGCCATGTTGGAGATCAAGTTCAAAGTGTCATATTCCATCGCAGTTGTTGATTTGAATTAGGAACGAATGACAAATTAGATTACTATTAAATTACGCATGCCCAATTGATTTTAAATCACCGTTTTAAATAAATTTAAGTTTTAAAACATGCGCAGCTGCCATGCAACCTCTTTTGAAAATATGCAAAAGTTCTGATTCATGTCGATCAAGTCTAAACAATAAGCTTACATGTGTTGTCAAGATTTATCACACAACATTTTGAGCTCAAGCAATGTACAACGTTTGAGCTCAAACAATGTACAACGTGATAAACATAAAAGCTTAATAAAAAAAGACGATTCTGATAACTCACCCTCCATCACCATTTCTTGCTCGTTTTGCACCTATGGCCGCAGCGTCCGGGGTGAACGGGTTCACGTTTGCAGTTACTTGGCGCGATCGCGGCCCCATTCGAGGTTCACTTTCAAATCCACGGCCCTTCAGTAAACCACGGCGCAATCTTGACACAGGTCGTTTAAAATCTAAAGTGCGATTCACTGCAGACGAGCGCTCGAGTAAACTTTTAGGCGTCTGCGGCGAGTCGAACAAGCGAAGCGCTCCAAGCGAAGGTGGCGATAGAGGTGGGGTTGTAGGGCCGCTCATTTCACTTTTCACTGGTGATTCATCCGACATGGAGTCTCTAAAAGGACTTGAAAAGCCAAGATCCCAACCTTCGTCCATGAATTCTGGCGACATTGGTTCTGCATGCCGTGAGCTTTCGTTGCTGTTTGACTCTGTCGAAGACCTGTCCATTCCACAGTCAGTTTCTTCGAGCACGAATGGAAGGCGTCCCAATCGAGATTTTATGAATGCCATCGAACTAGGCTGTATTATAAGATGATCTTAGTACGTTTTAAGAACTATTTCGACTAAAAAACTGAGCAAAATGCCACTATATGTAATCCAAGGTCGAGCAAATAGCGCGAGTGAAGGTGTATTGAATGACATCAGCTTGTGAAATCTACAACGGCTACAAACAAACGTTTGATCCAGCCAATGAGAAGCTGTCAAGTCATGTGACTTACCGAATTTGGCGGGAAACGGTTATTCATTTACCTACCCTCCCCCGCTGCGTTATGAAAAATTCATAACGAAAAAAAAAAACAGAAAGTATTTTTATATTTTATATTGTCTAGCCGGGTGTCTAGGGCAATGACTTATACGAGTTGTACAGAAAATGAAATACCTACGCCATACCACCCACTCGTAGAGAAAAAGCCAAAAATCCATTGTTTTGACGATCTTGTCCGCAAAATAATATAGAAAATGTCAGTCATAAGGAAGGTAGTTTTTGAATGTTTGAAAGAAAAATTGGAAGAAAAACTGAACCATTGTGCTAAGGAAAGACTCGAGAAAATATCCACAAAAAGATTTATTTATTCCACCGGATACCGGTGCGGAAAACCGTCTTGTCGCGGAGGAACTGGGTACCAATGATATGTCAAGAATTGTCCCCTCCACCCAAAGTTGTGTTCCACTCCTTCAAGTTACTTCAAGTTTACACCGCCGAAGGGATTCGCCTTAAAGTAAAACAAGGTTTCTTTTCTGTTATCAACGGTTGCTTTGGTAGATTTTGTGATATGGCTAAACCTGGAGATGCCGACAAGCAGTACAAGCTGGTTGTAGTTGGAGGTGGCGGCGTTGGCAAGTCTGCGCTAACGATTCAGTTTATACAATCACATTTTGTCAGTGACTACGATCCAACGATCGAGGACAGCTACCGTAAACAGTGTGTGATCGATGAAAAAGTCGCTCACCTAGACAGTAAGTAAAGAGATTGTGTTATATCTCTGTTAAATCAGTTACGATACACGCCGCGAAGTTGGCATAACCTGATCTTATGGGCTGAGCTGGGAGTGTCAAAGCTCACATCGTTACACGGCCCAACAAAACCGAAGAAATATCGAAGTCGAATATCCCAGTAATTCATTTTCAGCATTTTTGGAGAGTACAGCTAACCACTATTTATAGACAGATTTGTATTTCGATTTCTTTGAGATACGTGAGGTAATACAAAAGTATTTTTTAACCAATACTAAATTCTGGCCAGTGGATATGAAAATAATTACATCCAGTTCACACATTCATATTTGGGAAATAGCAACAGGTATTCCTGCCGGGAATTGTTGTGTATACAGACCACAACAATATCTTTTTAATGGGAAATTACAGCCTTATTATATACTTATTGAAGACTTGCATTAACCGCAAAAGCTAAAGCGTCGTTTTGCCTAAATTAGGGAACAGAAAAAACCTGATAAATCTTACTAAGATGTTACATATGAGTGCATTCTATAATCTTTGACTGTACTTGTTTGGTCACAAAATGTCAGTTCTCGGCTCTTTAGAAATGCGATCATGATAATACTTTGAAATCAATTCTCTTCGATATATTTAAAAAAAAAAAAAATCATACGATCTTCCATCGGATACAGTTCCAAAGCGAAATTAAAAGCGGAGAATTAAAGGAGAAGATTTGCCCTTACGATTAGCAAATTATTTTGTTGGCTATATTTATAAGCTTAATACGTAAAAGAAGTGATCACACCTAATTCGTTATCAGTGAAACAAAAGACTCACATTCTTTATTGTTGTGAATCTTTAGATATACAACACAAAATTAGAATGTTGTTGTAATTGTTACGAATCAAACATTTTTTTATACCCAAATAAAAATGGCAGGCAGTGGTGCGATCGAAGATTCCATTTCGTTGAGAAAATCACTATAATTACATTTGTAGCCGCTAGCTGTTTCCCTAATTGAAATTTGTCATCTTCTTATAGAAACTAATTAGATGAATGTAACGATGGGAAATGTCTTTAGTTTTCAGTGATAAAAAGAATTAAAGTTAATGTTAATTCTCATAATTTTATCTCTTAAACATTCTTCTACCTCCTATTTAATAAATTCTTAGAGACTGATTTTCTTGAAATAATTAAAACGTTTTAGACTGAATATAGATCAATATAATACATGAACATTTTGTGTGAATATTTATCTCTGAGATATTTCCTGCCTATTACTCACAGTTGACATAATTTTTCCGACATCAATTAAAAATGACTATTTTGATAATAATTTTGATTTTCTCAGCAGCATCATTTTGAATAAAATAAAAATAAAACTTTGACGTTTTTTCTCCTCAGCTAGACCTTTTTTACCGATTTTTACCCTTTTAGCTGCATTGTCTTAAATATTTTAATTTAAGGATTTTCTGCTATCCATTTACTTGATATGGACTTTGAATGAATAGAAATTTAATGTTCCTATGAAATGAAATTTTCAACCCCCCTTTTATTACAGAAAATGAAAGTACATGCTCCAAGTGCTGATTTATAATTTTCCAGTTGAAGCTATAGTGAAGCACCCAGTCTGTTAGTTTTCTTGCGTTGAAGTTGACCATTTCGAGCCAAAAATGTGTGACATCCAGTGCATGGCCAAAACATGCAAATTAGATCTTCTCATGTGTTGATCACATTGTAGTGAGGAGGAGAATAGCGCTTTTTGATTGTCGTTTTAATTCTCGATATCATAGCTTATAGAATATCATTGACATTGCTTAGAGGAAAGCTTTCAAATCTGTAGTGACTGCTTTATCAGAGGGCTGTACATTTTGTAGGTGTGAAGAAATAGCGCAAAAAATTATGAATTGTTTTGCCTTTTATTTGTAGCGTGAAAAATAATGAATTGTTTTGCCTTTTATGTATCGCGTGATGACTGTGTTTGTATTTGCCACCTTGGGTTTTGACACCTCCCCCCGCCCCAACCCCCTTGGAATTTTCAATTATGACCTTATGTGGGATGGGTATGGATATTTTCTGGAGCCACACAATACCACAAGAACTACATTAAAATAAGTTTTTTTCTTTCTTTTTTGTTTTCACTCCTTAGTTCTTGACACAGCTGGCCAAGAGGTGAGGATTTCAGTCAGATTAATGTTTTCCACATGCGTAACTAATATCCACAACTGATTTTACTAAGGAAACATTGATTAATGTGATTGTGAGAAGTACAGACTATTAGCTTCCATGGCACTCAAATAAGTTAAGTTAAGCTGCTTTTTACCATACCCAAAACCAAAGGAAAATAAAATTTGAACCAAGGATAAAATTGAACCACAACGTATATACTTGGGTGTCTGTTAGGACACGTTTGAGTGTAACTTGATCAAATAACATAAAATTAAAATAATCTGACTAGTTTACAAAGCTGATTATCATAATAACTTGTAAGTAAGTAATTTTCATCCTTGTTGTCATTTGATCAACTGTATTTATGTGTGTGATATATTTCAATATTCTTCTCTCATTAATTCTGCATTTATTTATAAAATAATTGCATATTCTGTAAATTATGTCATACACAACTAAGTCCATAATAGTAATTAAGTAGTACTGCATAATCTACAGGTCTCTTCTAATTTTGTTATCTGTAGGTATTGAAGGACAAGGTGAAGTGACATTTTACTTTTTTTTTTTTTTTTTATTTATTTTAATTTTAGGAATTCAGTGCAATGAGAGAACAATATATGAGAAATGGTGAAGGATTTTTATTAGTTTTCTCTGTCATAGACCGTTCAAGGTTTGTAAACATTGAATCTTGTCTTTTTTGCTTTGCTGATAATGAGGCCATTTTACTGTGTAACTTACATTTACATTAACATTGACATCTGAAGACATTTTTTATCTGTCACTGACAGAACCATTATTACTTGTTGATATTTATTGCAGTTTACTTGCTAGTCTGTGACATTTGCCTGTTTAACTAGCTTCTGCATGTAGTTTAACGGGAGTGAGCTATAGTTATTACTACAGTTTTGTTTATCTGTTCAATTCTTTTCTTGCAGCTTTGAAGAAGTAAAGCGTACATTTCATCCACAGATACTTCGTGTCAAAGACAGGTGGGTTTACAGTGATTTAAATGCATGGCCTTCTTGACGCACTTGAGTTGCCTATTACATAGTACAAACATATAATATTGCATTACTTTTGGCTATGTCATATGTACTACACGCATTCCGTGTATGTGAAAATGTAACATATATACATGTACATGTATACAGATGATCTTACATAGGCACAAATCTCTCTTCTTGGGAAGTTTAGCCAGTAGGCCTACCTTCCAGTCCTGAGGGATGTCCTCCTCATTCCAGATCTTATTCAAAAGGGAGTGGAGGGCCTTTGCCAAAACCATTCGTCCTTTCTTGCACAGGCTTCTGGGGGGATGTAGTCACACCTAGAAGCCTTCCCATTCTTCAGGGATTTCAAGGATCTACCATGGTAATTTGCCCTGTTGAAATGTCTAGCAGTGGCCCTTCTGTTAGATCCAGTGGGTTCTCTTGGGCTAGCCTGTTCATGACTTCCTGGAAGTGTTCTTTCCATTGGTTTAGCTGATCATCTGTCCTGGTCAGAACCACCCTGTTCTTGTCCTTAACAGGTTTGCTCTGGACAGTCTGGTCTGCTAGGCAGTCTTGTGGTATGGAAAACTCTCTTCATGTATCTTTGATCTGCTGCTTCCTCTGCATCTTGTACAATTTTGTCAATTCTCTTTCTCTTTCTCTCCTACAGCTTCTCTTCACCTCATGATTCTTTTTGCTGTACCTCTTTGCTGCAATGAACTTTGCTTTCAGCAGGCATCTCTCCTCAACAAGCCTCCAAGTGTCCTCTCTCATCCATGCATTCCGCTCTCTTTTGGCCTTTCTAAGGACTTTCTCACAGGTGAATGAATGCATTTCCTTGATCTTACTCCATTCTTGTTCAATATCAAGCCCTGTCTCTTTTTCATCCACTGGTTTGTTGTTCAGAACGTCGTATCTGTTAGTCAGTACAATGATGAACTCCTCCTTTACAATTTGCAGTATTTCTTTCTTGATGGCCTTTGCTTCTTCTGGGCCAACAGCTTCATCTTGATCACAGCCACAACAAGGTGGTGATCTGATCCGGCATCAGCACTATGCACCACCCTGGCTAGTGTCCTGCAGGGAACTCCTCCAGGTTTTTGCTGATTGCCACATGGTCAATCTTGTTCTCAGTTATCTCATCAGGGGACCACCAAACAAGCTCTTGTGGGGGAAGAGTGTTCCCTGATCAAAGGCCCATTTGATGCACGGAAGTCACAAAACATTTCACTGTCCTTATTGATGACTCCTTCACCGTGAATCCCCATGGACGTTTCCCAGTTCCGTCCTGAGCCTACTTTTGTGTTCAGGTCACCAATGGGGATTGAAGGTGGAGCTGGTGATAAAAGTCCTCCACCTCAGTGTCATTTGTTGGTGCATAGACTTGGATGATTGTTCAGTAGTGTTCTGATACTTAGACTCCAACCTAGAAAAGATAATCTGCTAATCTGCTCAACTCCTTCTGTCCTCCTTTGATGCCACACCCTTCTCATGTGGTGCATCATCACCTGTCAGACCAGAGTAAAGCACCGTCTCTCCAGTTGTCAAATGGACCTTCCATGCCACTGCCCATCTTGTTTCACTAACTCCCAGGATAGCGAGCCTTGACCTCTTCATTTCCTTGGCAACTTGGTGTACTTTGCCTGCTTGATGCATAGTTCATATATTCCACATCCCATTCAGGTACGGTACTTGGGGGACAATAGCTTTGGCCCTTGAGGGCATCATAGTTTGCCCCTCTGTGTTGGTGTTTGGGTGGGTAAAAGTTACTCACCCTTGTAGTCCTGGGGGATCATCTAGTAAGGGCAGGTCTAGCTGTAGTGTTAGTTTCTGTAACCATCTTCATCCGCTCAATGGGTGGTTGGCCAGGTAGCTTCATGTGCACCTATTAGCCTCAGGAATCATTGGAGTGTTTCAACCCAACTTTCAACCTGAGTTCACCCCTACACCAGGTGGAGGCACCTCCAAGGAGATGAGGACTGTGAGATCATAGGGTACTGCGACTTCCATAGGGGAGTCAAAAAAGTGTGTTGTTAAAAAGGGCCTGCCCAAGCAGGTCCAAAGTTCAAGATAAATCAAGTTCCAATGTGCATGTACAAAGTCATTCATAACATCCTAACTTGATGTCCAGAATTCAGGTTGCGATTTGAGATAGCCTCTTAATAACTATAGCTTTTCACTTCATAATAACCTGCAGGTCAGAGTTCCCGATGATTTTGGTTGGAAACAAGTCTGATTTAGAACCAGAAAGAACAGTAAGTCCCTTCAACATTAAGAGGTCTATTATGGTGTGTTTCAGTTGCTTTTGTTTTGTTTTTCCCCTGCAATGCTGGTAACTTTCTTTTGTGAAATAATTTGTGTTTACTTTGTTCAGGTGTCAACATCAGAAGGTCAGGAATTGGCCAGTGAGCTCAAGGCAAGTAACCACAATCTGGATAGAGCGAATTTTGATTGATTGTTGTAAAACCAAAACCAACTGGCCAATCATAAATGACACAGACAATACAGTGAACCAATCAAAATTCTAGGGTAATACGTGCAGCCAGTATGAATTGTGGGAATACCTATGTGGGCAAGTCGTAATTGGTTTTGGTTTCACTTCTGATTGGTTAAGGAAGTGCATGTATTACCAATCACTAAGTATATTCATGCAAAGCCAAAGCAAATAGAAGCTACCTCACTTTCGACACACAAATTGAAAACTGTTCTCCACTGGTCAGTCGTGCTGGCACTCCTCAATCTTAAAAGGACACTGTCACGAGCATAACTTCAAAAATTCAACAGCCCAAAAACATGTTTACACTATTGAAAACCTATTAACAGTGGTCAAGTTTTCTTAAAATTACTATACCAGTGTACTGAAGCTAAATATAGAGTGATATCACTGTGATACCATCAGGAGCTTTTGATCTCAACTTGAAAAAGTCAGCCTGACTTTTCAAGTTCTGTCCTTGTGGTTTGGAAAAATTGATGAAAACTATTTACTGTCACCCTCTTCTTTAAACAATTTGCTAGATATCCTTCCCTTTACGTTCTAGGAGCATTTCCTGCATGGCTAAAAGTACTTAGTCGTAATTTTGGTGTGGTTTTACTAAAAAAGGCAAAAAATGTCCATGACAGTGCCCCTTTAAACTGGGAGTATCCAATAATATGCCAAATCTTCCCAGTGTAGAAGGTCAACTTTAAGCAAAATTACATCTGTACACTTAAGCACAGTGTAACCTCCAGTGTCAAATAATGAACAAAAAGTCATTTGTGAACACTGGATATGAGAAATAATGTTTACCAATGTAAAAACAAAATTTATCATTGTATCAGGATTGTAAGCATCCTGTTACCCATTTAGGAAGATTAACATGGATTATGAGTGACAAGCTTGAAATAAATGGCCAATTGTTTTTTCAAGTGTGCTGTCTGTGACGTAGCTCCTGTAACTCAAAGAGAAGGTATCACTTTACAAATAACTGATTAACACTGTATTATATTGTGTACAGATTGAGTACATTGAAACCAGTGCAAAACAAAGAACCAATGTTGATGCTGCATTCCACGACCTTGTAAGAGCTATCAGGTACTAAAACATTTGGTTCAGATCTTTATTTTTGTATCATGGTATTTACAAAGCTCTACATGTATACAGGGCTGTCACAGGTCAGAAAATGGTCAGGGAAAATAAAAAAATTGTAAACTTAGGTCAGGGAAAAGTCAGGGAACTTTATCAGGTCAATGTTATCTTAGTGATTTGCTTTGGGAATGGAGGCTGGAGGTTGCTACTTTATCTGACATTTTATATTGATTTGGTCAGGGAATGTTTATTTTTATCAGGGAAAAGTCAGGGAATTTTGAAAACAGAACTTATGTCTGTGTCAACCATGCTACTGTATATGTATCAACCCAGCCATTTGTCATAAATCAGTTGTAACTATAAGAAATACACGGAGATCTAGGGAATATGTGGCTTGATTCTAATAGGGTCCAAGGTCATTTGCTCTAACTTGCTCCGCTCATAAGGGAGGGAGGGCAAAGCAAAGAGGAGTAGCCTGTGAACAGGCTCTCCGGCTGCTTTGCTTGCCAATTTCTTTGGGAGCCTCCTCGCAGGCAAAAAGAGGAGGGAATGAGAGCATGCCTCCTCCGACTGTCTGCCAAACAGGCTAAGGGACCGGTCATTATTGGGAGTGGGAAGGGCCAATGATTTTTATGCAGGGAAAAGGTGGTGGGGGGGGGGGGGGGGGGGACATAAATGTATGTACACATATCAAATAGTCAATTAAGGGAGTGGGTAAAGGGGGGAGGGTCAGCAAAAAAATGCTTCACCAAGGGTGGGGTGAGGAGAATTTGAACATGCCTTCCTCCATTTGCACCAGCCCTCCCCCAACCTCCTCTATAGACCGGTCGCTAAGGGAACCTGCATTTTGACAAAACAGCTAAAAAACAGCTTTGTGTACTCTCTTTCAGAAAATTTTATGCTCAGATGGAAGTCCAAGAAAAGAAAAGACCTGGCAAGAAAAGATGCTTAATTTTGTGACACACTGCTAGTTTTGTTCAATTAGGACTTTATATTTGTTGAAATGTTTATGTTAGAGCATGAGATGATTGAATAGATGGCAAATTTCAAACCTTATTGCTGCCTGCATACTCAGAGACAGACAAGCACTGGTGGAAGAAAAGCTATTATACAAGTTATTTTTGTACAAAATATGCATGTGTCTAAACAAGAATGCGGGGCCACGTCTGTAGCTGATGATTTTTTCAAAATGTGTCGTTTGAAGTCAAGACAATTGTGTGGATTCCGTGTTGTACAAAGCGTCCCATCGACTTCATCCTTTAAGAAATTTACGAAAGTTACTGATTTATCTGCAAACAAGTCACACAATCAAGACTTCACATTTTTTCAGTGTTAAATCCATCCACGGCGAGCCCAGCACCCAGAGATGTACGCCTTCTAATGTGGCCTTGAATTCTGTAAAACTTTAAAATTATCCTAGGTAGTAGTATCAAGATAGAGTGCCATATCATTAACAGCTTTTTAAATAGTCAGCAGTTACAAATATTTATCACAGGATAGAAATATTTCTTTTATATTTTTTTCCTAAATATATAATAACATTGTTCAGTAGTGGTTCTCCCTAAACAATGCGTGTTGACTTAACAAAGCAGGGGGCATGTGCTTAAAACTAATAAATACGGTGTAGATTCCCTTGATTAGTTGCAACATTTTTCAAGTTTGTCCATATTTGCGGTCTACTTCCTTCTCAGCTCAACCTTATGGTCATTGTCCCTTCCTCATGGGCTGTCTACTGTTCTACCAAATCCACAAACCGTTAGGTATGCTGAGTATCTTGAGATCTTTGGTTAATGATGATTGACAGTGTCCTGCTAATGGGACTTTATTTTTGCAATGAAGCTATTTTGTAAGATTTTTATTTTATTTAGTACATGTCATTTTCCTTTTCACTAAGTATTAGGGCCTTAGTACATGTCATACCTTGGTTTTATCATGCAAATAATACGTTGCCAAGCATGAAAACTCCGTTTTTGCAAACGTGCAATGGAACAAAAATGATCCTGTGTTACTCTTCTGACATTTCGTCTTCATGTCTTGCTAGGCGAGACTTTGATCTGATAGTTTTTCAGGGTTGCCACAGATCAGGGAAAAATAAAGTTCTTCAAGGTCAGAGGAAAGTCAGGAAATTTATTTTTATCGGAGAAAGGTCATGAAATTTTGACAACTGATGTCCGTGGCAACCCTGTCTTTGCATACTTGAGGTGACTGTGTTTACAGGCTAACTCATTTTAGTAAATTATAAACCTTGCCTGTGTTTAAGAATTACTACACTATGTTTCAATTAAGGTTATCCAATTTATTAATCTCCTAAATGACACCAGCTGCCGCCGTCAACTAATGAAAGCACATTTTCTTACTCCGAAACAAACATATCAGTTTGCCTTGAGCGTTTCGAGTGCTGGTCACAAAAAGTGTGTTTAACTGAGTAAAAGTTATATTGTAACATTTAAGTAACTGTTAAGAGTAGGTTTTGGTTTTTTTTTCTCCAGGAAACAAACAGTTATATTTTTTGAAACTTTGTATAATTTAAATCTAGGCGAAGCTAGTTTGATTGCATCAGTTAACAAAATGCGTTGACGATCGGCAGAGTCACATGTGGTCATTTTGCTCTGTCGCATTTATCTATCATATTTTGCAAACACGTTCCTGTTTTTAATACACAACAAATGCCGAAAGAGAGTCGTGAGTTTCCTTAAAATGATTAAATTAATTTCATTATTTTTGGAGCATAATCATGAATAGACAACTCTACTCGCCATATGTGCATGAATACCGTAAAATTCCGGTCCATCAACCTGGAAATAAAAGTTGTATAAGCCCAGGGCTCAACCGGAATTTTATGGTATATGGCAGTCACAGTGGGAGTTTAGACCTAATGGCAATAATAACAATATGCAAGTAATAGTCGTTGTTAAGTATGTATCACTGTAGGTATTATATGGCATTTTATGAATGATTTGTGGAATTTGTTAGTAGATGGTCTTGTAGTTCACTTGTTTCCGTGCCGACGATTGCAGCCATTTGATTGTTAGTTGTTACATAAACCTCAGTGTTGATGCCTCGACACCTTTCCCAAGGTTGGTTTTGATACTAGCACCCACTTACCACGATCCAAAAAGAACTTCCTTTTCCCATTGTCCATTGGCAGGTAAGCCTGCGAGTAGGCTCTCTTTGGGGGCCGCAAGTTTGGTAGCAGGGCGCGAGCGGCCGCGAATAGCGAGTCGCTGAGTGGACGGGCAAAGCGAGCCCGCGAGCAACGAGCGCTCCGCTCGCCGTAACTCGCGGCTTTGCAACTCGCGCGCTGCCCCCAAAGAGAGCCAACTTTGCCTTTGGCTCGCGGAGTGATCAGAGGAAGAACGTTTGCCGTTCCAAAGAGATGGCGTACGTTTGAGTTTGAGGTGTGTTCCTTAACAGTGATTTATCAAATGTATCCCGCGTTGTCCCTGGTACGTACATTCGCAATGTCACTAATTCGGGGAGGAAATTCCTTAAGCCTTCCAGGGGCGGATCTAGGGGGAGGGGGTGCGCACCACCCCCCTCCCCCCCCCCCCCCCCGTGATATCACTGGGCGGCTTTCTAATACAACTGGTATTCTGCAAAAAAGAAAAAAACTAGGTACACCCCCTCCTAAGAAAAATCCTGGATGTGCACCCCCTCCTAGGAAAAATCCTAGATCCGCCCTTGCTTTTATTATTCCGGATTACACCCCTCCTTCATTATAAAACCCTGACGGAAGCTGGGATTAGTCACCGTACCCAGCCTGATAAACGACATTATTTAGTCCTTCTGCTTTTGCAATGAGTTCTAAATACTTAGCAATTATTCCATGGGTGCGCATTGGATATGAGATGGTTGATTGCCAAGTTGGCTATAACTATCTCATCCAACAAGAGCGAGTGAAATAATTATTATATTAAACGCACCCATAGAATTGCAATATTTGAGCTTCCTGGTAGTCTGAAATGTCAGCCGTCTCAAGACGGCTGATATTTCAGACTAGCTTCCTGGCTGTTCTCGCTGACGCGTACATCTACAGTATTTGTGTTCCATAGTATATGAGCTCATATCCTATGCCTGTGAACCCATCAAAACTCAGGAATTGCAATATAACGAACCGGGGCGAAATAAATACAATGTCCAGTTCCGGCTCGGCCTCCTCATAGATTTTAACCTTCTTTTAAAGGAGCGTAACATTTTCCAGAGGACTCACAAAAGAACGTGCATGAGACTGGACGTCATGCAGAGGGCCAGGCTTTAGTCTGGTTCTGTCTTCACACGGAAACTTTTTTCAAGACGCAGAAGACGGACTACCTGCACTTTTCAGTGCCGACTTTTAGAGCATATTATTTAGTTCGGTCGGAAGCCTTGTCTTGCTGTACTGAACAGGGGCGCACACAGACTGTCAAGCAATGGTCACGAAGGATGAAACCGTCAAACATAACAGGGGTCCAGCGAAAACTACTCTGATAAATTAAAACTGCTCTTTAGACACTGGTTGACACTGGTTGACGTATTTTTTCCCCCTATTTATAATTTATCCCCCTATATATAGTAAATCTCTGTTCGAAACTCCATGAGAACAAATGTCACGAGCTTGTGCGCAGTTTCCTTGCAGAAACTTTATTTTGTAAAAAGAAGTTAGCATGTCATTTATACCAGAGGGTACGCGGAGGGATTTATACTAGGCTACTCATTCTCTCTGTCCACAAAAAATAACGATTTCTATTTCATCTTGTGTTGTCTTTAATGTGTTGTGTTACAGTTTTCTTTTCTCTTTTCTTGTGACTACTGTAAAACTCTGAAAACAGGGCAACCCCTCTTCTCAAATGAGCAGTTGTCAGCGCTTTTTAATCCACCAACAACCCCAGCAAATCATAAGTTTGCGCATTTACTTACTCAGCCTTGTTTAGCCTTGCAAAAACGTTTTCAAGTTCTTTAGGCAATACTTTTTAAAAACCGTTTTGTTTCTGTGAAACATTTGCATTGTTCGCATTTTCTATTCTTGAGTTACACCATGTGTTCAACGTGCCGAAAGAATCGACCTTCTGAGCATGCTCTGTCTGTCATTCGCCGCACAAAAACCCTATTCTTCTGAAGTTCTTTCTCAGCTGTTGCACAAAGCAGGTACTTGCTTTGCGCACTACACCGCTGTTCTGTCAGAAATCTTTTCATTCACTAGACAGTATTTCCTCGCGTCATGTTCGCCTCGCATCGACCTCGAGTTTTCCGCTCGCGTCTTGGCTGTTGCATCTGCGGCGCGAAGTCTTCGAGTTCACGATTCACGTCTTCGTCTAAATACGAGTTGTTGTTTAGCGGTTGCTTTCAGTTGAATGAAAAGAGGCAAGGAGAGATCTGCAATGCTTGCGTACTTCTGGTGAAAAGATGGAAGAAACTACCGCCTGGCAGCTCAAAAAACTGGAAGCATGTAAGCAAGAAATGTGCTTGGATGGCCGCAAAAATGTTATATTATTTTCGTCACGATGTCAGAGTTTTTCGTTTTGCGCCGTTGTTGTCATTTGCTTTGGCTCAATGTTTTTTAATGTTTTTTTTTCCCATTACAGGTTGTAGACAGCAAAGCAACTGTGAAAAGAACCACGAAGCCAAGAAGGAGTTCAAGAAGTCTGAACGTAGAAAACGGAAATGAGCTGACTTCCACGGTGAACGGAAAAGCAACAAGTGGTCGCAACGGTGAACAGGAAAATCGAGGTTTGTATGGTCTTCTTATCATGTGCCATATCTTAGTAACACTTTTCTCTTCTAAAGAATTTTTGCTCGGATTGTCTTTATGACAGTCATCTTGTGTTTCGCCAGAAAGCCCAAATTAAATCGTGTGTTCTTTTGAGATCAAAAAAGCAGGCCACTGGTATACAATTCTGAGGCCTTTTGACGGATAAAGGCAATCGACCCATTGGTGAATTAATTAAAACAGGACCGTTCTATAACAAAGTGGCTTCAACTCGTGTGTAAATAGTTTATTCTTTGTAGAAACAGGCTTGTCAAAAGAGAAGAAAAATAAAACCCAAGATTAAAAATTCTATGTTTGTCAGCTGGGTATACAGCCAATGGCCAGTAAAAGCAAATGGAGTTTCGTGGGGTTTGAAAGCCAGAGTTTTTTTTGTCAAGATGCACTTGTCAAGTGTCAAGTTATTATTCTAATACATGTACTTTTGCTGTTGTTACAAGATATGCGTGAAAGCTCAGACACTGCAAATTTTGTATTTTTTTCTTGTATTGAATTTCCTTTTGTGTAAAATATATTAAGATTTTCTTTTGTGGTTCTAAAATTGCATTATTATTTTTATTTTTGCACATTGCATTGTGGAAATGTTCATTGTTCCTGTACTGTTTGTCAGTTATCACTGAGATGGAGGTTCCTCAGAGACACCACATGTATTGAAAGGCAATTTTAAACTGACCTCCTCTCCTCCACCTAAACTATAAGCCCCTCATGTAGAACTTAGTCTTTTCAATTGGGACCCCTCCCTATTAACTCCCCCGGCCCTGCCCCCGCTTCCAAAATTGTAACCCAATAAATTTATGAACAGAGAAAACGATTAGTTTTTGGACGACTGCAGTAGCTAGATACATTACATTACATTAGGAGTAAGGGTTACAACAGTATCCTATTAATATTAATTTTATTTTTACATGCACTGGCTGGTTTATGGTTTGAAACATCCCCCTCCCCCCAGAAAAAAAAATCTTACCAGCCCCTCTATAGGTCTTGGAAAAATCTGCAGGATTTTCAGTGTGGCTTCATACACGCATCAAGAGTTTCACGCTTCCGGTTGGAACATAATGCATCTTGGGATATGTTGGGACAAAAAGTGAGCACCACTTCAACATGAAGACAAGAATCAAACAAACAAAACAGGGAATTTACTGAGGAAAATTACGGCTGGGTTTCCAGAAAACTAGAAAAATATCAAAACCTGCAAGGATCTAGCGCCTAAAGGACATCTGAAGATTTTTTTTATGGAAGTTGACCTGAACATGTTGTAAAAAAATTCATTGTGATTGTAGTGCAAACTTCTGATATTTGCTCACGCGGACAATCGCTTCCAGAGGTTTTGAAGCAAGACACTGTAGTTCCCGTTGAATGATGAACAGCATCAGTTTGACGAATGAAGAGCTAGCCGTTTTACCTCGGACTTCGGTGTGTGAGGCTCCAAATGAATTTTCAAATGGCTCTGTTATGTTTTTGGCGAGTTTGCCGATTAATTAAAATATGTGCTCGTGAGAATATTAACAATTTCCGCAGAAAAGATAAATGCTTCTCAAGCTGTCGATGCTATCACTTTAGTAAATTGATAATCGCGTCTTTTAACCGAATATTTCATATACCAGGGTCAAAACGAATTTAGATCTCGAATTAATTTCCTTAGTAATAAGTAAAATGTGTGCCAAAACAGCGCGAGATCAAGTGAGAAATCCAAATATAACTTAAAAGTTTTTGGTAAAAGTAACTGACATAAAATAATAAAAAAGATAAACATAATCAGTTCAGCTTTCTTTTATTAGAACAGTTGCAGTATTTCGCTGAAAACCAATTTTGTAAATGGAGTTCTTGCGAGTGTATGAGCTTCAGTTTGTGGTGAGTTCGTCGATTAAAATATAAACCGGCAAACGATTTGAATGCAATTATTGCGTTTGTTGTCTGTATGTAAAGCGTTTTGTTCTTCTGTTAAGTCAGATATTAAATCGCAATGAATTAAAACAACATTGAGGATATTACCGGGTTGTGTTGTGGTCAACTCTAAGCATAAATAAATATACTCGCACTCTTCCAGTCTCTCGACAATTCATCGGTTCTGCCAGTTTTTTTATGGTTTTGTTTGACACTGGTATCCCTCTAGCCTTGCAGCTTTTCATATTTTTCTGGTTTTCTGGAAACCCAGCCGTAATGTTTGTTTGATTCTTGAGTTCTTGTTGAAGTGGTGCTCACTTTTTGTCCCAACATATCCCAAGATGCATTATGTTTCAACTGGAAGCGCGAAACTCTTGATGCTTGTATTCTTATTTACAGTTACAAATTGTTACAAATTTAAACAGTCCCCTTTGTTGTTTTCCTTTTGCGTTTATTGTTATTGTTGTTCAAATATTGATGTTGTTACCCATATTGAAATTTACAGATGATGATGAAATTGAAACAGATAGTGGTGACTTGTCGCCAACCTTGATGTGTGGTTCACCAAGTCCCAGCCCGAGCGATGCATCTGACGAATTCTCGTCAGGTTCAATAACTACATGTACACAGCCTGTTCATCGTGTGTCCACAGCATCGCAGACTTCCTTTCTATTTCCATCCCTCACTTCCTCTGCAAATAATAAGCTGCCATTTATTGACCTGTCTATGTGGCGGCGCGAAGAAATCTGCTGTGGCACCATATTCAGGGGACCTCATGGCGAGGTCCTTGTGGACCCCAAGCTTCTGAACCCTATGTGTACATGCTCCTGTAGTGCCAGGCCTCCTGTGAGTGTTGGTGAGGCAAAGATTGTTAAGTAGAAGCTTTGTGGTGCAATTTGTTGTGCACACAAGTGCTGGAACATAATATTCCTTCGGATTCTGTCCATGACAGAATGTTTTTCATGTACATGTACATGTTCACACTAATGTTTTAACATGATTCACCAATAATTGTGTGGCATGTTTAGGCAATGTGATACTTCACCCAATGTCAAATTAATGATCAAGTTACTATGACATGTACTGTCCCGATCGCACCCCCAACAGCTGTTCAAAGTAGTTACAGGTGATATTTTGTACTGTCTTACTGGAGCTACATGTAGAGCCAATGACCATTTTAGTTGTCAATATTACAGTATTGTTACATCAAAAGAGTTATGAATTGTTAATGTATCATTACTGTAGAACAAGAGTAACACTGCTGGGCTATCAGAAATGCTTTCATCAACCACTGCATTGTAGTATACAGGCCTAACAAGGTGATGAAATGACAATATGGCATGCCCAACAGACCTTTTTTACTTTGCACAGCAGACAGTGCTCTGCTCTGCACTGCTCTAATCTGTCACCTTATGTCTTCAGAGGATGACAGTTAAACTTATTGCCATATGGACGTGTAGCTACGGGTATTAAACCCCTTTTTAGTCCCAAATATTCTCAAAACATAAATTCTCCTTACTGATTTTAATTATTTTTATGTTAGTTCTGAGAATTTGATGGTAGCATCAAGACAGTTTCCATGCAGTATTTGAAAACATCCTGTAAGAAAGCACGAACTAAATGCTGTACTTCTATAACTCAATTGAAACATAGAACTAGCACGAGCTGTTGACGCAATGATGGCCCGAGCAAAGAGAACTTACATTTTGATAATCAAAATAAACAAGGGATCCAATTCTTTTTCCTCACGGTGTTTTCTAAAAGAAATAGAAAACATGTTTTATGTGTTTCTGTCGAGTTATAGAAACACTTGTTAAAGTTTGGGAGAACTTGAAAAAGATGTGGAAACACTAGCCTGTCAGCTCAAGTTTCAGGGGCATAGCTGGGGAAGGGGGGGGGTCACACTGTGTCACACGCAGGGTACCTACATAGTCCACTGCAGATGTTCGGTCCTGAAAATGGAATATGGAACTACCTAGCACTAGTAAATATTTATGCATGTTGATTCTTCGGAGTTGCACTTTGTCGCCACCTGAATTGCTTACTTAAAACATTATCTCACATAGGGGGAGGGTCATGGACACCGTGACAAACAGTATGACCCCCCCCCCTTGGCTATGCCCCTATGTTCCCACAGCATTTCTCGTTCTCCCAAACTTCCACTCATGTGAACATGTGTTCTACTGGGAAAATTAGATGTTCATCGCTATGTTATGGGCCTTTTGTACCTCCAAAATTTGAAACTTTAGTTGAGACTATTTTTGCAGTCTGTACTTGTACATGTCACCCAGGAGCCTAAGATACCAAGACCATTGTCTTGAAAACAAGACAGAAACTATTTACAAACAAAGTTCTGATGTTTAGACCCCACTCTCTAAATTCCAAGTTTTCAAGATCTCAAATATATGAAGAGAAATATCTGAAAATGAAAAGGTACATACTGAAAGCTCTAATTGCACCTCTCCACTAATGTTAAGTTTCCAAAGTGTTATTCCTTGGTATATTCTTTTGTTTGTGTTTATGTGAATTTTGTATATTTTTATCGAAAAAAAGGTATTTCTTCTTTTTTTTTTTATAACACTTTTCATGGGAATCAAAAACAGAAATAAATCCCCTTTTTTTGGAGTAATTTTTATAAGAACAAAAATAATTGATTTAGAAGTTATTTTCCTTAGGATGTGATTAACTTGACTTTTTCTTTGCTTTTTTTTACTGGCAATTAATATATTTTCAAACTTGCCATTTTTCCATGCATAACTCTGATATGATCATTCCTGTAGCCATGTGTGCTAAACTTACATATTAAATAACCCACGTCTCATGTACGGATTCAATACTTCATCAGATCAGGGGTGTAGGTCTATTCAAGCCAGAAGTCAGGTAAAATACCTGTCTGTAGTCTGTTGCATGAATTTTATCTCCTATGAAGGCTGGGAAATAAGGAAATTGGGTAGGTTTCAAAGCCCTAAGTTCCTTGAGTATTACCTGCCTATTAGTATAGGGAAGAAATTTCCACCAGTTTCAAATTTTAGCTACATCCATGTTGATAGAATAATTATTACTCTTATAGCCATGTGACTGTGTGTGATACCTTTCATAATTATCCGTTTAGTCATGTGACCGTTCACATGATGCTGTACATGATAAGCCCAGCCATGGGACTGTATGTGCAATACTTGGCATGAGGGGTACTGTAAGTTGAAGCCATGTGTGTATTGCTATGTAGTCAAGAATTTGGGACATTAAGAATTATCTCTGTGCCCCCATGCAGCTGGAATAGACAGTGATTGTGGTGTACTTGTAGAATAAGGCAGGAAAATTCTACATCTGATTTACATTGCAGCAGTTGGGCTGAGTTGGTGTTCTCCTTTGTTTTTCCAAAAGGGGATAAGGGAAGAATGAAATCACATGGATAAATGAAACAGCCACATGATCTCTGAACTTTTCTAGAATACTGATGTGTGGATGTGTTGTGATAGGGAGGGAGTCAGAATTGGACTATGAAAAGCCTTCTGTAACCCTTTATTGATATAGTAGGCTGTATATTGGCATTCACATTTACGCATTTGGAATGGACACCTAATATACCAGTCACAGTCGTGGTAAATACATCTGCCATGATCTGAATATTCATAGACAATGCAGCAATATGTACTTTATAAAATGACTTTTAATAACAATTCCTTGTGATAAACATGCACTTTTACTTGTACAAAATTGTTGAAAAACCTTGTATAAATAATTTAATTATCCCTATTTACTGTGTACATTTTATCTTAATTATCACCTATTTGATTTGAAGCTCATCTTTTTTAATTGCTTGTTGATGTGAATGGGGGAATGAATGCACTACAAATCTTACATTCACCATAAATAGTCTGTCAGTTGCACTTGATTAGTAATGTACATACTTTTATAACATTGAAGTGGTCAGTTAGAAATCTGCTCCATAGTTGCTAGGACTGATTTTTTTGTTCTAGACACCATACTGTAGAATCGAAACAATCTGTATCTTTGGAATTATAATATTTATCTTGCATCTATTACACTGTAAATACCAAAGAAAACACATTTGGAGCATATTGTTCCACATTATGTAATCAGTAGAGATTTCTAGTTTTGAAAATACTAAATACAGAGATACCTTTTTAATATAAGTATTGTGTAGATGTTATATATTTCAAATTAGCTGTGAGTAGTTATTTTTAATTACATAAATTAAAGAAGGAGAAATGTAGCTGCCTGTAGGCTTGTTTGTTTGTTTGTTTTTTGCTGTGCTTTCAATGCTTGTGAATACAATCCAAGAAAATTAATATATATGCAATAAAATATACTGAGAAGTGTTTGTCTTCATGACTTATTTTTATTAAAGGAAAACATTCATAGTCCAAGGACTGAACTGCATATTGTCATAATACACAATAACAATATTTAAAAATCTAATCAACAAAATTTAAAAACTAATTAATACAGCTGTAAGTGCTAAATATTCAAACTAAATAATGGATTATATAAGACTTCTTGAATTGATCTGTCTGTCTGACAGACATAAGATAAAATTCCCTTCCCGTCACGTACCACAAGCTTTGCCCTTTCCTTTCACAGACTTTGCTCCCGTTATTTTACGTAATACAAAATAGTCTTGAAGAAAAGGAAGACAAGACGCCCGTTGGCCGTTTCCGCGGGATGGGAATGACTTTTCACGGTCACATTCTGTTTAAAATGTACAAATAAATGGAAATGAAAGTACAAGTACTCAATAAGGTAATTTAAAAGACGCTTAAGTCACAACATGAAACGTATGCGCTAACGTGACTTTGGCCTACGAGGGGTGCTGTGTTACAAAGATGCGATTTACATAAATTCCGGGATAAATTGCCAAGGCTAAGGAACAAATGACCTTTATCGGTTTTTACAATTATCAACGGGGCGATCGATGAGAACTCGATCTTGTTTGACGCACGCCTTTTAACCTGGCGTAATAGTTGAGAATAAAGTTACATCCAAACTGTAAACAATCGACAATTACTTCTTTTGTTATGTATTCAGTCGCCATGAGCTGTGAAAATCTTATTGAAAACTTCCACTCCCGCTCACTGATCAGCTCTTATTACGGTTTAAATATTGTGAATGAAATCGGACGTTTCCGACGGGAGCTTTTGAAGTGAATTTATAGTCGCTGTTCATAATACTTTGGACGAGATCTCAGTGAACATGCTACCATGAGAAACAAACACATTGCTCCGTGAGAAACCAGTATCTTCTGCAATCAATCAATCGACATGCACGCTTGTGACTACAAACTCGATCGAAGTAAACCGATTTTGTAGAAAGCGCGGTTTCCGCAGTTTCTACAATAAATCCAAACGTACGTGCCCTTACTTACTTTGAGAGAGCATACATTGCTAAATTACCAAGACTAATCAGCAAAATGGTTTAGCTATCGGTTTTTATAATTACCTTGTCTGCCTTTTCTTGACATGTAACTGAACGTGTTCGAACTGAAGCAGCAAGAGTTTCTTTAACTACATTGAAAACGTATAAAATTTACCGTTTAGTGAACAAAATCGTACGTTGCCAACGATGGTTAGAAAAATTATCGAGCATACCTTAGGTGAAATCTCAAATCGACGAGAGCTTTCGATAGATTTTACCGCACAACATCGAACTCATGGAACTCATCGAACACATCGAACCACATCGAACACATCGAACCACATCGAACCCATCGAACAGCATCGAACACATCGAACGCATCAAAACGATCGAGCCGAATTTAATACGCGGCTCATCCCGCGTAATAATATGATGAAAAGAAATCGATTAAATGCTTGCATAATATTTTACATTAGGTGGGCGCGGTCGTGGTCAGGGCTTTAAATTCCTGGCCCTTGTAGACTGGTGGGAGTTGTATAAATGTGACCTTTTGTGGAGTTCGAGCTTCGGGCGTTATGTACGTAATTGGTGCCTATGTGATAAGGAACGCTACGTGCGGCAGAGGGGGCGATAAAATGGGGCATTTTACACCTGCAAAAGAGCTTCATAAATTCTCTTTTGTATTCCTTATGAAAATACCAATATATCAGAGGATTTAAGCACGAATTAAGAAACGCGATTACGTGCCACGATTGGTGTAGCGTACTTTTAATATCAGTGATCCCAGATGGGGACAAAGTGTAACTCACTTGGGCGGGAAGCCAGCACAGATTCAAGACAGCAGCTGTCAGTGCGCACAGGCGCAAAACCATCTTTTGTTGGATTTTCCTGTGCTTGTTATGTTGTGTTGCGTTGGGAGCATCGGGCATACGAAACTTAATATGGGTAAAAGTAAACCATGTTACCAGACACGGGATCATAAAGTTTGTGAAGCTGTAAATTGCTATGAAAGCTTGTGAGCCTTGCTCCCCGTAAGGAGCTTCAACGGTAACGCACTCGTCTCCAACCAGTTCCTTGTCGAATATTTTGTGAACTTGCAGAGTGCAGCTGATGAGCCAAGACACCACAATGTAGAGGATACGTCGCTTTCGGCCAAAATGTATCTTGTACTCGATGGGCCTCATTACGCAATACCAGCGCTCAACAGCGAGGAACGTGACAAGCAAAATGGACACTTTGGCCATTGCAAACAAGAGGTACCTGTTGGCCAGTAGCCCGCAGAACATGTCACCCCAAAAATTCTCGGGGATTGAAAACAACGGTTCTGCTGCCACGAAGCCTGGAGTTGCTATCAGAAGAATTGCTGTGGAATAAAATAAGAAATTTTTGTTAATTTCGTCTGCTGTCGCCTCGGGATGCTTCGTAGCTTTGGAATGCCGTGTCACCTATATCGTTCAACTCCATTTCAAGCGGCTTCTTATGTACCAGAAATTCAATTAGGAAGAAATATGATCCCGAATCTGGATAGGGACGCTGAATGGTCAATTTTAAATACTGCAGCTTGGTATACCGTAGCCAATGACCTATCCGCGGGGTTTAGGATAGACCGACTGCTTGCAAAATTGGCCAGAAAATTTGTTTAAATTAGACTCACAGTTAAATATTGCAATTTACTCAATTACTTCAGTGCCCCATGTAGCTTAGCATGCAGTGATAGTGGATTGGTCATGTTATAGAAAGAAAGACAACATGTAGCATTTGCAATTGGTCTATAACTGCTGTAACTGATCTCACCAGTGAATAAGTCAGTGATGGCCAAGTTGAACAGTAGAGTATTATATGGCTTTTTCATCATGGCGGGTTTCTTCAAAAGCACCACACAGAACATGAGATTGAACACAAAAGCTGAGCCAGCGATTATGCTGAACGCGGCCCGAAGAACAGGTTCTGATTGGATGGCTTCTGAGGATGCATCTGATTGGTTGGTTGGGTTGAGCGGTTGAGCGATACTCTTGTTGACGGGCAGGTCCGATATATAGTCAGTGCTTTCCATGTTCAGCAAGACTATAAACGTAAGTATAGCATGTTATCTTACGAGATATTGCATTTGTTAGTATGGGCATTCTCAAAATATTTTTTGATATCCTTGAAGGCAGTTTAACAGGCTACTTCAAAAGTGAAAAATCAAATTTGTAGATAGTGTTGCGCTCCAAAGCCGTTTTTTATTAAAATGATTTTATGTAACGAAAACAGAAATCCGTATGTGTTTCTGATATAAATTACAGTCCGAATATTGCACCGTATTTATAATATATGCTTTGTATTATCGTTTTCTCTTACAAGAATGTCGTGTTTGCCCACAATTCTAGTATCATAGAAATTTCGTTTGAATAGGAAGATGTTTTGAAAAAACTTCACCACACAGATATATGAAAATCTGAATATAAACTAGTTGGCAAATACTCTATTTTGTGAATTTCACAATTTTTGTTCTTTGCTGTTCTCTTTATTTAGTATATCAAAATTATTTCTTAAGGGGTTTCCGGAAACATCTTTCTAGACATCTCTGTTTGAATTCATTAGCCAAGTCATTTAGAAAACATCATCCTACAGCTTTTAGGGGGTTCTCCCTTTGAGTCAATTAAGTGATGATTCTAATAGTTTTCAAGTGAATTTCTAAATCATAATAAGGTCATTTATTAGTACAGTGCTGCGAACTTAAGTCACCCAGTGACTTACTGGTAATTTACGAGTGAGTAACTTTTCTGAATATATATGTTGCATGCAAATGGTGCTTTTATCTTGCTATACAAACTTTTGCAATGAAAATTGATTTTTTTTTTATCAAATATAATCTCAAACCTTATATACAACTTCAAAACAAAATAAAACTCGTCATTAGCTTTGTCGTTGTTTTATAAAACAGAGTTTGTTGTCGTTTCTTTCGAATGGGTCTCTAAAGTCATAAGAGACACCTTTTTCCATCCATGCAACAGAGCGCGGACCACCTATGGTGTAATATTGCCTTTTTCTGACCTTGTTTTTCTCTCTGCCAATTGCCCTACGCAATTTTTATTATGTTTGTAATCAGATCAGGAATTAGGAATCGCGTTAAACGAAAACATCCCTTTGCTAGTTGATTATGTTTTACTTTTTATCGCTCGACAATGTGTTTGCGAGACTATTCACACTGCATGTGACTTATTTGAGGGTTAATTGTTCAGAAGAAAATTACAAGTGTTATTTATTACTTGCCGAGTGATTTTGTTAGGCCAATGTTTGTTTTAAAAGAAAATTGAGAATTTTAATTAACCCTAGCCTTAAAATTAGAAAAACTGTCCGATATTTTTCACAATCTTTGTCAGTGTTTATAAGTTTATTTATACTTTTCGAACTGCCGGTTATAAAAATAATAAAGATCATATTTTCCTCAAAGAAAACACGTAGCAGAAAGTCTTTATGGTCGCCTTGAGTTTTTCCGTATAACAGTTACAATATTTCCTCATTTAATTCCCCACCCGCGAATAAACGCCCTTAAGATAAAATAATAAAATAATTCCACCCTTTCTGAAAAGCAGTCAAAATGAACCTACAAAGTTAGAGAGAGGCAATATTGGCTTTTAAATGCACGACATAAATTTGCATTAAATGATATTGTTTTAATCGTGAAAGTTGACACAAAAAGAAAAATTGCGAAAGTTGATAAGCGCCCTGGGTGCTTGTCTGCGAGGAAATATGACTGGTATCAGTTGACATATCAAGCATAGGCTCTGTAATTGACACAAATAAGTATGGATGAAACAAAATGACTTTGGCTATAATTTAAAGAAAAAATGTTGTTTTCTGTGCATAGAAGATATATGTTTGTGGTCAGTATATATTTAACGAAACAGGCAGTCAAATATTTGATGATAGTACAGTACTTATTTCACGTTTCCGTTCTTTCAAATGATAAATGATGTTTTAATTACTGACTGATAATCAAGCAACCAGCAGACCGTTTCCCAGACGGTTAATTTCATTTTTGTGTATATTTCAGTTTATGCTGTTTTGATGGAAATTTATCCATTTTATGGCGCTGTCGTTGGTCGTATGCACATTTGTTTACTTCTATCTATCCAACCAGCTTGAGACTTTGTGGTATTAACTTAAGAGAAGAAAATAAAAAATAAAATAAACTTAAGAGAAGAAAAATAAAAATTATAAAAAATCCTGCATTGTTTTTGAAACTACGTTAAGGGAAACCACGTCTTTCAGAAAAAAAAAGTACAAAAAGTGCCGTGATCGGCAGGTAACTCGAGAATTTATGTTTTATGCTTTCCGCCTAGCCAAATACGCTCGATCCTGGATTGCTTTGACGAATTGGTGACACTAAAATTTCTCACTAAAAGGAAGGGGGAAATTGGGTCTCCTTTTTTGATACCTCCCGCTTTGCTGAAAAGATTTGTCGTGATACCATTGTTCAAAACGCAAACGTAGTTTCCACAGAGTAGAACACTAATCTATTTTAAAAAATCTTTACCAAAACCGATTTCAATTTATAATCACAACTATAACAAAATTCTCGAATCTGATTGGTTCTTAACACGCCCTATTTTTTACCAAATTGGAGCGCGTGCGGCTAAAGTGTCCAATAACAAAGTGTCCAATAACAAGGTGTCCAATAACAAAGTTCGCGTGCTGCGCATGCGCGCGCTCTTTATTTGGTTCTTTGTTGTGACTAAATACTCCTTGATATTCCTAAAACCTTCAGCTTCAAGAATGGCTTTTTTGCCTTTGTGATGATAAGTCCTTAGTAGGCTTCGATTTATCTATTTTTTTTCTCGAATTTTGTTATACTTATGATTAATTGATAATAGAACTGAGTGTCGTCCAATTCTGTCTGTAATCATACTCGTGATTAAACAAATCGGACTCCCGCTACGCGGTCATCCGATTTTGTTAATCGCTCGTATGATTACAGACCGAATTGGACTCCACTCAGTCCTATTACCATTACATATCTGCTGAGCAAAAAAGCCAGTCGCTAAGTTATCGTAGTCACTAAGTGGCCAAAAATATTTAAATTAAAATGTGATGAGTCAGGGTGACAATTCCAATATAAAACCACGAAGTGTCGACCGCTGGCATTGTCCTGTTTTGTTTTGTTTTTAATTGCTGTTATTATTTTATGTGCGTGAAATTTGGTCTAATATAAAAAATGCCCGGTAAAGAACATGCGATAGTCATACTACTGCCAAAGCGGAAAATCGAAATACCTGATATGTCTGCGAAGCGACTTAGTTTTCAATACATATGACATACATATTTTCGTAAGCCAAACCCCAATGCGCGGCGCCATATCTCTTTACGCTCTAATTACAACTCCGATTTTCGGAAACTACCACCGGGATTTTTGCTGTCTCATATATAGAATACATTCAAAAAGTAAAATTGATTTAATAACCAACGGTAAGACTACCTACTTCATAATTTAATATCCAACTGATCCATTCCATTGTCTAGAATATTGTTGAACTTATCAAACTCGCATTGTCACATGGCTGGGTAAGAGTAACGTGCAATATAAGGGAAAAATCTACTTTAAATCTAAAGGCGCATTGGTCCAAGTTCGCAAAAATATGCAGATCAGCTTGAAACATAGCAAGCGCCTAAATCTTTCACAGCAAGTTGACACATGTGTTGTTGCAGCTGTTGTCTTCAATCTTTCTGGATAGTTCACAGCAAGGGATTTTGCAAATTGCTCTTAAGGGTGATTTTCGACCGCAGATGCGGCATCAAAGAAAAACTTTAATCTCAGCTGGCACAACATAGTTAAATTTTCAACGACAATTTTAGACTGTTAAGTCATTTTCTCATGTTAAACTCCAGAGAAACTGTAAATGGAACACTCGAGTTAATGCATGGATGAAAAAAGCTACCTGCAAGAGTAGCACGCATTGCAAAACTGAATGATTGTATAGGATCATGGAATGAATGAAATGATCTTTGCAGTGTACAAGCAATTTGAGCTATTGCATTTTTAGTCAGAAAAAAATTCAGATTAAAAAGCAAGTGCCGTGATCGGCAAGTAACTCGAGAATTTTATGTTTTATGCTTTCCGCCTAGCCAAATACGCTCGATCCTGGATTGCTTTGACCATATGCTTTGACGAATTGGTGACACTAAAATTTCTCACTAAAAGAAAGGGGGAAATTGGGTTTCCTTTTTTGATACCTGCCGCTTTGCTGAAAAGATTTGTCGTGAAACCATTGTTCAAAACGCAGACGCAGCTTCCACAGAGTAGAACACTAATCTATTTTAAAAAATCTTTACCAAAACCGATTTCAATTTAATATCTGCTGAGCAAAAAAGCCAGTCACTAAGTTATCGCAGTCACTAAGTGGCAAAAAAAATAATTAAAATTAATTAAAATGTGATGAGTCAGGGTGACAATTCCAATATAAAACCACGAAGTGTCGACCGCTGGCATTGTCCTGTTTTGTTTTGTTTTTAATTGCTGTTATTATTTTTATGTGGGTGAAATTTGGTCTAATATAAAAAATGCCCGGTAAAGAACATGCGATAGTCATACAACTGCCAAGGCGGAAAATCGAAATACCTGATATGTCTGCGAAGCGACTTGGTATTCAATACATAAGACATACATATTTTCGTAAGCCAAACCCCAATGCGCGGAGCCATATCTCTTTACGCTCCAATTACAACTACGATTTTCGGAAACTACCACCGGGATTTTTGCTGTCCCATATATAGAATGCAATCAAAAAGTAAATTGATTTAATAACCAACGGTAAGACTACCTACGTCATAATTTAATATCCAACTGATCCATTCCATTGTCTAGAATATTGTTGAACTTATCAAACTCACATTGTCGCATGGCTGGGTAAGACTAACGTGCAATATAAGGGAAAAATATACTTTAAATCTAACGCACATTGGTCCAAGTTAATTTAATAACCAACAGTAAGACTACCTATGTCATAATTTAATATCCAACTGATCCATTCCATTGTCTAGAATATTGTTGAACTTATCAAACTCGCATTGTCACATGGCGTGCCCCTAGCCCCGAAAACAATAGCAGCTGCTACACTAGAGGACCAGTAGAATTACAAGCTTACGAGAGCTGCTACACTACTGCACATGGCTGGGTAAGACTAACATGCAATATAAGGGAATATAAGATTGTATAAGGGAAAAATCTACTTCAAATCTAAAGGCGCATTGGTCCAAGTTCGTAATGCATGGATGAAAAAAGCTACCTGCAAGAGTAGCACGCATTGCAAAACTGAATGATTGTATAGGATCATGGAATGAATGAAATGATCTTTGCGGTGTACAAGCAATTTGAGCTATTGCATTTTTAGCCAGAAAAAAATTCAGATTAAAAAGCAATTGCTCAAACTGCTTGTACACTGCGAAGATCATTTCATCCATTCCGTGTTTCTACCGCAGTTCTCCTATTATATGCCTTTCATATATTCACTAAGTTTCATTTTTTCTTCATCAGGGTGCGCACACGCTATTTAAGATTGAAGCTTAGAAAAGCGATTTAAAAGACGAGTGAAGGAAATCGCATTAAACCCTTGCATAAGTGATATATGAAGTCCTTTCCGTAACGGAGAAATCTTAAACCTAGCGTGAAAAGATGAGAAATTTAATCACACAGTCAACTGGAAATTGACACTTTGATTATTTAGTGCAAGGTCTAACAAGTCAATAGCAAACTTGGCAGCCCAATAGCTCCGTGAGTTTTACTGAACAAAACGCGACCAATTTAAATTGTTTTGTGAACCTGTTAATGGCACCTTCAGGATGAAAGCTTTGCCCTTGTCACTTCACGTTTGATTAATCCAAAAGCCCGCCATCATTTGCATACTAGATTCTGTTTTATACATACTACACTATACATTCTACATTTTACATTCCACTAGATTATACATTTATACATACTATATTGTGTTCCATACTAAATTATGTTGTATACATACACATTTCACTGGATTGTACATTTATACATACTAGATTATTTATTATTTATACATGTAAACCAAGATTCAGCTTGAGCTGGGTCAAGGTCTCAATAAATCGGAGTAGTATAGCCTTAAACGTTCAATTTTCCAAAAGAAAAAAAAAAATGAATAGAAATTTAAAGGGCTACTTGCAACTATTAGGAAACCTCTCGGACCGAATTCGATGCGAGTCGAGAGCTTCGGAGAAAAATTACTCTCCTTCTTGCAAAATCGTAATATAGCTACCTCAAGATGTTAATTGTTTAGATAAACTACACGGCCTTACCATAAACTTCGCAAGTTTGTTTCCTTTTACGTGGAACCTCTGACTAACTATCAAACAGTTGCGGACTACACCTCTTGGAGTTGCTTCACAGATAAATGGCAAAAGTTAAATTTATTGCTGATATTGAATGTAATATTACAGTGAATTAATTACGGCCCCTTTTTGATTGCTTCCTCCTTTGACGTATGAGATGTCAAAGTCTTCGGCATCAGCTGTTATCTTATGATTAGTGATTTCCGCCAATGATAAAACCCACCTTGGACCTCCTCTGACAGCAATTCTGTTTTAAATAGTTCTTCTGGGTTAACTCACGGCTTGAAAAAGAACTACAAAGGGATAGGACAGGGCATTAATGTGCTGATCTAAGATTACTTACATTTTTTAAAAATAAGTTAAGGAGTAAAGTTTAAGTGACGTAAGCTGTATATGACTTTCCGTATCGAAGAAATCTTAAACCTTGCTTGAAAAGATGAGACATTTAATGGAATAGTCAAATGGAAATTGCTGAACTTTGATTATTTAGTGCAAGGTCTAACAAGTCAATAGCAAAATTTGCAGCCCAATAGCTCCATGAGTTTTACTGAACAAAACGCGACCAATTTGAACCTGTTAATGGCACCTTCAGGATAAAAGCTTTGCCCATGTCACTTCACGCTTGATTAATCCAAAAGCCCGCCATCATTTGCATACTGGATTCTGTTTTATACATACTACACTTATATACTACATTTTGCATTTCACTAGATTATACATTTATACATACTAGATTATGTTCAATACTAAATTATGTTGTATACATACTAGACTATACATACTGCATTTTACATTTCACTAGATTGCACATTTATACATACTAGATTATGTTGCGTATTAGATTATGTTTGGTCCGTGTGTCATTTGTGATGGCGCTGTTTGTGCTTTCACTTCTTTTCACAATATGTTATGGTAAAAAATAAATGCGTTAAATTGAAGGTACTGTGATGTTAACTAACTTCTAAAAAGTGCAAGCGGAATAAAACATTATATTGAACGAGATATTTCAGGTTTGTTCAGCTTACGTCTGGTAGCATTGTGTCCATTGTTATTATCGGCTATCGTTGCTAAGGTTTTTTTTTTTTTTTTTTTTTTAATGTGCAAGATTTTTATTTCTTTTATTAATAATTCTTGATGATAATATAACGGGCACACTGATTGGTCTTTAAGTCAGTTGACGTTTTGACGTACATTGCATTTTGTTGGCTTCATTCTATGAAAAAGAAAAGGAAAATAGAATAGGGCCGCTTCTTGATGCAAAGATGAAAGAAGATTTGGTAGAAATCCAAAGACTTGTGTAGACCCATATATTAAAATGTCGAGTTCTTCAAAACTTTCTCTCATGTAAGCGTCACGCGGGACATCTTCAACTTCAAATTTGTTTTCACGCTTTTTTGTCTCTATTTTCTGAAGTCGAACCTTTAAAAGGAAAACCAAAAACGGAACCTGGATAAATAAAACGGGTGAACGATATTGAAAGGAAGTGACTCACACAATTGCACGCAATGTCATTTTCATCTAGTCACGAACATGAAACACACGAAAATCCTTTGTAAAATTCTATGTTAAGCCAGAATGATGTTCATGCAGTTCGCCTATTTTAATCTGATCTAATGACAAAAAAATGATCGATTGCGGCGCGGAAACATTTCCAATTTATTAATTCATAATTTAGAGGTTATTTGTCCATCGGAAAAATTATCTTTCGGAAGAACAGCTCACTCATTCCGTTGAGATTTTCGTCATAATGCACTTGTTAATAGTTGCGACATAGCCAGTTTTCGGTGCCAAACGCCCTTGAAAGGTGAGGTGTTTATTTCGAAAACCTTAAAATTAAAATGAATTTTTCTTTTCGCACAGATAGCCTTGATTTTAATGAGGACAAAACTAGATTTGATACCAAATCTCTTATTACCTTTCTCTATGACAATCAAATGTTTCAATTGATCACGTGACCGGTTGCCAGCGCGGTCAGCTCATTGAGAAAACTATCTTGACAGATTGGCCGCGAATTTTAGTTGTGTGGAGTAATAGACCTAGGTAGAAAACGCCAGTTTCTCGGTGTAGGTTTAAAGGGACACCTCAACCAGTGCTTGTCTCTTGTTTTAACGTGCAAATATCACTCGAACGACCACAAAAAATGAAACATTTAAACCAATTTTTAAACATAGAAGCTACTGGATATTAAAAATATGACGGTGCAGTCAGATAAAAGCTATCTCTTCAAAGATCAGCTATCTTCTTTTGGAATTGCGTGGTTCATTTAATTTTGTACCCAGTCAGTCGCTTTTGTTGTACATTTACCGACATTTTCCGTTAACTGTTTCGTATCAAACTATGTTTATTATTTAATAGAGGTAATTGTGACATTTTGTTATGTTTTGACAGGCAAACGCTCTGCAGATTTAGTGATTTTAATATTTTTGCAATTTTTTTTACAAATATTTCTTGCTTCGCCTAGCAAAATTGTAAACACATCATCTGTTCATTTTTTATATGTGGCAAAACTCCGATTATTCTAGTTCAGTTGTTAGTCAATCGGAAGGATAAAAATGCAGATGGCGTATTTACTAATTTCAATAAATCACCCCTGGACAGGATCAATTTTTTCTACGCCCCCTTTAACATGGCGGCTTTTTACGATTTGGGGGGGTTAACAGCAATTCGAATTGAATTGAATTGAATTGTTTTGTTTTATTTTTGAAAGAAGGTCATTACACTGCCAATTACTTGTTCGGACCGAAACCTAAAACGTGCTCACATTCTGCTTTTCATGATTATCAAAGCTTGGCATAATTAACTGGAGGAAATGTCCCTAAAGAAACGGCGTTTGTATTTATTGAAATAAAGCGGATGTAAATGTCCACACTGTGCCTAATATAATCGATGAAGCGTACGGCAAGAGTCAAACAAATTTTAGATGCAGAAAGAAAGTAATCTTGTGTAAAGGTGCTTGACAGTCATTGAAAAGGGCAATTCGAGGTAAGGCGTCTAAGTTTTTTTTTTCAAAAGTTGACTGAAAAAATAACAATAAGGCAAGCTTATTGTTACTCTTTTGATTGGTTGTTGTGGCCAAATTAATATTATTGCAATTCTAGAACACGCTTTCTGTGTAACACAAGTCCTATAAATTTTTCTTGATTCATCGACTTTTTTGTGTGTGGATTTATAAATTTGTATACACAAGCCAGCTATCTTCAGATTTTTACACTAATTAAAGCCAACTGGTATATTTTTACTTGCTTTCAGTCATCATACTGTTTCTACGTTTAAAAATTGTACTGGTATAACAAGATTTACCAACCTCAGTTTCCAAAAACTGAATAATAATTGCTGTTTTAAAAGCAGAATTTCCAAGACACTATGTATTACTTACATTTTCATTTGTTTATATTACTTACATACGAGTTTTATTTTTGCACTTTAGGAGCTGCACAAAAAAGAACAGAGTTTACTTTTTTACCCTGCCACCAGCTGCAAAAACAAAAGACTTATTTCGTCTTATACGCTGATTCTGCCTAGGGGAACCACAATGTGTGTTTCAATTACCAGGTTATTGTTATAATAATTGTAGCAAGTTGTTAAAATATTGTGCAGGATACAAGTTGTCATAGATGTTAGCATTATACCAATTGACGCTTACGGCAAGAAAACCGAAGACATGAGGTACATTTTAACACAATTCCCTTATTCGTTTGTTCTCTCTGGCTTCCATGTTACTGCAAAGAAAGTCATTAGTATTGTCTTAACCTAAATCAAACTTGGGGGGCTTTCGAGGCTTTATTAAGTCATTTTAATTTGTATCTCAAACTTAAGCGCAATTATTCTTAAATGTCAGGCTCCAAATTTCCTTATACCATAATATTGTGAATGTGAATGTTTCTGGAAGAAAACAGCAAAAGAGACAGTTGCCTCTGTATTAAGTTTCCATATTTCACTACGATGCATTAAGGTTATTTATTGTCATATGCAGAGTGATATTATCAGTATATTGTCAACATAAATTTTTTCATTTCACTAATTTGACATATCCATATACTTTAGCCTACTCATAGTTTAGCTTGTCAGCAAAAAAATCATTTCGTGAATTTAAAAAGAAAATATGTTTGCCCACACCGAGGGCAGGTGTTTAAATAAAATGCGTTCGGCTCGAAACATTTCGAAACAACTCTCCAAAGCAATTAAAGCGCAAGAATAGAAACATTTGAAATAGTTAAAATTTATGTTTCGGGGCGACCACCGCAAAGAAGTGACGGAAGCATACTACAGCTAACATCAGGTAAGCTTTGAACTTTGTCAATTATCGCAATAATCACAATGTGAAGACGAAATGATTCACGCATCTCGATGCACCATAAAATTGAAGGAAAGCTATCGAACATAAGAGTTAACAACCAGTTTACTGAGGTCAGGAAAGAAAACAACAAAATAACGCATTTGCCGTGCGTTGTTTTGTTACGTTTAATGTGAGGCCATGCACAGAGATCTGAATTGTAAACATATGTTCTTGCTGAGAGTTGGCGAAAGATTTGAACATACATGACGATCTTTTTAACGCTAAGTTTCACTTGAGTTCATATATGCCAAACAGAAATACTTTTTAAAACGAATACAAACTAAGGATGAAAACAGAATCTGAGGGGAACAAATTTAATAAGAGAAATGTATATTTGACTCTTCTTGATTGAAATGTATGTCAACTGACATATAATCATTGCCAAGAAGTTAATCGATCTCATGCATAATTACCACACCATTCACAACAGCAAGAAATGAAGTGAAAAAAAAATGTAATTATAAAAGTTTAACGACACTTCAAAGTTTATTTCTGTAGTTGAAACCCTAGAATTTTATGCGGACCATGCATTGGCCAAATGAAAGGTGTTGAGTCGTTCTGTATTAGGGCCTTGCTTGTATCTCCATATTTGGGAAAATGAACTTGAATAGATCATAATCGCATTCTCGGTATTGAATTGGCACTAGCTTGCAATTGAGGTTCATGCGGGGAAATTTCAGTAAAAAGAGCGCAACAACAGCTTCATATGATTTGCATGTGGAAAGATTCCTCGCCTTAGCCTCAATTGCAAGCTAGTTCCATTCCAATGCCGAGGATACGAATATGGTCTATTTAGCTTGGGGATATTTCCAAAAGAAATAAACGAATTCATTTTCCTATTGTGTTCATTTCTTGTTTTGTACGAGCAGTCATGCTCTCATCCCTTTACTTTGAAATTGGTTGTATTCAAAAATCTACCCACTTGTAATAAGAAATGGCTGGCAGGATTGTGCCATGCTGTCTGCTTTGGATCCCAGATCTAGTATTCTGGATTCGAGCCAAAGCTGGGGCCGTGGTGTTATGTTTTTTTTAGGTAAGACACTCTTTGCCCACAGTCCCTCTCTCTACACAGAGGGCAACTTAACTGAATGCTGGGGGTAATCCTGTGATCGACCAGCGTCCCTTTCGGGGTGTGTGGTAGTACTCACGGATTATAACAGATTTTTGAAAGCCAAAATTTACGATGTGTCGAAGGAAATAGTCCATTTTTATTAACAGTTGCTATAATAGAGCACCGAAACTGTTAACAAGCGTCTTAAGCTGCAGATGGCTACGTTGGAAATGGATTACAACTTGAAAAGTTTAGCTAAACTTTTCAAATTGTTTCCGCACATCTACAAAAAAAAATCGATATTTATAGCCGTAGTTGGATTTCTATCCACATATTAAGGTTATATCTTCCTTTAGATGTTCAAAGGTAACGATTTTCATGGGTTAAGTTGCCTATCACTAATTTCAGAACAGTTTAGACCAAAAATCTGCGAAATCCCCGTAACAGAGCTCCTTTAAGTCGCTTCATGTTACAAGATCTGGACGTTGAGCCTGCACCAACAAGCAGTCTGGATCCTTAGGACAGTAGGACTGTAACGAAATTTAGTTAAAAAAACGAAGCAACATGTGCGAGAATAAGCAATATTGCACGTGCACGAGGATGGATATCTGAAATATTATCTATTTGTATAAGTCAACAAAAATTCACGAAAAATTAAAAATACCCTGAAAAACACGAAAATTACTCTTTTGTGCTTATCAGTTTTGTAGCGCGCTTGATTATGATTTTACACATAGCAATTTGGAAGCAATAACGTTAAAGGTGTTTGAGAGGTCCGTTGATGTTATTCATTTCCTGGTAATGTTCTTGTGATTAATAATAGATTGCTTTTTCAACACATTTTAGCCGTGAAGACGGAACTTATGCAGCATTTTCATTTCCTTGTGCAATGTTTTTCAAAATTAACAGCGCATTAATTAATAGATTGCCTCTGTTTTTCATTTCCTTGCATTGTCCTTCTGGATAACAAAAAACATTATTTATGTTTCAGAATGGGAGAATCATTTTGCACTTAACGAAAACTAATGAATTTGCTTTCTTTATATATTTTGAACTTGTTTTGAATAAAGTATTCATGTCGCATTTCATCTCCATAGTGCAGATCCGTAAGAGTAGTGCTAACGAAAAAAAAGACATAGATACAATTCTGAAAATTACGGTAAATGTAGCTTAAAATACGAATTATGCTAGTGATGTATTTTTGCACGACTTAATTTCACACAGAAATTTAATCTTTGGTTTAAGATTTGTTTGAAGTGATTAATCACGAAGTTAAGCCAGTTAAGTTTGGTTCAGAAGAACTAGACTCAGTTTAACCTCCATGGCTGCTTGTTTCTTTGGTGTTTAAGCTGGGTGTTTCATAGTATTCGTTTGAATAACACTTTTTTATTTCTTATTCTGTTTTTAAGAAGATAATCCACGCGGCCTTCAGCTCTGAAGTTTGCTGATAACTTCAAGGGACTTTGTCATTTACCGCTGTTGTAAGTTTCATAGTTATAGAGATAAATATACATATACCCAAATCGCAGCCCTCAATAAATCGATTATTCTAAGCTTAATATTTAGAATAGATTCGACAACATTTTTTTTAAATTGTTACAACAGAACTTTACTCAATTCCAGTTTTTCATTGAGGATAAAGTTCTAAATTGGTCACATGGATAATATTTTTGGCATCGATTCTTCAGGTGGCTCCGACTCCTATTTCTCCCATTTTGGCTGAATTTTCATATTCTATTCCAATTTTTATTATTAAAACAAGTGCCTTCCATGATCGAGTAAGAACTTCAAGATTATAAACTTCACCTAATTCGAACAAATAGCAGATGTTTCCTATGCTGATTGACGTAAAGAGAGAAATATACGTCAGCTTATTTCTTTAAATTCATTGTATTTGAGAACAGCTTTTTGTGATGCACCACTACGCCATTATCGCATAAGTTATGCTAGCTGCAAAGTGACAGGTGACAGTCATGCCAAGTACCTGTGTTAAGTCATCAACTTCACATAAAATATTCAACGATTGTTGACGAAAAGCGTTAAACAATCATTGGAGAATTCTACAGACACATGGTTTCTGATGCTTTTTCTAATTATTCAAAAGGTGAGTGTAATAGAACCTCCTAACGTTTAGCAAACGCTTGTATTTCAAAAAAGTGTAAGGCTGGAAATGAAAATTATGAAGTTGATGAAATAGTAGCGTTGCGTTTGTACGTAAGACGACTTATCGAATAGGACAGGTTTGTTTGTTTGTTTGTTTGTTTCTTAACAAAAACAACAAATCGTTGAAGCTCGTTTTCTTAAGTGGGGACAAGCTTCGTCTGATAAATGTTGCAGCTTCTGAACTGATCGACGAAAGCAGGCAGTTGACAATTTCCTTTCTTTCTTTCTTTCTTTCTTTCTTTCTTTCTTTCTTTCTTTCTTTCTTTCTTTCTTTCTTTCTTTCTTTCTTTCAACTTCAGTTTGCTTTTGGACTTAGCACCCAGCGAAACTGTAGATTATCATAATTCCTTTTTGCATTTTCATTAGGCATTTTAACAACATAAAGATAACTAAGAACAACAGAAAGAGAAGCAGGTAGGTTCTATTTAAATTTAAAGTATATATTTCTCACATGTGCCCTTTAAGGGCAACAGCAAAAAAAAAAAACACATAAAATATTTACATGTAACTTATTTGCTTTACTGGAACCTTTTCGTTTTGGCAACCCTCAATATACCCATTTTATTGATGCCTTTAATTGTACAATGTAAATAACTTCATTTAGTAAATTATTTATGGTTCCAGGACTGTTGTTCAATTTAGATTGAGTCGTTTTTGAGTTTAAAAAAAAAAACTTTAAGTTTTCTTTTGTTTCCATTTCCAAGACTGGCATTACTAACTGTCACAATATAATCCTTAGCGCAACTAAGCATGTTGAAAATTGAAAATCTAGGGCAGAACAGAACAGAAAGGCGTAAACATGATAACACTCGATGTGTTTCACTGAATAACCTGTAAAGATAAACTGAACTTGAAATCAATCTTGTAGAAAACAATTTTCTCATATCGTCTTTGCTTGAAAAAAAAAAATCTTTGGTAACATTTTGGAAGCTTTCATGAATAATAGATAATTATAAGAATAATAAATACTACAAGTCTCTTTTTTCATCCACGAAAGATCTACGATTTTTCTAACCTCTAAGAAATGGTGATAACATTATCAAGTTTACTCTTCCTAGAACGATTTTTGTTATCAGTTGTTCATTTAACGTGCTTATTCGATAATTCAATAAGGCGTCTGTTGTGGTAAGCGTGCACGAAACGTGCCTATGCATGAGTGAGGTGCTTCCATATTGGGCGATTTTTGCAAACAGTTATGTTGTTACTGACTACAAGAAACCAAGTTTAAGATAAAATAATACTGACCGTTTAGTCTAACTTTAAATTGAGTGTAGGACTTCCTCGTGCGTTTCCTTCAGCCAAAATTAAGCTTACCCACGAAAAGACGTTGTTTTCATTGTCTTATGTCTTGTAGTGTACAAAATCATCACCTTATATATGGTTTTTGTTACAGCTGAATTAACATGGAAGGCAACACCACACAGTCCCTTCCTCTGTCGACGGTCAGTTCAAATCCTCCACCTCCGAAAAGCCTGGACACCGCTATTCATGTGTCATTCTGTGTGATTGCTGTCGCCTCCTTCACATTCAACTTGTTGTTCTGTGTTGTGCTTCTGAGGAAACCTTCCATGTTAAAGAAACCCCATAATATTCTGCTGTTTAGTTTAGCTGTGGTGGATATGCTGACCGGTGAGGGTATATACAAGCAACTTTTAAATCATTTACTATTTCTGTCTCGATTGGTTTTCGTAGTTTAGTGTAACTGTGGGCAAAGTGCTACCTTATATTTTGATAAATTTAAGTTAATGTTGCTCTTAACTGATTCTCGCTGGGTTTGTTGATTGGACAAAAACATATCAAAAAGACAACTTTTTGCAATGATTTTTTAAGTTTTTTGTATGAAACTATCCGTAAGAGTAGGGTCTAGACTAACCTACACCTGATCGCAGGTTAGATCTGGACTTTCTTGGTGTTGTCATTGCAAATTATTTGTAAAATAGAACGAATCTGCATTCAGTTGAAGTTGATTATTCGTCAACGGTAAAAGAATGCCAAAAACCGGATGTATCTACTTTCACTGTTATCCCATTTAACTTGCATTGGTTGTTTTTCTTTCAGGAGTCTTCCTCGTAGCTACTCCCGGATACGCCATTCCTAAGTCCGCGTACCCAGTCCCTCTCGGATTAGGTGGCGAGATTTTTTGCCGGCTGCTCGCAAACAGATATCTTCTGTTTGCAATGGGGAAAGTCTCCATCCTTCTCGTCGCCTGCCTTGCTATTGAGCGATGGTACTGCGTGCTTAGACCAATTAAATACAAGAATCAGTTTAGCAGAAGACGTATCATCATTTACGTTTTCGTCATGTTTATCATCACGTGCATTCTGTCCATGAACAAGTTCTTTGAAACCAGTCTTGCTGGCAAGAAGTGCATTTCCAAGAAAGCGCCGTACGGCAAGTACGGTACACGAGCTTTCATCATCGCCTACAGTTTCGTCGCATTTTACATTCCCTGTTTGTTGACATGGCTCACGTTTGGTCATATCGCAATAAATCTCCCATCGTCCCCCGGGGAAAGCACTGAGAATGTAAACAAACGAAGGCGACAGAGATTGCTATTGCGCATGTGCGCCTTCACAGCAGCGGCCTTGACGGTTTGTGTTTTTCCCTCGCAGACCATTTACATTCTCACTCCCTTTGCCATCACAAAAATTGGCAGCCCATTGCATAAGGGATTTAATATTCTCGTGTTTGTTAATTCCTGCATGAATCCGTTGATTTACTGTTTTACTAACAAAGAATACAGAAGGGAGTTTAAAAAGCTTTTAGGATGTCGTCGAGGTAATGAAATATCCCCAGAAACTGAACTGGGCTCGACTCAGACACAGGCAACAGCAGATCATAGATAAACGCAGGGTGCTTTTCATTTATGAGATCTGCCAGGCTTGCAGGAAATGTTTCTCACTGCGTTGCAGAGCAGAAAATTAACCGGCAACTACTCCATTTTTGTGGCACCAACTGGCGATCAAAACAGGAATGGTTTCTGCCCTTTCCGGGTTCCACACTAAATCGAGAAAAATAGCTCATTACTCCCAAGTGCTATCACGACGAACTTATGCTTATAATTTCATACTAACCGGTCCGGCCTGGTAGATCTAGCAAATGGCTAGCACCCTTAATACAATTAAAGCGAAATGAAACAAGAAAAGCTACTTTCGGCATGGGTTATAGTACTGAAATTGTCCATATTTAATCCAAAGAACCATAACATGTGAAGCCCATAGCCAAGGCAGACAATATATAAAAGCCAACCGCAAAAATTCTTTGAGCCCCCTTTCCAAAATTCATAAATAAAACGTTATGTCTTGACAATGCAACTGCCTCGACTTTTTAAGAGAAACATCACATTACTTTAGTTATCACCGTTTCGGCGACTGAATAGAATACAAAGAATTGACATTTGGTGCTGCCGATTTTTACTTTAATAAAGAGCAAACATCTAAGGTTGGATGAAGGCCATTGGTGAGAGACACTCTCTAACCGACTGAAACAATCGTGGAAATAAAAATTATATTCATGTGAAAATTCATATATCAGCCCAACACAGTACAATCACATAATCTCATACACAGTCGATATATGTATTTTACCTTTTGACAACATAATTAATGTAAACAATTGAAACACTAAGAAGCTGTGAATGCTGTAAATGAAAATATGTAATACTTTCACTGTGGCACCTGAAGTAAACAGCTTATTTTATACTGAAGGATTGTTCTGACTTGAAACAATTAAATTAGTCGTGACATCAGGCTTTCTGGTTGAATTAAATTAACTGCTTTATTTTATATTTCATTTTTTCAGGATTAATATTGTATCTTAATGTAAAAAGACAAGTATCTTATTGTAAGTAGAGTAAATGTTATATCGTATTGTAAAACGAGGCGACTAGGCATAGTATTGTAAGGAGTCAGGGCCGTAGGAAGGGTGGGAGGGGTGCGATGGGTGCATCCGTACCCCCTCACGCGCCGCAAAGGTCCGCTTAATCTGTGAGGGAGGGTTAAAATGACTCTCAGAATGCAGGAAAAGGGGACTTCGGCAACTTAATTTTTCAAAATTTCCCGAGGAAATATACCCCCGGATCCCCCCTAGACGCTCATACCCCCGGCGCTCGTATCCACCCAAGCAAAATCCTGCCTACGGCCCTGTTCAAGTACATACTTGTATTGATAATAAAAAATATTCGGGGTGACCAACCTGTAAGGGTACTTGTTCTTGTTGTTTAGCTTCATCATGCGCTATTTGATTTACTTTCTGATGCTGAACTCTCAGAAGCTGTTCATTCATCCCTCGTGGAACTTAATTTGACAACTGTGTCACTATGATTTTTTGACATTACCATGGCAGTGACAAGAGGACTGAGACTAGTTGCGTCAATTCTTCTTTGATTGACCAATCAAATAACAGCCTGGAAAAGGTTGTTACGTCGGGTTATAAAAAGTAACAGGACGATATTGCTACTTGTCAATTTGTGATCTGACGTAGGGCTCAGTAAATTCTTGAAGTGTGATTTCAACTTAAACGAATATTTGGTCCTCTGTCTTTACTCACTCTCATGGAACTATAACGAAATTAGAAACAGAAATTACAGTTAGTTCAAGTATAAACCGTCACATTTTCACTGCAATCGTTTTGAGCGTTAAAGTACCTCAAAATCACTACTATACCAAACGGAGTTTGGCTTGTTTCAATTGCAATTTTATTTCCATGCTGCATGGTGTACAGTTTCATTTGCTATATTTCGAATCAGCCTGGCGATTAAAATTTACAGAGTGGTATCTAAGTCCGATACTTCTTATCACGGGTATTTATATAGAAAGAAATCGGATTGTGTCCCAGCAGTTAGCGATTGACATCTGTTTTAATTACTACCCGATTCAAAAGCTATTAGTGAAGAATATTGTTATAATGATTTGTCCTTCAACTGACAGCTGCGGCCCAATTTCACAATAATAACTTTGTTTCAAGATAAAAAACAGTCTAGAATACAGCCGCGTCCATAGCTCCCTGCCGCGGCTTTATCACTGAGAGGCGGCGGGATTCACACTAAAGTTATGTGCAGCTGTACATGAACTAAGCTCACAAAGATCCTTAATAAAAAAGTAAAACCTAGGACATTCAAAAACTCTGAGTGCGGTGCGGTATTTTTAGAAGATGGGACACTAGGGAGCTAGGGGACACGAGGGAGGGGCGAAAATGAAGTATCCAATCAACAGCAATCTGGATGTAAAATGCTCTCTGATATATAGGGTGTGTTATAACTTCTAGCAGGTGGTGCATTTAATTATTCTTCAGAAGAAGAGTAAATGCTTTCCGAATGATTTCATTTATCGAAGAAACACCGAGAAGCTTGATTCAATCGAATTAAACGTTTTTGTGCAGTGGGTCTATTCACATAAAAGTTGTTATCAGTCACCTGGATTTCAAATTGTGCCAAAGTACTGCATCTAATATTTCGTGAACCCGATTTGTCATCATCGCAAGGAACGTAGAGAGCTTAATCCTTAGTTTAAACACTGAAAGATCCGTTTTGTAGGATGCTGGGATAAAATTTATAGAAAGAAACTTTTATAGTACCTCTAGCATAAGAAATCAACAGTGACGCAAATACATGAAGGGAAGAATTATTACGTTGAATCGGCGCTATTACGAAACTTACCCTTCAGGTAATTAGAAAAGAAATCAGTTTGTCCGGCAACGGGGTAAGAATTTTTACAGTTTTAATCACGTTAAACTTAAGGGACCGATGCTCGAATGATTTCAATGTTTTTCTTTTGGTGTCGAGTGCTTTTGGTATTCGCAGAAAGGTCACTGAGTATTTTTATGCTGGCGGTTGGCAAACTGTATCATGGTATTTTCTGTTGCTTGCAAAAGCTCATAATTATTACAGATGTATGCCTTTTGTTGCAAAGCCGACTCTAAGCCTTTTTTTTGATGAGTGATATAAGACATTGGTCGAGCAAGAGCCGGTTTGGGACTCGCTACCTTAATACAGAACAGTGGAACAGAGTGCAAATACGAATTCATTTGCGAATGAAACGAAATACTCCACACAGAACAGATTCCCCCCCCCCCCCCCCCCCCCCCCCCTCAGCATTACTGGAAGTTCCAAATGCAGTTTGACAGCAGCGGGAATAGACTAATAAACTATTCTAACCTTGTTCTACGGGTGACGTCCATAATGACCTTCTTGTAACGGTTCGGTAAGTAAAACGATGTGTAATAAGTTTCATTGTTTCTAACCCACAGAAACTTCAAAATTGCCGGCTTCTATGACCAGATGGTAGCACCAGCTTTGTCCACAAACGGGTCGGTTTAAAATAAAATAAAAACGGCTGTTCAAAAGTTACAATACCTTGCTGTCCAGAACAAGAAATACAGAGATCGCAGTAAAACAGGTAACCAATAAAAAGCTCATGGTCTCCTGTGTGAATGGTTTTATTCTACTTCGAAAGTTGAATGCTTTCCATAGCCAAATGTTTAATTTGTCATGCCCAGGGTTCTTCGTTAAACGCACTGTGTTTAGTATAACTTGATGCTTGAAATTTTGCTTTAATTCTGAAATGTTTACAAGGAAAGGAAAGCAATATATTTAATGAAGGTGGCATTACAAATAAAAGGGATGTTTTGAAAAGATTGAAAAACAATAAGGCAATATCGATCTCTAAGTTTGCAACTAAACTGCAAATTACACAGCACCATCTGGGAAGTATTTTAAGTACTAAAAAGGCTTTAAGGTGCGAATGAATTATTATCTCTGCTCAGTTTCAAGGCGAATATGCGGCCGCAAAAACAGCCACCTTTGAGGTATTTTGTTTAACGTGATAGCTTTCTTCTTCTACTTTCTCTGTATATTTTAAATAACATAAATGTTAGCTGCAATATTCTTTTATTCACCATCACATATTTCAAAGGAAAATTTGCCGAAACGAATGCATGAGGCCTTTTCTTCAATGACGCACCTACAACGATAAAAGCAACACCTTCTTTTGTTTACATGGTTTGTTCTCAATTTTGTTTCTAACCATTTTATATAACCGAAAAGTTAAAATATATAAGTCACAGATAAATCGAAGGCCCATATTTGTATAAACTGCTGTATAACACTCCTTTCTCTTGATGAAATAGATGTTAAGATGTCAAATTTTTATCCTTGCCAAATGGTGCTAGTGATCGTTCTTGGTTCAGCATTTTCAAACTGCACAATAAAAATATACCTCAAAAGCTAGTAGTTCAAGCAGGTAGAGTCTATTCCAGTCATTAATTGGGGAGTTCAAGGTTTGAGAGGTCTTTCCTTATATAGCTGGAGATGCCATCTAACAGATGTTGCTGATGTGATCTGAAAAGCTGAGATGGCGCCGATTCGAACTTCGGCAGACTCTCCGACTAGTGTGATTATTAAAAACTTGCGGTGTCGCAGCCTTGATGCTCTCTCACGCGAAAGCAAACATTACAATCGGAGCAGATTGTTTCTATAAAGACCCATCAACTTCTTCAAGTATCGCTTCTGATTTAAATAAAACTTCAACAGCTCGGTAAACCAGAGGACGAATCCGCCGCAACCTGCAGCTTGAAAGAGAAAGCCAGCACCAACTAAACTCTGTTATTCCCATTCCGTTCACATTCTTATCGCTTCAGACAAAATAAAAGCAATATTTACAGATCCCAATCGTATTTGATGCCAAAGTCACTTGCTATATTAATTTTACAAGTCGAGATCAGTAATCGCATTTGTCCTCTCGTCACCGGGCCTGGGCTCCAAACTTGGTAGTATCTCCAGACTTTTATTAGCGCTTTTCAGTGTTTTTTTTTTTAAATCTAATTTTCTCGATCCATCTGTAGGAATGATTACCTCAAGGTGAGGTGCAAACCATTTGTTCTATCATTGAGAAAAACTTTCTGCTGCACAATAAAAATGTTTTTGTTTCTATTCGTGTTGATGTGGATTGAAAAGAATCACACCTTCGCTTCACAAGGTAGGAAGGCACCGATTTATTTTACATTTTCTTAGTTAAAAAGAGACCCACTTATTTTGTTTCAAAGTTTATAACTAGCAAAAATAAAATTTACCGAACCAATCTTATCCAGCAACGTTCCTTGTGTAACAGTACCCCAAAAGAACAATTTAGCATTAATACATTTTATTTGCCTGGAGGCATTAAGAGTAAACTCCTCTGAATATAGAAAACAGTTTAATAATTTTAACTTTTCATACTATACTATACTATACTATACTATACTATACTATACTATACTATACTATACTATACTATACTATACTATACTATACTATACTATACTATACTATACTATACTATACTATACTATACTGTTTGTTTCCACGAGTCACGAGCATGGGACAGCAAAGAACATTTACATCTTTCTCGTTTTCACTACTGACCTTAATTTTTTTTATTTACCATCGTCCATACAGTATGCTATCGACATCGCTGATCCTAGCAGCATGCAGGACGCAAGTCATGTAGGAACCAATAAATGGCGTGGCTCACCATAAATGAGTCTCTCCGTCGCTCAGCGGATAGAGCGCCCGCTAGGTGTTTAAGAGCTAGGCCATGGGTTCGATTCCCGTATGGGACTCAGACTTTTTTCTTTGGCCCACTCTTGTGACATGTTAAACATGACATCTTTCTCATTACAACTAACTGGTATGTTTTTACTTTAAGTGGATGAGTGTCACAATTACAAAATCCTTAGTGAAGCAGACCGCGCTCAAGGGAACGTATTGCAGAACAATACGAGATGCGATCAACAAGACCTGGCACCAGGTTGGTACCGTTTCCAAGGGGCAGCCGGAGATCGGATGTCGGACAAATGTGTTGACACGAATCGCTGTGGCACTTATGCTCCAGGTTGGCTTTCTGGTGCACACCCTACAGTCGCCGAAGGTGTGGTGACTCGTAAAGTCTGTTATCACTATTGGGGCTACTGCTGTCAATGGAGTAACAACATTAAAGTAAAGAACTGTAGCGACTTTTATGTGTACGAGTTACAGAAGACGCCTGTATGTTATCTTCGGTACTGTGGTAACGCCGGCTCTGGTAAGTTGCCTTGATGGCTGTTTCGAATGTTTTGGTCAACAACTATAACAGCAAGAGTAGAACAAGAAATTTGGGAAAATATTAAAATAGTCGTTTTTTGCCCGCTCTGTTAGTTCGGTTGACATAAAATCTTTCAGAGCACTATATGGTTCTCGTTGATCCAGGCAGAAATCACCTTCAATACGCAGTCACTGAAAGGCCAGAATGAATGCATTATTTTCAGGATGTGAACGCAAACTAATGCCAAATTGGGCGGTTAATTAAATGTGAATATCTTAGACTAGGTCTCAATCTCATCCGAGTGAAATCTATATATTGTATCAAAACTAATATATTTCTGGTTTAGTCCTCCGGGTAACTGACGTACATTTTCAGGAACTAAATTCAAGTGTAAACGCAGTCAAAACATACAATGATAATAATTCTCTCTGCCTTCCAGTGGGAACCTGCAACAAGCCGGCGACTTGGCAAACCTTATTACGTCACAAAGGCTTATTTCGGAACCAGTTCTTGGCTTTGGGTATAAAAAGACAAACGTCTATAGCAGACATTTTGTGCCATAGCTCAACTACAGTTTTTCGCAACTGAACGTAATGGATTTAAATTATAATTAGTAATGAAGTTTTGGTCGAAATTTCCGTTTATAGGCACTTGGGAATGTGGATCAGTGGTAAACAATACACTGACAAGCCCTGGATACCCAAACTTTTATCCAGACAATATGGACTGTAATTACTCGATTCCTATTCCACGTGATATGGCACTGGAAATTGTCTTCCATGATTTTGACGTGATGTATCATTCATCATGCAGGTATGTATAGTAAGCACATTTCACATCAAGTGAAAAAATTCCGTAGATAATGAAAGACCCTTAATAAAGTCGTGAGCAGAAACTTTGCAGAAGGGGTGTTACACCTTTAGAGACATCTTTTCAGCGTTTATAGAAGATGGAACAACAACTTCACTTTTAAAAATGCCAGGTAAACGACAACTGTTTTAACTTATAGATGTCCCAAACTTGATGTTTTATACTTTTATTCTGGTATGACTTTGTTTATTTTAAATTGGAACAATTTATTATTATTACAAAAAAGGAAAAAGTGAAAGGAAGGGAAAATACTCGAGTAACTGTTAACTGTGATCGGAAATCTTCGACCAATCTTCATACATTAGCACATCGAGGTGTGGGATTAAATTGTTCAGTGCAATCCTACCTAGCTAGTTTTCGTTTCAAAGAGCACACACTAGACTAAAGGCTCATGTCATGGGACATTTCAGAGTTTGCCACTCGAAAGCATTGTATATATTTTGGTCCCAAGGAAAACAGTTAAAGGAGCAGCATCACAAGAGGTCTTTTAAGTTCTTTGTGTAAACTATGCTAGAATTATAAAGGTGCACTAGCACTCACTGATCAACAAAAAACCTTTAAACGACAAAAAGGCATTACCGCAGTCTATAAGTTGTGAACGAACCATAATCAGTGATTTTTTTAGTGATTTTCCTCCTAGTAACACTGTCAAAATTGAAAACGTCGGCCCGACGTTTTCAAGTTTTAGAGCACTTCTTTCCTACCTGACCGGACCCATACCAGTTTTAAACATTTCTTGTGACTAGTACAGTGCGTTTTATCAACGCCAGGCAACTATTAGTGGAGTTCAAATTAATACCAACACCTTCACTGGATTTTCAAGTGGCTCTAAATCTTGGTGATACTGCCCCTTTAATTGAAAACATTGAGGTTCGAAGGAAACAAAATTAAATGGTTTCCCGAGGGGTCAGTCACAGCACAGCGAGGAACGGCGGTCGTCGATCGGTCAACGTCATAGATTTTGCAATGTTGCCCGCTTAGAGACTTTTGGCGAGAAACAGTGTTGGGGCATGTGACCTCGAAGTAGCCAACGTGAGCGCGCGCTGTTGGGGAAAAATTCCAGCTATATAACAATTAAGTATATATTTATTTCTGTTTTTAGCTGGGACTTTTTAAAGATCATCAATGGAAGCGGTCACATAATTGGTACATATTGCGGTTGGAAGCCTGAGGAAAGCGTTGTTGTAACAGGAGACCGCGCATGGATAACGTTCCACACAGACGGCTTTGCATATAACAATAGAGGATTTAAAATATTTTTGTATGCGCTTGGACTCGGTAGGTGCCATCAGAAATTAGTTCAATTGCAAGTCAAAGAAACTTGACCAATACTTTTGTTTCGAGCATACAGTACTTGCGGATCCAGGAATTTTCTTAGGAGGGGGTGCACATAGTTTTTTCCTTGCAGAATACCAGCTGTATTAGAAAGCCGCTAGGTCATCTTGATAGGGGGGATGGGGGGGGGGGGGGGGGGGTTAATTATTTGTTTAACTTGTTTTCACTCGCGCCCTTCAGACAACTCATGATATGAGAAATAAGGTTTGTTTATTAAAGGGCGTCGCGATACCATCAGTCTCTTTACGATGAGAATTCGTTCAGGGCACTCGGTTCGTTCACAAAACTAGGTCGCCCATCAACTAGGTAAATCCATTTAACGTACGTAGGTAAAGGTAAAGTCTGCGTTCGGGTCTTGTAGCCCATCAGGCCGAAGTTAACCCCGGTTTTCGAAGCATTGGGCTAGTACGAATATTTTTTTCTCGTCCCTGGATGGGATGCTAGTCCATCGTACTCCCAACCATTAAATTCGCCGGTACCCATTTATTCACAGCTATGCGAGTAAAGTGTCTTGCCCAAGAACACAACAGAGAGACCCCGGTCGGGCTCCAACTCAGACCGTTCGAACTTTAGTCCCAGCGTGCTAACCATTAGGACACAACGCCTCTCATTAACGCACGCTGCAGTCTCTAAAGCCCTGGCCAAACGGTTACGGAAGTGGACGCAAGTAATCGCAAGTTGAAATTGGGTACAGACTTGCGTTGGGTGGCCAAACAGACTCGCAAGTCTATTCTCGCAAGTGCATGCAATACCGAGACGCAAGTAGACGCAAGTTTTCCAGGTCTTAATAGTTCGCCAGCTAAAACCTACATTTACACATTGCTGAAGAACTGAGGATTTCGGAATGTACTTTTGCTTTGACAGATTGTGGTTTCGTGGAAGGCAACACTTTAAAAAGTCCTGGATATCCAAACAACTACCCGAGCAATATCGACTGTAGATATCCGGTCCCAATTCCATTCCGGGGTGCAATAAAAATTGTCTTTATTGATTTCGACGTGCAAGATCATCCATCATGCGAGTAAGTAAAACCACAGGCTTACCATCCTGTGGCTTACCATCGTATTACTGAAATATCTTCTTCTGGAATGTAGCCGAAAAATATATTTCCTCTACTGGCTTTCATTAGAGCTCCCGGTCATCGAATAAACAGTCTTTGAACTACAGTCTGGCCTAATCTTGAATCCGTCTGCGGCCTCATCAACTATTACCTCAGAAATCTCGAGCTCATAATCTAATTGTTAAATAGTTAGTTTGGAACAGTTATACTCGCTACCTTGACTTTGTTATTAACTACGTAAAACATAAAAGCTCAGAACAGAACATATTTTTATGATATCAAAAACATGGCATTGCTACGAAAAATTTATCAGAAATAACTATCTGGAAACCAGTTGAAATTTCTGAAATTTAACGACTTTAGATCTTACTTTCCGCCTCAGATATGTATACATGGCGGATATCGTGTAGATATTGTTTGAGCATTGTGTCTTACAGTGGAGGGTGAAAAAAGAATTTTATTTTTATTTGTATATAGCTATGATTATTTGAAGATTACCAACAATGACAGGAACACAGTCAGTACACACTGTGGTCAGAAGACTGGGCATACAATAATTGTATCAGGAGGCTCCATGTTGATAACATTTCATTCAAACGCTCGTGTGCAAAGGAGAGGATTCAAATTACTTTTCTTGTCCATTTACTGTAAGTAAAATAAGAATGTAGTTGAGCAAAGTTTGATAGATAGATGCAAAGACAGGATTGCTCGGCGTGTTCCAGGCCATTCTCTATTTTGGAATGTTTTTATTTAGAAACCGTGTTCTGGTTAGGATGATGTTCAACTGTTGCCGGATGGTATGGTCGTATGGTTAAACCACTGGAACGACAAACTGCTGACAATCTGTATCTATATCAAAGCAAGTTTCAAGAATAAAAGACCTTTGACGCGAGCTTTGCCCTTTGCCAATAACATGACGGAAGAAAAGAAAAATGTTTGGCCAGTAGGAAGGGGATACCAAACGAACAAGCGGATCGCCCTTTCGATCGCTTGAGTTAGTTAAAACAATAAACCCTAAGCTTAGCTCATTTCGCTGACTGGATGTAAACAAAACGTGCACGATCATGCAGACTTGTTGACGATGATGCCACTGAAACTACTGGCAGCATTAAATAGCATTATTAAAACTGTAATTTTCAGTGACGTTATTGAGTTTATAATATCGGATCTTTGATATCCGGTCCAGTTATTCGACAGCATTACACTGTAAAATTCATATACTTGTTCTTTCACAGATTTTGATTTAGAGCCAGGTAATGTAGTTCACAGTCCCGGGTATCCAAGTTCATATCCAAGAGGCATGGAATGTGTTTATTCGATTTCTGTTCCACGCGGCATGGCGATGAAATTGTACATTCATGATTTGGACATACGCAAGAATCATGAGTCATGCAAGTACGTATTATAGGAACATAACGAAGCATTGAACAGAATCTACGCGTTATAAAAATCAATTTTCGGAAAGTAATAACGGGGACTTTGATGCATTTGTGGCCATAACGGAGCTAAAATTATGACTAAGTAGCTTCACTGTCTCACAACATTCGTCTTTGACACCAAGTAAGGTAAATTATAGCCTTCGATCGAGGACTGAGCAAGATAAATTAAAGCATTCTTGCCCCCATAGCCCCTTTTCGATTCTCTTAGACGGCAGGGCCTTGGCACGAGAAACAGAGTTTCTTGTGCCAAGGCCCCACCGACGTAGATTAAAGGAGCAACGGGGTGGAGACTACGTTTTCGTTTAGTAACATAGTCATGCTTTTAGGTTCCATTAGTATAAATATGTCTTTTGCCTTTTGAATTTTCGATCTTTATTAAACGCGAATTTGTTTTTTTATGCGTAATAATTTCTTTAACAACCTGCACTTTTCAGACTCCCATTAAACCGCTGAATTATTTACTAAGCAGGTGCAACAATCATTTTTCCTCTTTTTGTAGCTATGACTATTTGGAGATAAGCAGCGAGAACGGCCACACAATTGGTACTTACTGTGGGCAGAAGACTGGAGAAACCCTTGTTGTAGCAGAAGACTATCTATGGCTGTTATTTCACTCTGGCTCCTACAGCGACTCAGGAAAAGGATTTTTGATATTTTTCTCTGCCGTTCCATTATGTAAGTAGAGTCAACTCTCGCCTTGCGGACACCCCTCTATTACGGACATTCGCTATTACGAACAAAATTCGGCCGTGAAAGCTATAGAGGTTGGACTGAAAATGACTCGTGCTATTACGGAATGACAGACCCGTTTGTTGTACCAAAATAACCTGGGGGTACTCCCCTATATAAACTAAGGGTGTGGGTTTTGAGTAGTTATGGTCTCAAAACACACCTCCACGAAGAACTCCGAGGAGAACCCCACCGGGGTGCATAATAACAATTTTATTGTTTTGACTCTCAACAAAACGGATATCATGAACTTCTCACAAAACATAATTACGTAAAATTGCAGTCTGTTGTGCATCATTTGTCAAAAAAAAAAACTTGAAAAGATTTCTTGAGTATTTATCTTCGCTTCAGTTCCTTCAGTAGCTGTACTACAAACTTAAGATTTTCCACTTCACTACTACTACTACTACTACTACTACTACTACTACTACTACTACTACTACTACTACTACTACTACTACTACTACTACTACTACTACTACTACTGCTGCTGCTGCTGCTGCTGCTGCTGCTGCTGCTGCTGCTGCTGCTGCTGCTGCTGCTGCTACTACTACTACTACTACTACTACTACGTACTACACTCTTTAGGAGCGATGGGCAGTGTAAAACACATAAACCTTGTCATTATACAGTAAACTCTAGTCATATAGCGGACACGCTCGGGACGGCGTTTCGTGACCGTTATAGCAAGAGTCCGTACTAGCGGGGTGTAAAATGCAAAAAAAAAAGCCGTTAACATGCGTAGACTGAATAACATAAACTACAACAAGCTAATCAGGCCTAGTGGGAATTATCTCCAGTACATAATAGGCATTCTCGTTCTTTAAAAGAATGAATTCCATTTTGCCTTGCGTTTGTTACAGTTGTAGATGCACAGATAAAAAAATTAAACGAAAAAATATAAGGACAAAATGAGTGGCCCAGGACTGAACTTTGACTCATGGCTTACTTCTGTTGGTTTTACTATGTTTTATTGTTATCTATAGATCTGTCACGCCTGGTAAGTCACGCAGTGGTTCTGAAGAAGCATTGCGTGACGATCAAACTAACGGTTGTCAATTGGGCAATGCAAGCATAGCATAATGCAATCTATCTAATAATTTTTAAACTTATTAGCTGCTCCCAGTGTATTGCCACTCGCTCCTGTAGTGCGAGCATTACGGAACCAGCGACTGCCTTGCTCAGCCAGTGGAACTCCTCCCATATACACAGCGCTGATAAGGAACTCAACAGTGGTGGTAAATACAACAAACACTGCATCAATCCGGGTACACAAGGAAGGAAACTACAGCTGCGTGGCCACCAGCAAGTATGGATCTGACAGGAAAGAATTTTCTGTTATTTTCACAGGTAAGACTTTCTGTAGACTCGGCGATGATGGGATCACTTCAGAGGTAATGTTTAATTCGTACATTTTAACTCTCACTTTCTCTCTCTCCTTTTAGTTTGTGGATCTCACTGTTCCCATGAATCGGGCGTTTCTTGGGGAAACTCTATTTCGTGTAGGAATTCCATGTTTCCCTTGGACATTATTAAATGTGCTCCAACGATCACTGAAAAACTGTAAGATTGTGTGCTTGACAAGGTTTATCTCCTCTTGTTTCCTATTTCTGTACGTGTTTCACATATTTTTGCACAACCAACCAATCAACCAACCAACCAATCAATCAATCAATCAATCAATCAATCAATCAATCAATCAACCAACCAATCAATCAATCAATCAATCAATCAATCAATCGATTGGTCGGCCGGTCGGTCAGTCAATCGGTCAATAAGTCAATCAAACGTTCTATTTATCATCGATCGATTAACAATCAACACTATCGGTCGATTGATTTATCAGCCAATCAAGTTGCCCTGCTCTCTTTCTGCCCATTATCTGTTGTCGATATAGAGATTCTCGGTCACAGAACCGGAACTCGGAAAAATTAAACTCATTATCATGGTGTTACTCTATTATGTTTGACAATAATACCCTTTTACATGCAGGTACTTGTCTTCAAATACTGTTACATTTTTACCTGACGGAGTGTTTGCTAACATCACAAATCTTCTGGAACTGTACGTGAGGAGTATTGTACAAAAAATATATTGTCTATTAAAGAGACTGAGATCTCTGAGAAACCTTACTTGATCGAGATGCAAACCCGTCTAATTCATTTGTAAGAGTTCAGTTTAGCCGCCCCATAAGAGGTTATGGACTTAAGAGAGGTTACTGATGAGCCATAAGAGGTAGACTACTTGTAGTCGGTCTTTTCTCTAAGGGTCGGAGGAGCGCTTTTATATATCGGGAACTGGGCGAACCACCAGGCGGTATGGACGGGAGGGGCTTGGGACGAGACGAGAAAAAACCGACTACGGACTCTTCTGTAATTTTTGAGGATATGCCCGTCAGCCCAGCAACGGAGAAGCTGATTGGCCAATTTAAATTGTGCGCGCGGAATGGCGTCAAAGATCTCGCGATTAACTGTCTTTTTATTTGCACGCGCGCTGCCTTAGCTTTTTATAAACTTTGCTTCAAGACATTAAGAAAATTCTGCTCCATAACAAGACTAATAACAAGACTTTAAGAGCCGCTTGGTTGTATTGGATGAATTTGCAAGCTCATTTAAAGGAACTTTGTGAAACAAAACACTGCGTTGACGTGTTGACGCAAACACATAAGATCCGTAACGCCATTGCGCGCGCGCAACTTTTGAATGCGCACATTGGCCAATCAGCTTCTCCGTTGCTGGGCTGACGGATATCCTCAAAAAATGCATAAGAGTCCGCAGTCTATTTTTCCTCGCGCGCTGTTGTCTCGCCACAATCTCCCCGTCTCGCGTCTTAAACCCTAGTTTACAGCATTCCCTTTCTGAATTTCGAGAGAAAAACAGACTGCATGCAGTATACATAAGAGGTTATGGTCTAATTCAACATTATAATATTTGTATGCAATAAACAGATATCTCTCGTCAAACGCCATTACAGTTCTACCTGAGAGAGTGTTTGCCAAGCTAACAAATCTAGAATTACTGTGAGTGAAACGCACTGCGTCTACAACACTGCAAAACAATTACGCTGATTACGATGTGTCTGAACCACAGGCAGCCCAAGCTCACGTTTCGAGTGGTTGGTGGGTATAAATTGGTGTTGCGTAACACTAGACCGTTGAGAATGTTATAAGGCTTTGTATGGGATTTGGGTCGATTTTGGCCGTATTTATGCTTAAAATACAGTAAATATACAAAATAAACTTACTTTTGCCATTTGCTGTGTCCTTTTGCCTGTTTTGCGTCTTGAAGTGGTGTTTTAGTCGATTTTTCTCTTCCCTGTTCCTTCCTTCCTAAGACGGAGTCAAGGCGAAACACTGCCATGGCGATCGATCCGCGATCGAGCGGCGATTTTTAGCCCGAAAATCGGTCCCAACGGCGTCTTTTCCTTTCTCACGTAAAGGTCGTTAGCTCTCCTCCTCCCACGAATCCACAGCTTTGGAAAATCTCAATGCATACCCTTTGAAATAAACCGATTTCCACGACTAATCCATAGGTTTCGGAGGTCTGCAATTCCTGTGTAATTCGAAGTTGACACGACCGTTACAAACTAGGCCTAGCGGCCTGGCCTGGTGTCAAATCCACATACGTCCACGGGAGGGAAGGTAAAAATTACTTAGTCGCAATCCGAAACTTTCTAAGTAATTTTTACCTTCCCTCCCGTGGACGTATGTGGATTTGACACCAGGCCAGGCCGCTAGGCCTAGTTTGTAACGGTCGTGTCAACTTCGAATTACACAGGAATTGCAGACCTCCGAAACCTATGGATTAGTCGTGGAAATCGGTTTATTTCAAAGGGTATGCATTGAGATTTTCCAAAGCTGTGGATTCGTGGGAGGAGGAGAGCTAACGACCTTTACGTGAGAAAGGAAAAGACGCCGTTGGGACCGATTTTCGGGCTAAAAATCGCCGCTCGATCGCGGATCGATCGCCATGGCAGTGTTTCGCCTTGACTCCGTCTTAGGAAGGAAGGAACAGGGAAGAGAAAAATCGACTAAAACACCACTTCAAGACGCAAAACAGGCAAAAGGACACAGCAAATGGCAAAAGTAAGTTTATTTTGTATATTTACTGTATTTTAAGCATAAATACGGCCAAAATCGACCCAAATCCCATACAAAGCCTTATAACATTCTCAACGGTCTAGTGTTACGCAACACCAATTTTTACCCACCAACCGCTCGAAACGTGAGCTTGGGCTACCTGTGTCTGAACCCGCTAAAATCACATGACCACTGTTTTAATGGCCTATACCTTGAAACTTTTGTCCACTACGTTAATCTTATGCGAGATTAAACGTTTTCAATACGAAATCAAACGTATTTGCACATTTTATTCCCATTTAAAATTCCGGGTTTACAGTGAGTTTTTAATTTTTAAACTAAAAACGTAACTAAAAACATGGAGGAAAGGGGTATTGGAGAAAGTTTATTTTATTAACTGCATGTAAATGGAATCTTTTTTGCGCGCATTTCGCTGATGTATTCCGAAAAAGCAGAAAGCGTTTTCTGATAATTATCATGGTTTGTATTTTGGTGTTTTTTTTTTCTATTATAGAGATTTATCGTCAAACACTATTAAATTTCTTCCCGACGGAGTGTTTTCCACACTTATACATCTGAAAAGGCTGTAAGTGAAATTAGCAAGTTATTTTGCATTCTGCGAAGAAATAAATAGCAGCAGTCACTCTCTGATTACCTAGAAGGCAATTAAAACCTGCGAAACGACACGCTCTTTAATTTACTGCATGGAATTGTTGGTAACATGTGAAAGTATTGTGTTTGCAAACTTTTAGTTTACATCCAAAATGAATGAACCTAACCTTTCTCCTTGCGTGCTATTGGGCCGTTAAATTAATTGGGATTTTGAATAAAGGAATTAAAAAAGAACGAATGGGTGAAGGAAGGAAGGAAGGAAGGAAGGAAGGAAGGAAGGAAGGAAGGAAGGAAGGAAGGAAGGAAGGAAGGAAGGAAGGAAGGAAGGAAGGAAGGAAGGAAGGAAGACTTTTGTTCTGAGTATTTGGCTGTAAAGATGTAAAACTTATTAACCTACGGCTATTATATATATGTAACTCATCAAATCTTTTTCCAATTACCTGAGTGTATACAAGTACTTGTAATTGTCACGTTACTTATTGGGTGCCTTTATGCGTAGCAATCTGTCTGTAAATGCTATAGCTTTCCTTCCTAAAGCCGTGTTTGCCAACCTGACAAATCTACACAGGCTGTAAGTAGAATGTGTAAGTGAACCATTCTTATCAAATCCCCGTGCGTACCTTGTTGTATTATTCATTACATTGTATTAGTCAGCTCAAGTCGACTTTATTTCACACTATTTATACACTAAACAATTATTGGATGAGGTTTCTGTGATATCCGGAATAATCAAGGACTCGGTAGGTGTTATCAGCCGATGCCGAATTCTATAGTTGTTTTATTGTACATTGTTTTAAAGAAATAACGACAAACGCACTGTTGAAGAAGCGAATCGATGAGCCATGTTTTTACTTCGCTGTGTGCAAGATGCCACTCGCCAACTGTGAACATGACATTCTCTTGGAAATCAGGCATTGCGTGCGCAACCTACAGATTATTCACGGCTAGCAGATTTGTGAATAATCTGTAGGTTGTGCTGATTCCCAGAATTAACTGTAGGCTCTTGGCCAATGAGAAGACAGATAGCCACTACAATGTATAATAATAAACAATTATTGGTATAGATTTAGGCGATTTAGGCGTGCTTAAATGAGTTAGATTTAACTTATTTCTGTTGTTCTTATTTCATTCAATTTTCCTTATCTTTTATAGGAGCCTGGCCTCGAACAATATTCAAAACCTTACTGCAGATTCGTTTTCAAGCCTTTCCCATTTATATCATCTGTATGCTCGAACTTTAAAATAATTTATTAGCGATGTCATGAAGCGATCAAGTTCTTTTTTCAGATAAATCAAATATTAAATTTTAACATTTTTGCATGCCCTTCTGATTATGCTACAGTAACCATGGTAACGTCCATTATTTATTTGCCGTTTTACAGGTTTCATCTTAATCCACAATCTACCAGCTGCAGTGATACAAGTTTGCAATTTTTTTTTAGAACTCATCAGTTGTAAAGTGATGAAAAAGCTTGTCTTTTTTTTTGTCTACAGGGACCTTTCTTCAAACAATCTTCAAAACCTCTCTGTTTCGTTATTTCTTCCTACAAATCGTCTTATATACCTGTAAGTTTTAATTGCCAATAAAAGTTTGATCTACTAGCCAGAGAGGTACTTCCCCTAGCCACCCAGGCTGAATCAAAGTGCAGACAGCCTTATCTTGCTTTTGTATCACAGATCAATCAGGGGCCTGGAACATACCACTGTGAAAGTGGGATTTGGCTCAATGAAACAAAAAATGAGAATGAATCTGGGAAATGGGTTTTGGGCAGACATTTGGGCTGGAAAATGGGAATTATACTCCTTTCTTCTATCCTTTTCACTTAACCAAGTAATTCAAAAAATACTAATTCGAGATGCGTTTGAACTGCAGAGATCTTTCTTACAACAAAATTCAGTACTTATCACGGGAATTATTTTGTTGTGTTAAATGGCTACAATTTCTGTAAGTATCGCATTTTTTTTCAGCCGATTTACTTTCTTTCCTGACAATGTTCGCTATTTATTTCCGACCGAAAATGCACTTGTTGTAATTAAGTTTTTGGATGAAACATTTTACAGGAATTTGACTTCAAACCGCATTACTTTTCTACCATATGGAGCGTTTACCAGTCTAGGAAATCTTTTAGAGCTGTAAGTGAGGAATAGTACATGATGCAAGATATAAAATGATAATCATTGCTTACACTGCATTTCGTCTAATCACCAATCGAACGACACTACAATTAAGTCAAATGAGAGACCTCTATGCGAAACCAAAACATGTGTTTATGATTTTTCCCCAGATATTTAGCATCAAATGCCATTACATTTCTACGTGAAGGACTCTTTCCTCGCTATTCTTTTTCTAGGAACTATCTTGTAAAACTGTGAGTGAAAAAGAGCACCGTATGCCATGATTTACATGTGTAATCTGAATGAACACGTTCACTTACCTTTTGTGTAGATATTTAACCAAGGTACCTTAGCAGTGAAGCTAAGCTCCTTCAATGGCCCGTATCCGGTCAACAACAGAACTAGTTTCAGATCATTGACAAACGAATATTAAACGAAAACCTGAATTTGAAGATTGTTTCATTCTGCGAGTCGTAGTCATTCTGTGAACATCAGTCATTCTGGGTCGAATCGGCCGGTGAGAAAAATCAGTTTAAGCTAGGCAAGTTTTTGCAAAAGTCAACCAGTATTAATATGATTTTCAGCATTCACGACGGCATTGTCAGATTATTTTCAGTTGTTGAAATTTAAAGTTCAAATTCATGACAAGCGAAGACGTCCATCTCATTAAACAGCAGAAAAATATTGCTCACCATAAAAAAGGTATGCCGCTGAAGTTTATGCTTCTAGTTTAAACCACAAGCCTCAGGGATCTCTCTGCCCCGGAAGTGATCGTCATTATTCACATCCTCGTTCCCAGAGCTTATCCGTTGGTAAAGAGGCGTCAGTGTTTTGTACATCCCTATATAGTAGATACATGTATCACTAGTGATGCTGTAGTTCGGAGATGCACAGCGTAGTAATTTTTTTTTGCGCCACTTCCAGCTTATTATGCGATTTTCCGTCGGCGCAGGCACAAACAGGAAGCTATTTTTTACAATAAAAAAGATGTAATCTATTTTCATTTGTAATGATGTTGGATGGCTTTCCTGTATTATTTGATTTCTTTGCATAGAGATTTGTCTTCAAACCCTTTGAAAGTTCTTCATGATGGAGTGTTTTTCGAACTCTGTCGTCTGGATCATCTGTAAGTACAGCAAGAAGGAAGGTAGGCCCCGCGTCACTGTAATTTCGTCTAAGTACACAAGGAGAGACGAAAATTTAAACCATTTTACCTGGAAGATAACTCATATAAGTTAGACATTCTCATTCTGTGATCTATTCTGCGATGCCAAAAAGCCAAGTGAACCAGGGGATCAACTTCTTCGGCTCCCGGTCGAGAAAGTCATAAGAACGGACAACGTTTCTAGATCGACAGCAAAAAGCATAGTGTTTCTGTGCTAGTCTTCAGTGCCAGTTCTAATAGCCTACAGATAATCGAAGTATCATGTCGGGTAAAGAACAGGTTATCCGTCATATGAAAAGCGTGGTTGCATAGCACTGCAAGGGGTTTTGCGTCGAGGATTCAAGAAACAGAAAACATTTTCCTTGTTTCTAGCGAGTTATGACTGGAAGTTTGAGAGGACGAGAAATTCTGTAGAACCGCGAGCCTTCAGTCTAGATGTGCTTCAGTACAAACACCATATGTGTCTAATATCAGTAAAACGTAATGTTAAATCTTACTATTTCACTTCCCTCTTCTGTTTGCAGTGTTCTTTCTTCAAACCACATTCAAAACCTAACCGCAAATTTATTTCGTCCTCGATATTACTCGAGTATATCTTATCTGTGAGTTGGCACAAATGTTTAAAATCAGTTCTAAGCAAGTTCTCTATAATCGGGAGGTTTAAAGTCTCACGGCGAGCTGGTATCAGCTTTCCTTACGAGATCGTAACATGTCTGGTTCTGCGTCATGTTTTGACAAATCACGCTTGACATGCCTGGAATTGTTGAATTGTTGAATTGTTGCAGAGATCTGCTCAGGTCCTAAACCCACATGTTAAGAAAATATGTCTTTATTTCATTGATTGTGTTAGTTGTGACAGTTAGTCCAGTCCCTGAAGTCCAGCTCCATCCCACGTGCTATAGTAGGGGTTGAACCCAGATGCGCCTGGGTTTAACCCCTACATAGGGCGCAAAATGGAGAATCTGGGGACTGGATTTTTGTAACGGTATGATTAATTTTTTGCAGGGATTTGTCTGCAAACAGTTTGAAAAGCCTTCCAATCAATTTGTTTGCCCCTACAGATGACCTAACATACCTGTACGTTTCCACTAATTTTGAGCACAGATCTTCCATGGCTAAACGAAAGAGAGAGTGAGATCTCATTCTCGTCCCCAGACATGCCAGAGCCACCTGCCTCTCTTAGCCGACGGGGCCTTTGCACGCGGAACAATTGACTCTGGGGACACACGATTTGATTGGCTGAGATTTTAACAAAGGAATTTTAAAATCTAGCCAATCAAATCAGCCGTTTAAAATTCTTTTATAACAAAGGGGCTTTAAAACAGTTGACTTTACTGGCTAGATTTCAAACTCTCTTTGTTAAAAAATATACAGAGGTCATCTTCTTCTGGTCTGTTTTGTTCCTCTGTAAAGAGCCCGCCGGTTAAGAGAGACAATTTGACAACGAATTTAAATTTGCAAGGACCACCGTGACGAAATAGAAGATTTAGAAGATCTAGTCAGCTATAACAAAATAGTAAACGAAGATAAGCAAGGCTGATTAAACAGTTGGGAACATATATATGTTCCCAACTGTTTAATCAGCCTTGCTTATCTTCGTTTACTACGAGAGACAAGCGTCACTGGGGACGAGAATGGTGTGGTCTGGGTTCGTGATTATGTTTTTCCCGATGAAATTTTGACGTTAATTGTTAGTTTGAAAATATGTTTTTCGACTGCCCACTAAAGGAGAAAAACCTCCACCAGTTTCCCGTTTAAACAAAATACTTATTATGTTTTCCTCTTGTTCGATAATCTTTGATTGCTGTGTTATTAGCCCAGGGGGGGGGGGGGGGGGGGGGGGGGCGGTTCTTCCCTGTATCGGCTATATAGGTATGTGCCGAGGGATAGGGTATGGTTCTTGAGGTTCTCGGTCCTTAAATAGGGTATCATTTTTGTTCCTTTTGGCATTGTGTTTTCGGTGTGATCCTTAGATGGGTACCTAAATTCTATCAGGTAAAATAAATTCCCAAGTTAACTGAAAAAACAAATGGTGCGTTAAAACTAAACTATCCGTTCAAGTAGTAGCAAAGCGATTTCGTAAAGATTTGTGTTTTGCTGTGCGCGGTTAGCCGTTATTTGGGTCGTCACGCAATGGGGTTTGGGCTTTTAAAAGGGTATCAATTTTCGTTTTCTTTATCCTTAAAATAGGGTCAGGGTTTAAGAACCTTCGCCGCACACCCCTATCCGAAATTTATGGGAGTAGCCCCGGTTACTCTGGTTGTTTTTTCGAATTCCGCTGAATTTTATCGATACCACACCCTTTGATAATCCTTTATTTATTATTTGTTTGTTTGTTTAGTTATTTAGTTATACACTTCTTTATACACGCGGTTAATATATATCCGGTAAATAAAATCTTATCACTAAATATACTATTGTAAAGATTACATTATATATACCTAAAACTGTTTTCCACAGAGACGTCACTTTTTAGACATTACATTATTTTTATGGTCACATTGTAAATAGTTTTCGCTGTAAATAGTTTTTATGGTGTATATATATAATTGTTGTGTTTTTAGTGCTCGGGGCTTCTGTTGATAGCAGGTTGCTTAAGCCCCGAAAGGACTACGCTGAGCTTTGAAGTAATATATCAAACACGAGAGACAGTGTTTCATCGGGATATCCAAACACCGAGAAGAGAGTTGTTTGAAAATACGACGCGTAGCGGAGTATTTTTGACGAAATTCGAGGTGTTTGGATAGCCGATGAAACACTGTCTCGAGTGTTTGGTATATCTTCTCAATCGAAACAAAAACTAAGGAGTAAACGGAGAAATGAAATCGTAAAAATCTATGTTTATTAAGACCGGGTATCCAAACACCCAGAAGAGAGTTGAAAATACGACTCTGGTATTTTTTATGAAATTCGAGGTGTTTGGATAGCCAATGAAACACTGTCTCGAGTGTTTGATATATCTTCTCAATCGAAACAAAAACTAAGAAGTAAACGGAGAAATAAAATCGTAAAAATCTATGCTAATTAGGATCAGATTTCCAAACATGTCTGATTTCCTTTCTGATTTCCTTTGTTTTAACAAAATGAATTATTAATGAGTTCGAGAAAAATAAATAAATGTGTCTTCTTCAGACAGTGATTAAAAGCTTAAAACCTTTGATCCTAAAACAAGGTTTGTGAGGTTGACTTTCATGATTCTAATTCGAGAATTTTAATCTACAGAGATCTTTCGTACAACAAAATCGAATACTTATCAGAAGACTCGTTCGGTTATATGAAGGAGTTACGATTTGTGTGAGTATCTATGAAAAATCTGAGTGGCTTAGCAGGTCTTAGCATATTCACAGTTTTTCTGATGTTTGTCGTTGCATTTTTAACGCCTTTAGTCGATAGGCTCTCGCCTAATGACATTAGAAATAATTGGTTATTGCTCGATAGGTTACTGCAGAATAACATGATAACTTCTTTGTCAAACGATACATTTACAAGGACCAGCTGGCTACAGTATATGTAAGTATTGTAACATGGTTTGTGTAATATTACACACACACGTGATAAAGATGAAATTAATATTCATTTGTCACGAACGCTTAACATAGACTGCCTCTTCCCCAGGAGCGCGGGAACGAGGCAGGGACATTTTTCCAAAGTTCATATGGGACACGCGTCCTGCATACTGCTAAATAACTTATAATTAATTCACATTCTTTCGTGCAACCATTATCCAATCAGAAGCCGAGGACATCTTCCAGTTTACTTCTGATTGAACTAAATCTGCACAAAGGAATGTGAATAAATTAAAAGTGGTCACACTTTTGGGCTCCTTGTTGTAATTCTTCGACAATTTATGCTGAAAATATTTTAAATGTTCTTATTTTAATTCAAGCAAAATGATATTGCAGTACACTAACTCTGAAACGATATGGACATGTTTACATCTTACTGACGAGTGCTGGCAGTGTAAATTTATCATTCGCAATAAATGGAATAAAGTTCGTTCTTGCTCAATATACTTATGAAAAAGTAATTAAAAAAGACTATAGTGAGCAAGTAATGATTAAGCTTGCTATTTATATTCAACAGATTGGTTCGATTGTTTTATAAAAGACATTTATCTCCTTTGCAGCTTTTTAGATGGCAACCGATTGGAGAATATTCCATACAGGGCCTTCTATTATATTTCTGACAGTTTTCAGACCATGTGAGTATAAACCTGCACAAAACTATAAACTATATAAAGTATCAAAATACTGCCATATATGCTCGCTGGAGGCGCAGTGGAACAATGAGTAGCACGTTGGATTCGGGATCGAGCAATCCTAGTTCAAGCACTGTGTTGTATTCTTGAAGAAGGCTTTGCTGTCATAGTGCCTCTCCTTTGCCAGTTGTATAACTTACTAGCGGAGAACTGCTGGGCAACTTGACAAATTGCACGGGAAGGGAAGGTGGATTAACCTGTGATAGACAAACATTCCATCGACAGCTTCAAGCTGCGGACAAGCAATGTGGGACACGTGGGATAGTGGGAACAAACCTCTTCCTCTTTTACGCCACGATCATCGGGGGGCCCACTACCTCTCGGAAAGAGTTACTTCACTGGTCTAAAACAATAGATAACTGGTCATAACAATGCCCCTAGCCCTGAATAACAATAGTGATAGTGTTTACAGCTGGCGACTGAAAATAGAGGTTCCAGAGAGGAAGTGTCTTACTGAACTTTATATCAGGAGGAGGGGTCATAAAACGAGAGTGGGATGGGGGTGGCAGAGTGCCAAGTGATACACTGAGAGAGGGAGGAGGGGGCAATATCTAAATTATTCATTTGGAAGAAGTTGAAGAGGGGGGTATTAAATGTATGGATAATAAAACAAATGACATTGCAGGTGATTATGTCATGTTTTAAATTATTTTAACTTTCATCTGTCCGGTCTGTCTGGTTTATATAAAAGCGTTTCCAAATCAACATTTTCTGAATTTTGTGGACACCATACAACTAAAGGTCATATTCACCATCTTCTGCCATTTCTTCTCCCCAGTGAGATAAAATTATTCAGTAAGACACTACCTCTCTGAAACCTCTATTTTCATTCGCCCGCTGTAAACACTACCTCTATTGTTATAACAGGGATAGGGGCATTGTTATAGCCTGTTGTGTATTGTTTTAGGAACCAATGAAATAACTCGTTCCGAGAGGTAGTGGGCGACCCAAATTATTACAAGCTCTTTTTTTGTTTTCCACAGCTTCTTGCTTTCGTCATTTTTTTCACCTTTTTCTTTCTTCTAGGTGTCCATCTAATTTTGTTCAATCCAATAGAATATGTTGCTTTGTACTTTTTTCATCTACCGGGCAAAATTCTCTTAAATGCCTGTTGTTGTAGCATGGATAGTGTCAGAGTTATACTGGCAGCCAAGACATCCCTGCTTGTAATTTGCACGTCCTGTCACCGATCATGTTTCGCTATCGTATCTTTCATAGTTTGCAGTGGGGGGCAGTTCTTTTTTTTTCTGGGGGGGGGGGGGGGGGAATGGGGGGTTTGTACTTTAGTTGTTAGCTTTAACGGGGAGGGGTGGGGGTACGATGTTATTTTCAGCCTTTCTATAGGGTACTAGGGGACCCTCCCCCGATAGTTATTGCACAGTCCCTAAAAGCCGAATGTGGTCTGAGTAGAGGTTAGGGTAAAATAACCTAGACTATAGACGTGCTTATATATTTACTAAACACGGTAAATGACCAATTGAATGCTTGCTTTTTCCTGATTGTAATTTTTGTGTTATCCTTCAAGAATGTTGTCCGATAATCCAATAAAGACAATAGAGCCGGAGGCCTTTAATTTTAGACGTTCGAATATGCTGATGTAAGTTATCCCTGCGAATATACCCATAACACATTATGTCTCAGTTAAAGATGTGATTTGTAATCTGAAAAAGTTAGTAAGCGTTATCATTTACAGGTATCCTTAGCACAGTAATGCGTAATTGTTTGATGGTTGATATTTTAAGCGCTACAGCTGGTCTTTCTTAAGGAATCGTAATCCTGTCATTCCTATATATCCATCACCAATTAAAACAGGCCTTCGTCATCATCATCATCATCATCATCATCAACATCATCATCACTAAATTCTGATTAAGACAAAGTATAGTTTTCGCTTCGTTTCTAGCCTTGAAAGTAAAGTGATCTGACTATTTCGTATGATTTACTGGAGTAATGTTCTCATATATATGGTTTTAAGTAAATTTTCCATATCCCTGACAGATATTTGCTACGGACGAAGCTGAAGACATTGAGCGTTGAGTCATTCGCTGGCCTCCATGGTCTGGATTCTCAGATGTGACGTATCGCATTTATCTCTATACTATACGTCCCTTTACCGATATTAAATGATAGGGGCACTTTTAGTGAATGAGATGAAAGGTGTACGCAAGACAGGAACAAACAGATTGGAGAAAAAAGATTCAATACTGCCCACTAAATAGACTGCACCGTCCTTTTGTATTTTTCCTGATTACCAAAAAAGTTACGCATGGTAACTGGGCCTTTTCACTATAAACCTATGATGACTGATATTTATAGATCACATGAAAACAGAAAGAGATCATTGACAGCCGGAGATCGAGAATAAAGCATAACATTCATCGGCACCTGTAGACATTTAAATGAAAACAAAAGCTGAGAAACAAAAAGATAATTTTTAAGAGCAGTTAACGTCTGATAAGTTGAAGTTAGTATCAGATACACCTGGAAATTTAATGGTTCCCAAAACATCTCATCAACTTTCTTTTTTTTTTCAGGGTGATAAAAAATAGAACGGTTGGGAAACTACACTATTTGTCTGTCGACGGGAACTGTACAATTTATGTGTCAGTACACTCAGTTTACTGAATAATGAACTAAAGATCACATTGTTTAAACCTTCTTGTCATTGGCATTTTGATGAAAGCTCAAGCCCGGTGATTGGGAATGACGTCAAAATCCGAGGACCGTAACCAGATTTTTAACATAGACAAGGCCTTTAAACCTTTGAAATCTAGAAGCTCTGAAGCACTACTTATAGTATTGTTCATAAGGTATTTATTTCATTGAGAAAAAAAGTCGCTTTGAGTCTGACCTACTTCATACTCTCTTGTCTGACCTCATTTTTTCATAAATATTGGTTCTAAACCTCTTCGACAGAATGCTTTCAATTAACATCTACAGAAAAATTAACATAAATTTACATAAAAAGATAAATTTTTCGCAAGTATTGTATTAATCGCAAAAAGTCAAAAACAGGGTAAGTTTGACCTGGCCCTCGTGTTGTAATAGCAACAAACGTTTGAACAAGTCGAGATCTCAATTTGTTTATCGGTAAAACGTTTACCACACACACGAACATTTTCAAGAGCATTTTTAGAACTCGAGTTACTATTTACATTAATATCATTTCCTAGGTTATAATTATGTTTCCTGCCTTACAGAAATAATGACTTTAACTTTTTTATGTCTTCTTTCACACTGAGAATATTTTTTTCTTCAGGAATCCTCTCGATTCAGAGGACGACGCTATCGAGGTTTTTGCCGAGTATCCGCAAGATAAGGCGTTTGTTTCTGCTCTCATTGCTTCGGGATTCGGGCGACAACTTGACAATCGCACGAATCATTATAAGTTACTTCCGTGTCCTTTGGGAACATTTTCCAACTTTTCTTCTAAAGGAACTGAAGGATGCATAACATGCCCTCCAGGTATCTACGTATATGCTATACTTTACAGCCGATACTTAATTAGGTCTTTGGCAATAACGAGCCAGCTAAAATCTAGTGTGATCATTTTAAACAACAGCTTGTATACTTGTCGTACATTTGTTTCAACCATGTATGACCATTTAACCGTTTCTAATTTTTATAACAAAACAACTGCATGCAGGAATAGGTAGTTTACACGAGCACGGCTTTCCACCTCGCATTGAAATTCAAGAGGAAAGACTTCCCTGCTAGAGATATCTTTCTTTCTATTGGAGGAGAAACGGGACCTCGGTTGAATGATAGGAAGTGGGGGCATCATTAAATCTACCAAGTTTAGAGATACGCTGTGAATAGAAAAGAAGAGTCGGGTAGCAGCTCTCTCAAGCTCTCGCATGAATGCATGGCTCGCTACACTTCGATGAAACAATATAACAAACAACAGGGATAATGATACTATTGCCACCCCCCCCCCCCCCCCCCCAACAAAGGCAAGTGCTACCCTTAAAGCCCAGTAGAATTACAAGTCTGAGAAAAAGTCTCTAGTATAGAAAAATTCTCTAGAATATACATCCCTGACATCCCTGAAACCCTTGCTTTAATTACGGTGTGTTCATTCTGTTTAACTGTAACAAGAAAGCCTAAGGCTTCACCCCCGCACCCTATAATATAAATTTCTTAATACGCAATTCTTATCTTTTGTGAGGTAAGGTAAAAAAAGCTTCTATGTGCTTCCTTTATCAGGAGGATTTTACTCCGACACTTTGGGCCACGTGAGTACGAGCTGTCAAAAATGTCCAACTGGTTCATTTGTCGCATTTGATAAAGCACCAGGAACTCAAGCTCAAGATTGCAAGTCTTGTCCTTTCGGTAAAAATGAGCATGCTCAATGATCTAGTTTCACACGTTCACGAAGCAATTTCTTTTAGCATTATTTTTGTTTGTACCTACGCCCCTTTGTTGCTACATTGCTTGTTGGTCCTCGACTTCACTAATAATAGTAGGGAGAGGGTCAGGGGGAGAAATTTTCTGACCTGAATTAAATTTCGTCTTACAAAAGTGAAATTTTGATACTAAGATGGATAGCAGTAAACGAAAGCTGCTATTACTATTACTTCTGCCAGTTCTTTTTGGGAAAGCCACTACTCGTCGTGCCAGCAACCAAAGCTGTTTTGGGGAAAATAAATCGTTTTCAGCTGGAGATACTATAGACTAAACCACCACATGATGTTGCATTTTCACAACGCGGACAAAACAGATGCTGTAGATCTGATCCTTGTAAACGTTGCTAATAAACACATTGGGGAAAAAGAAAGCCGAAAGCAACTGTTTGGCAAAATTTCAGCCATCGACATCCCAAACACATTCTCTCTTTCTTAAAGTCGGCACAAACTGAAAATTAAAATAAACAACAAATTGATTAGAGGCATTTTAGACAAAATAGAGTGATCTGACATATACCAAGGAGTGTGCTTAAACCGAGGAACCGAAGGTGTAGAGGGAGGGAAGGAGGGAGTTGATGCGGGCCACTCGATCGCTTCAGATAACGCCGGAGAAAAGATTGAAAATTTGTCTTGACTTGCCAGAAGGCACCGCGTACATTTGACAAATATTTAAAAGAGGTTTTCTGGCTTAACAAATAGATCGTTGAAAAGTTTGATGAGTAATAGGGTGACGAGGACGCAATGTCTGCCTGCCTGGCTATATGTCTATCTACTGTCTCTCTTACCGTCCGTCCGTCCGTCTATATTCTGTTTGTGTTTCAAGTTTGGGCAAATTTTCCCTTTTAATTTGCAAATGACATTGGAAATGAAAGTCTGCCAATAAAAAGCCATGGTTCCTTTTGTTATTTCTTTTACAGGAACAGATACTGATTTCTTTGCTGGATACCGTGGCTGTAAATGCTTGGAAGGATTTTATCGAACCCATATGTTCGAGAAGTGCTACAAATGTGGGCAAGGTGGACTGAAATGCCAAGATGATTATGCTTCTTTGAATGCTGGCTATTGGTGGAAATGGAGAAACGAGACACGGAAAGATCACTACAGGAAATTTATACAAAATCTTTTGACATCTTCTCCAGCTTTAGACGCTTTCAGCGTACAATTCCCTTATCCGATACCAATGCCTCACATGTGTCCAATGGAAGGGTCTTGTAACGGTGGATTGGACTCCACGTGTAACAATGGGTACAAAGGCCCACTGTGTGGAGTGTGCAGCTCAGGATACTATAAGCAATTGCAATTGTGCAAAGAATGCCCTTCAAAGAAGTGGATAGTTGGACAGTTGGCTATCATAATAGCCGTTCTACTGGTAATCATTTTATTTGTGGTATGGACGAGGAAACGGAAAATAAAAGATAACGGAGACAACCAGGCAATAGACACGTTTTTTTCCAAACTTAAGATCATAATTGGGTTTTATCAGGTCACTTGTGGTATACTGGAAGCTTTCACGTTCATAAAATGGCCAGAATCCTTGGAAGTTGTCGCAAAATATTCTGGAATTCTCCAAATGAATGTCCTCCAGATAGCACCCTTGCACTGTCTTTTTCCGGGACTACACGTCGATGCCTTTGCAAACTTGTTTGCAATGATGACAATAAATGTCGCTTTTATCGGCTTTTCTGGTGTCATTTACAAAGTGTGCAAGGTGACAATACTAAGAAGTCGAAGCCTAGAGGAGGGGGAAAAGTCCAAAAAAATTTCAAATACAAAAGAGCTCGTATACAAGAATTTGTTTTTCTTCCTGTACGTGACGTACCTGAGCACGTGTTTTAAAACAGCCAGCGTCCTACCACTTGCCTGCCATAAGCTTTGCCGAGATGAGAGGGAAGAGATTTGTCAGAAGTACCTGAAAGCCGATTATAGCGTACAGTGCCAAGTCCCGAAATACAAACACCTGGTTATCGTGGCGTACATTTCTGCGACGTATATAATTGTCCTCCCTGTCGCTGTATTTGTCGCCCTTTGGAAACAAAGAAGATTATTAGTAGACACTAGAGACGCCAAGACACCACAGGATCGAGGCTCAAGCGCCGAAATAATCACAGGATTGCGTTTTCTTTTTGAAAATTACAAACCTCGTTCATGGTATTGGGAACTGGTCGAAATGTCTCGTAAGGTAATCCTTACATCTGGCTTGATTCTTGTGGGACAAGAGAGCAGGTCCTACATTGGATTGGCATGGGTTATCGCCGGCACGTATGGAATGCTTTTTTCCTTCCTCAGGCCCATACGAGACGCGATGGATAACAGATTGATGGCGACTTCTCTTGCCGTTACTGTTGTCAATCTGGGTATAGGAGCTGTGAGTAGAATTCCAGCAGAGAACATAGCAGCTTCGACTGACCTGCACATGATGGATACAATCTTATTCAAGATATTGGTGTTTGGAGGAAACACTTTGGTGATCGGCTTAGTTGTTGGTAAGAAAATGCACTATATTTTTAAAAGACTTAGAAGCACTTATTCTAAACAATACAATTGCTTTCCGTTTAGTTTCTTCTAGCTTCGATAATTGTTGAGTTCAGTGCTACGTTATTTGCTATCACGCATTTGGCGCCGGATTACCAAGCGCTTTAAATCAGTTTCCTAGCTCCTACCTGGACTGTTCTTATGACAATTTTTAGTCTCTCTCTAAATTTAAATTGGCTCTATATCTAAAGTAGATGTGAAAACTCACAGTTTCAGAGTAATTGAGCCAACTATCACAATGCATTACGCCACAACCAGCAGAAAACGTCTCACGGAGTAGTAACTATTTCCATTTTCTCGTTATTGCTTTCAGTTCAGTATGGAGTGGGTCTATATCGCCATCTGAATAAATGGCGCCAAAATCCGCACTGGTCCTTTTCATGTTGTCTGGCTGTGCTTCTCCCTCTCAGTGATATGCATGGAGAAATTGGTGGCATGGCTGGAACAAACGTGCTCGATGACCAACTACAAACTGGACAAATAGAAACGGCCAACATATTCTCTGCCGTTAAAGACAGTGGAGCTGTTGACATTTCTATTGAAGGAGGTCAACAAAATGATGACAAGACAATGGAGGCACAGGTTGATGATTGTCAAGACGCCGAGTTCGACAACAGAAAATGTCATAAAGAGACACAAACAGAGTCACTAGCACTTTTTGACATCAATGATACCGGCATGGTTCATGGACGAAAGATGAAACCATTGGAGAAATCTCTGTGAGTAGAAAGAAGCGCAAAGAAGTATCTGATGGATTTGTGGGTGTTAAGTAATGCTCAGTAAGAATTGCTCATTTATCCAACAGATCGAAAGATACATATAAAATTGACGGGGATAATCATCGAAAATTTTGAATGGAACCCGCATATACAAAGTATCAGAATTGCGTTTTTGGGAGTGGCTCGGAGCTCGAATTCATTTTCACCACTAAGAGATACCAAATCTTCCTAACAAGTCGTTCCTATGATATAGAACGGTATAAATAACAGCGTTCATCGTAGATTTGAAAGGCAAAACACTTAAAAAGTACGATAATCAACCCCTCCTGCCCTTCCATAATTATAAGGTAGTCCAGCCAACACGGGCTTGTGTCTGTTTCTGTCGCATGAAGCAGGTAGCAGTATAACTATATCTGTACTGTCGAGTGAAGAAAGGCAAGCCCACACCAGAAACACCAGACGCAATTTGAAATAAAAAGTAGCTGTGTAGTGTTTGCAGTATGTTGTGGTTCAATTTCACCCTTGGTGCAATCTTGTATCTTTTTGTTTTATGTTCATCATCCTTTATTACCATACACTAGAACAAAGAAAAATACCAAATTGTACAGGGTACTGAGGCAAGTTAAAAACTGAACCACAGCATATATGTAAATATAGATGTAAGTAGTAGCCTTAGTTTCGTAAGAAACTAAGTTGTTGAAAGGACAGGCCTTTTGCAGACCACGGTCACGTGACCTTGTCAATCATAAAAATAGGTAGTAGTGCAAAATGGTTGCCAGAAATGGGAAGAGTGTGATGAAATTAGTAAGGTTGTTAATTTTGAGACTGCTGATCTAAAGCATGAGATATTATGGTGGTTTGAAAGATTTAACAATCTAAATGCTGGAGAGCGGAGGATGAAAGAAACAAGGCGCGGAGGATGAGCTGAGAAGTAGCCAAAGCGGTGGCACGGAACAGGGAGTGTTGGTCAGAAAGCGTGACGGCCTTATGCGCCTACTGGCGCGATGAGTCATGATGATGCTGCTGGCGAGCAAGCTTTGTCATTCAGCAACGTTTTTTCACACAAATCCTCTAATTTTGTTAATCTTTTAAACTGCTTTAAAATATGCTTAAGACCTGCAGCGCAGTCTCAAAATTGGCAACCTTACTAATTCCATCACGCTCTTCTTGTTTCTGGCAACCAATTTGCACGGAGTCGCGTGACCTTGTTCTGCAAGGGCCTATATTTCAACAAGGAAATCGTTTACAAGAAAATTGCTTATACATTTGTATTTCCTTCGACATTGTTCCTATATGCGGCAAGTCCTCATTAAAAGTCTTACTCCTGTAATTACTAGAGACTTTTTACTTTTTTGTTTCAGGTCTAACCCCAAAAAGAAGATGGCAAGGATTCTTAATTTGATACATTGTGAGATGATGATTGAAAATGACTGGGATCAAGAACTTACTTCAATAGTGCATGAAAAACAGAACAAATCATGATATCAACAATTAGCCTAGCTTTTAGTTAAGCATCAAAATGATTTAGTTTTATACAAGTATTTGTAACAGTATGAGCATAAGGTAAAAAATAGTCTGACTAATATTTAATCGCACAGAAAGAAACTTGCCCACTGATGGAAATTTGTAAACCTGCTACAAATCAATATTCACGAGCGACTTTTGATTTGTGTACAAACTGCGTGGAAGTCGCGCGAATGTAATATAAAACGAGCGAGACGCGCGAGTATGTTCCAAGTCGCCATACACTGCATGTCGCCATTTTGACTGTTTTCGAATATTGTCAGGTTGCTAAATCTCTCTTGAGTCATTGTTGAGCAAAGTTTTCAGTCTTCGGGCGTCCGAAACTGATCGTTCATCAGATGCACTCGTTACTAGATTTACCAATACGGAACTAAATCAAAAACACAATTTATCATCAGCTTCTGGAAATATTTCTAGCAATTACTCATTTTTCGTTTCTTTCTTTACTATTTTCTTTACTTATTACTTTTTTTCTTTTCACTGTAAAATAGTGGTGGTTGTGGTGGCGCTCCCTTGAGTCATTGCTTTATCTTGCTCTGTGTGCAGCGGATGTCGGTCGTTTCGCCTACAAGGTAATTGATTCGCCTACACTATCACGCTTTTAGAACGAAAAATATACTTTGTGTTAAGCGTGTTCGGGCTCTCACGTGTTTTGACTTCAGGGTAGCCGAAACATCTCAGATCGTGTATGATAATCAGATCAATTTAAGTGTAGGCGGACTGACTTCTAGGCGAAACATCTTGTGGGCGAAAGGACCGGATTCCTTCTGCAGCATACCTTCATCTACACGGCGGCTACAATCTTGGACAGAATAAAAAGAGAAATTAGACCCCCCCCTCCCCCCGAATCAATGATGAATCGCCGCAAAATCCAAAACGCGCCCATTTTCCCATTATTGAAAGGGGGTGGGGGGGGTGGGGGTGGAGGGATTGCCCAAGATTGTAGATTGGAAAGGGCAGATTTGACCTGGAGAGAGTCGACACTAGTAGTAAAATTAAAATCCTTCCTTGGCCACTGCTTTGATCTTGGACAAATCAGTGAGCGACAAATAAATTAAAAATAATTAAAACGCCAAACAATAAAAAAAGAAATTATCTGATCACTTGGAACACCGGGCTCATTGAACAAAGGAGGTAATTATAATTTGAGAGACAGCTGGGAGAGGCTGTCATTAAAGAGAAAACTGAAGATCGTGAGAAACCGGGCACAATGGAAAGGGACTTTTTGGCCGAGGCATTTTCAATAACAAATCGCCTCCAGGATATTTTTGTAGACCAAAAACAAACTTATCAACAAGAAAGTTCTCTGTCCGCCAGCTTTCGTTTTACATAACAATACGAAGACCGTAAACATGAATAAATCGAACAAACAAGCACGGACGCGCGTCCCAGGTTTTTCAGTTTGCAAGCGAATATAATTCTCCCTTTTTTCTTCGCAAATCATTTCACCTTTTTGTTTTACTTCAAGAACGGCTTTAATTAAACCTTTCTGTGGTTTTTAGCTGCTGTTGACCGACTGAGCACGAGGATAATGATCAACATCAGGAGAATAATATTTACAGAGCGAAAATATTATGCAAATTTTAAGTCAGACCACTTTTCATGTTAACGTGTGACTTCCGGCGCACGTGGGTGACATGAGATCCTCACCACTGCGCGTGCAAAACAATGGCAGATTTTTGCTGAAGGGGCACTTTTCTTTTTACATCTTATGCAAATTGTAATTTCCTTTTTCAAGGATAACATATTTAGTACATTTATTTCCTCTGGTTGTTAATTTAACCTCCAAGAGACTCAAACCTGTCGCCGTTTCTTTTTTATGCCGTAAATTATTTCCAAATCGACCTTGCTGTCAGGTAAAATTTAAAATTATTTCTTTCAATTACAATTAAGTTTTAAGTTAAATTTTTTTACCGTCATAATTTAAACCAGTGGTTCCTGAGTTTGTTTATTCGAATCTTCCCTTGCATGCCTGTCTCGAGAGATTGTGTTACATAATCTTGGAAATTGATTTCCGGTTTTGGAAAGGTCACATCCAGGGATATATCCGGTCCAGCAAGTTTTGCTGCTTGGTAACCCGCCTTCTACTTTTGAGCTCTCTGATTGGCTGAGCCAGCCCAAACCGCTATGAACATGTTTTTGTTGTGTACAAGAAAAAAATTTTTTTCCTCGCGAGCTGGAAAGACCGGCCAAACAGCATTTAGAAAATGTACTCGTTGTAGTTGAGACAGAATTTTTCACCGCTCTTGGATTTCGGCCGATTTACAGCAGGAAATATGAAGTTTATAGTCTTGGAGCCCGACGAAAAGGCACATGAATTTGTTCTAACTGGGGACAAACTCGGACAAGAGGTTCTGGATAAGGTGAAAGGCTCTAGAAACGCTGAAGTTGCAAATGCAGTTTGATGACAAGTTTTTCCCCCGAACGGCCATTTTATTGTTCGTTAACGCCTTGTACTATTTTCTTTAGGTCTGTGAAAGGCTGGGAATCAAGGAGAAAAATTATTTCGGTCTTCGATACTCTGTTAACGATATCAGCGTATGGCTTAACCTGAGAAATCCAGTTTCGACTCAGCTTCGCCCTCATTTGCCTGGAAAACCTCATCGGCTTCGCCTCGAGGTTAAATTTTTCGTTGCACCACAAGAACTTCAACAGGAGGAAACGAGGTAAGTTGCTGTAGGTTTTCTGTTGTGCGAGTTTGAAACGCAAGAAGGTTTCACTTCGAAATTTGTGCTGGGTTTACTCGGAGAAAGCCAATTTGTGCATTGCAATCAGGTGAAAAATGAATCTATAAATAGCCGTTAGTTACAAATAACATTTGTGACAGTCGCTCGTTGATTGCGTGGAGCCTTGATCGAATTGTTGATCTTTGAAGGTAAAGCGTTGGGTTTCTGTCTTGCAGGCGCCAATTTTATCTTTGTCTCAAAAAGCAAATGGCCGAAGGAAAGTTTAACTTGACGTTGGACAAGGCTGTTCAACTGTGTGCTCTTGTGGCTCAGGTCGAGTATGGAGATATGAACTCGAACACGCCTGGAAGCTACCCACAGTTTCTTTCACCATGGTGCAGAGAAGATAAGGAAAGAAAAGTGGCTGAAGCCCACAAGAAGCTGGAAGGGATGTCTTCATCAGCTGCAAGAGATGCATTTCTCAATGTCATGTCCAAGGAGGAGCTCTATGATGCAGAAATTTTCAAGGCCAAGGCAGGAAGACGGAAAGTCTTAGTTGCAGTAGGAAGCGGTGGTTTGAAAGTTTACGAGAGAAGAACTCATGGGAAACTGAAGCAAACGTAAGTGACCTTTATATTGTACATTTTCTTTATTTTTGTTCATTTGGTACTGAGCTGTTTAAAGGTCACAATTCAGAATAAAAGTTTGCCTTGGCAATCAATTGTATGCAAAGAATATTAGCCCTGATTTATATATTTACTCCAGACCATTACCCCAGAAGAAAAACAATGGGTGTATAAGAAACCAAAGCCTGATCAAAAAACCGGATTTACAATTTTTTGTCAGGGAATGTTTATTTAGGAGCGATCAGTGAGTCTGGGATCTATTGTTGTTTGACCTTGAATAAATTTCATTAAATTTAGCTCATCTTATTGGTGCTTCTCATCTTTTGTATGTTATCACACTTGTATCTGACCATTACTTAAATAGGTGGTTGGTGTTCATATTACCTTTTGTTCAAATTTATCTTTTTTTCGGCCTATCAAGTTGAAAATGTCCAAGGCCATATAAATTAAGCTCATATACATAATGCACCTGTCAGTGTTAAGCCCCAGTGTGTGTGTGGGGGGGGGGGGGGGGGGGGGGGGCAGGCAGACCCAGGGAGTTTTGACATTTTCTGGAAGCCAAAGTCAAATTCCCCACCCCTGGGCACCTAGTGAATGTCAAATTTGCCATATATCCACTTAAATTTCAAACCCAGCAGACCATTTTAGATGTCAAAATCCCTACCCTGGGAGACCTTCATGATGTCAAATTCCCGTGGGTAGCCCCCCCCCCCCACCCTGGGGCTTAACATTGATAGGTGCAGAATATGCTTGTACTTTCGAAGATATTTAATAGCACTCTTGAAGTCAGTGCAATGTGATTATTCTATGTATAAACACACAAAAAAGCTTAGTTTCCAGTTTGCTTACTATGAATAGATTTGGCTTCAACAGCTAATTAATGCACTGGGTTACCTAAATTAGCCAGGTCAAAGGGTTACAAAAAAAGTGGGGGAGAAATCGAAAGCCCCAGCTGTTGCATCATATTAGTATACAGTGGATAGCATTGTTGGCATGTGCTGATTGGCTACTCAAACACGGGATATCCTTTGCTGGGAACTTTCGCTTGTAAACATGCGACTACAGTATATAACCGACTGATTGAAACATCTTAAAATGATAGATACTGTTGAAGACAAAAAAACATGTAAGAAATTAAAAAAAATATCTGATCTAGTCACTTGTTAATTACCTTGATGTGTAGCCATCCATCTCCTTTCATTCCAGTCGCATTAGAATTAACCAGTAAATGTATTAGAACATGGATTTGAAAAATGTTGATAATATTCACCATTAACAGGATCACAAAATTGCAAACCTGCTCGCTGAGAAAACCAAATTGAACAGGAAAATTACAAATTATTAGCCAGAAATAACAAGAACAAGATATTCTTGGGCTTCTGAAATCGTCACACTATTTGCATCACCAACAAACAGAAAACTGTTCGCAAACAATGATCAAATGCAAAAACAAACAACGCTAAGCTCCAGTGCATTTTGGTCAAACCATGTCAATTTTACATGGACTGTAACAAGGAATGCTGGCCACATCTGTGGAACAACATGGAGGATTTTTGTTAACTTGTTAGCTTTCAGTGTGGTTTCAGAAGGAAAGAAACCTGTTTAAAATGCAATATGATCATGTATCGAAAACCTAGGCTGCTATTTTTGTCTGCATGTTTAAAAAATTTTCAGATTAGGTAAGAAACGATTTTGAAACTAATTTGCACTGCATTGAAGTTGACCATCTGGAAACATAATTTCACTGACCCCCGCCCCCCCCCCCCCCCCCCCCCCTTACCCTCCTCCAGAATTTCCTGGGCCTTTTGACCCCCCACCCCTCTGGAATTCCCAATTCCCTCTGTAGTGGTGGTATGGATATTTTCTGCAACCACACAATATGTGAAAGATTGATGCTTAGTTCTTAGCTAACATTGACACTGCAGTTAATTATTTGATATTGGTCTCTCATCCCTTTGTTTTGCCTTGTCATTAGCTTAACACAGTTAATAATAATTACTGCAAGTTAGTGAGAAAAATGCCTTCACTTCTGCAGATGTGCTGTACAGTTTATATGTAACAAGTGAACATAATTTTTTCTTTCTTCTTACAGCATTGGGTTTGAGAGCATCATGAAGATGAACCTGTCTGAAGAGCGACTGATTGTTGTGTTGAAGAAAGCATCAGAAAACAGCAAGTTGAACTTTGTCCACTTCTTCTTAGGGAGTGGTGATGCTGCAAAGGCAATCCATAAGGCTGTTATGGAGCACCAGCTGTTTTTCTACTCTAGTAAAGTGCGGCAATCAGTTCTGAATCATTACCTACTTTCCACTCCTTGTTGGGCCCTGCCAGCCAAGTGGTTCACCAAGACACCATCAGGTGAACTATATCATTTAGATGTGAAGCATACAAGACGACAGGCTTATGATGTTCACTATGAAAATGTCCATGAGAATAGTGAAACTGTGTATAGACATGACTGGGCATCAAAATGCTCTAAGTGCAACTCTGAAGAAGCCAATACGCTTTTCACACCATGTGGCCACCTGGTTTATTGTGGAGATTGTGCTAAGGAAGGAACTGCATGCCCAGTGTGTGACTGTACTGTGACCAGCTTGCAAAGGGTTTATTTTTCCAATGATTCAGAATGTGATGATTGGACTTGTCAGATCTGTATGGACTCTGAAATCAACACCGCATTTTCCCCATGTGGACATGTGTGTGCCTGTGAGAATTGTTCACGCCACCTTCCCTACTGTCCAATGTGCAAGACATTTATTACTTTTGTTCAGAGAATTCATGTGCAATTCCCTGAACATCCAGACATTGATAATGATGAGGATGATAGCTATGATTCCTCGTAAGGATGAAATATAATTACATGACTTCACTGACAGCAATTGCTGTTGTTGTAAATGCTATTCCAGGGAACCGGTGCAGTTGTATATAGATATTAATGTTAACTAACTAATTAATTGATTGATTATTAAAAAAAATAATTTTGTTTAATTAAATGAAATGACTTTTTTAATAAGCCTAACGTTCGCATGTGACAGAAATTTGAAAGATTCATAAAAAACCATTACTGTTTTCAGTTGCTTAATAAATTGTAGTTAAGTTAACTTTTATTTCACTTGCATTTTCACTCTTATTTTTGTAACTTCTAAAAACTGGATTCCCATACACTTGGTTTGGACAATATTAGTAAGAAAGCTATAAAATTAAGTAAACATATGTGATGGTCAACCTATACAACTTGAATCTTATATAATTTGGAGGTTCACATTTCATTTTGATTTTAAATAGGCACGTGCTGTTGTAAGTCTGTCAATGTACAAATTACAAGAAAAATGAGAAACATTCACTTTTCATAGACAGGATTTACTGTAAAGAGTAAATGAATCACTGTTGATTTTAAAGTCAGAACCTGGTGGTAAATCATTGATAATATTTCAGTTATAATACTTTTTTAAAAAATCCATTTATTCGCTTGCTTGTTTGACAGTTTTGTAATTCTTATACATCAAATTAAGTATCTAATATATATTTGTTTCTTTGTCCAGATTGATATATTAGGATATATTTATTTTTATTGTAGCTTGTGAGTTTGGGATGTTATGTTATTGTTTTTGGAAAAAAAAAAGTGATAACTATTTAAAGATGACCTGAGTCTTGAAACTTAATTCAAGGTTTTGATGGAAGGAGTTTGGACTTTATGAAAACGTGACAAAAATAAAGATTTATACTTACTATATAAAGAGAGATATTGTAAACTATGTGAGTCTGAATTGTAGAAGTGTTCCTTTTTGCAGAGATTTTTTCCCATGGAAAAGTAATAGATGTTAAAAGTACAAAGAGTTTATATGAAGTTGAAAAACTACTACTTAATAAAAGAGAATGATGTATTTTAATAGTGGTCTGTACTTTTTCCATTTGTTTCACAGCGCATAACCTTTGTTTATTGTCTGAGAGTACTTAAAACTAGTCATTAAATATCTCCTTATTAGGTCTATCAAACGAACAAATGAAGAAAAGCACGAAAAGTCCAAAAAAAGAGGGAAAAACAGTGCCATAGGTGACCAATTCAGGCGATTGGTTGATGAGACACTTAGGGGGGCCCTTTTTCAGTATTGAAAAAGGGGATTCCTTTTTGAATAGGTTGATGATTTTTTAAGCGAAGGGCCACTTTTATGCTGCATGCTTTGGGCAGCTAGTTAGCTTCTCGGTCTGAAACAAACAAACAAACAGAGTAGTTACAGCTACAACTTCGAACTCTCCGGCCGGCAACAGGTCCAATAATTCGGGTTCCTCTAGCATCCGAATAGATGTCTTCGCTGGCTAAATTCAACAGCTTATTAAGATTCATTTTGGTGAGATGCAGTCGAGCTAAAATACCCATGGCTAGACTAAACTTGTCTGATATGCGGCCAAAATTTACGTTTCAAGAAAAAGATACGATCAGGCTTCCGAAAGTTACCCTTCCCCTAATGAATAAATTCAGGGCTTCTCATTGGCTAATTGCAAATATGATTAAGTGAGCTGATTTTACTAAATTAAGGATCACTTCAAGTAAGATCAAGAGGAAAAGGTAAACAACTATAGCAGTCCGGTGTGGAGTAGTAAAGTATCGTCAAGTGTCTTTTCAAGCAGTGCGGATCATGACAAGGTATGTTTATCTTTTGTTTAGTAAAGCCAAGAGAAAATGAGGGTCCCCTCATTTTCTCTTGGTAACGCCTCAGCCTGTTGATCTTATAATTGGTTGAAAAGACAACATAATCAGATTGAACTTTAATATCATATACTGGATATGAATATATGGTTTCTGTGTATTTTAATTTTTAAGTCGCTTTTGGTTTATGTTAAGATGGCCACATATTGACTTAGCTTCATTCGCTATTACGTGCTACCCTCATAAAATAATTAATGAAAGACCAGTTATTGTGAATCTGTGATCAAGACAAACTAAGTTGACCGCTTTTCTTTAGATTACCGCCCGTTCATTCAAAACGAATCAGTGATATATACCGCTAACAAGTGCAGATCTAAAAAAGGCGCGTTTCATTCAAACACCTGCATCATGACGTCATACTCCTTGCGTCACACCAACCCTGGATTTTGTGCTCTATTGTATTTTAACTTCAACAAAGTAGTTGGGCTTTGTGTGAACGCACTTTTAAACGTAAACAATCCAGCCTCCTGGCTCATTTGTTTACAAAGAAATTTGTCCTGAACTGACGTCTAAACTGCAGTGAGTTATGACCGGATGTCTAGTTCGACACAACATGGAAAAACTGGATATTTGGCCGCTTGCCTTGGTGCGGAAATTTCTGGCAATTGGCTCCAATAGTATAAGTGCCGCGTGACGCACGATTTAAAGGCTCCGAAAATTTTAGATCTCGGTTGGATTGTCGATGTTCTTTGTTTCTCGTGGTCATTCGATTCTTGGCTGAGTGCACTTTGACGTTTCAGCCAAACATCGCTTTATATCTAGTGAGCTGTTCTTGGTTAATCTAGAACAAAAAAATGAATTCAGAAAAAGTTGATAACAACGCTGCAGGAAGCAAAATGATAGCGACGGAAAGTGTTAAACCAAATAGATATGAAGTTTATGTCAACGGTGAAGCCGGGAAGTTGGTAAATGCTAATTTGAAAACATCGTCTTCGCAAACGCTTTCTAAATACGCAGCTGGAAAGTCGCTGGACAGAGAAAATCCCCAAGAAAAAGGAATTACTCTGCACATCAAAGAGCTAGCTGTCCCAGGTAAAGATAACGGCAATTTGAACACAGTTTTAACAACGCAACGACCGAAAAGCGCCTTGAGCTGTGAGCCAAGCCATTTTTGCAATTTGTTCGGCGTTTCACTCAATCGACCGTTAAAATACAGTCGCAATGCCTTGAACGTAAAAGACGCTATGGATAAAGGACGAAGATCATCGTGCTCCGATTTAACGAAAGCCTCGAGATCTTCAAAAAACTGAGCACCGTTATACGGATACATCTTCTAATTACTACTTGAAACCTTCATCCGCGGGACATATAAAGCGGAAAATCCAGAAATGAAGCCGATGCTAAATCCAGATATTATTGCAAATACAATCTTTTCTCAGTTAAGAGCTCTGTGACGCCGTATAAATTATTATGTTGTATTATCTGATTTTCAAAACTATTCCTTAGATCTCTGTATATATAGGAAGGTTTCCCATATTGTAGAATTGGATATAACTATCTTAAGTTACACTGCTTGTAAATTGTAAACGGTGGATTGACAACAGTACAATGTAAAAGCACAAAAATATATTGATTTATTTGAGTGGATTCGACCTTAAAAACGGCCGTATATAGGCTTGCGTTGATCGGATAGCTTTAAAGATATATTTTAAGACAAAAATCCCTTAACAGCGGTGGTACAGCCAGGCATTTTGCTGCCTTGTTCCTTCAGATTTAATATACAATCAGATATATACATGGCTATTACATATACAAGGGCGAAACATGAGCCAATCTGCATGCAATGCATGAAAGATTTAGCTGTTAATTCTGGTAATACGGCATGGGGTCTGTTGTGGATTAAATAGATTTAATTTCTCATAAAATCACAAGCTAAATCAAAACCAATTATATTTTCACAGCCACACTTCACATTTGCATACAGCCGAAAAGAAATTGGACTTCAAATGTCAAATGAAATTAATGCAAAAAGAAAAAAAAATCAGCTGAAACTATTAAATATAATTTTGCTACCGGCCTCTGGTATATGATATTTCGGTTTAATAGTAGAAAGTACGATCTGTTGAGTGCATAAATGTGTGTAGAAAACATAATAATAAATCTATGGTCCCATACATACATTCATACATGCATGTAAATCAGAAATAAAAAAGCTGCGTCGAAGATGAAAGGTTGTGTTTAGAAATACATGCTGTTTGCCATTAAAAGCAGGTGTTTAGTGAATGTTTTTCTGGTTATTAATTAGGCGTTCTACTTCATTTTCCTAATCTTATTTTTTTGACGAAGCCCCATCTTGAGATACCCAAAATCCACGATCTTTTCCTTGTTCACATTTTACTACTGCATAGATTTAATAAAGTAATTTAAGGAATTGATAGGGAAAGTTAAGTTGAACCTACGCTCGTACCCAGCAAGTCGGTATTTATTTTATATTTTGACGGCGGAGATCAGCTAATGCGAGGCGTTCAGGGTTCGATGGGAAGGGATCTAGGCCCGGGGGAGCTCTAGGTACTCTGTATATTTTTGGGTGGGGTTGTGCCGCTGGGACTCTGCAACCGGTATTAGTGAAGAACAGCTCCCAGAATAACCTGAATAACCTCCATTCTGTCGGCCGACTGTTGGCCGTTTGTCGGCCGACTGTTGGCCGTTTGTCGGCCGACTGTCGGCCGTTTGTCGGCCGACTGTCGGCCGACAGTTGGCCGACAGTCGGCCAACAGTTGGCCGACAGTCGGCCGACAGGTTATTCTGGGAGCTGTTCTTCATTTTCACCCTGCAACCCTTTCTCTATATCAGATCACGTTCAGATGATTTTGGAATCCAAAAATTTCAAAACAATGTGGTTGCTAGTTTTCTTGTTTCCCTTCCTTTTCATCCACCCTGCGCGTCTCGCTAGGAGTGTAACTCGAACCAAGAAACCAACGAAACTCGACCCATGGCCAAAGGTCCTCTCTTTCTAACATCGCGAAAACGAACCTACACTAGTGTGGAAGTATCATGATCTCGGGTGGGGATCATACTGCGGTAAAGGATGTCTGCATTTCCATGCTAATGATGATGCATTTGGTTGACTCACAAGAACAGTACTCTATACATCAGTGGCTGCACCAAAGTCTAATTATGAAAGCATTTGCAGTTTGAAACGCTTATGGGACTCTTATGCCAGTGGACCGACGATGTTTGAATCGAGGTTAACAATAACGCAACGTATGGTAATTTTAAGACAGTAGGTTAGTTAAATTTGCGCTTCTTTCCTGCATGCGCGAACACTCCTATAATGATATTAAAAAAAAACGGTGATGTGCAGAAAAACATAGGGAACCTAAAGGATTGAAAGCTCTCGGAAAGCTGGTGTCACGAGGGGTCATCCTTCAGGGAAGCCGGTCGTTTCGCATACAAGTCGTTTCGCATACAAGTCGATTCGCATACATCGAGGTCGTTTCGCATACAAGGTCTTGGTCGATTCGCATACATCGAAGTCGTGTCGCCGACACGATCTTGGTCGATTCGCATACATCGAAAAAGTGTTATGTTGTTTAAATGCTTTTCGCGGTTTGATACTAAAATATCTAACATAAAAAACTTGCACCCGCAGTGCCGCAGTCGTGTATATATAGCGAACATCACTCAAGGTGGCTAACTACGCGCGCCACGACTTTCTTTCGGAATATTGCTCGCGTTGATAAAAAATGGTCAAGCAACTCTTAAAAAGCGAAAACAAGTTTCAGCAAGCCTAAATAGTGCCATAACTGGTCAGCTACCTCGATGATACACCAGACTTAAGATTTCAGCTGAGGACTTCGATGGTGTTGTCGAGTGTTGAAGTTATTTGTAAGTCTTATAAATAAGAATTGAGCAAAAATAAAAACTATTTTAATCAACTGATTGTTCTTACTACGTTCTTAAAATTTTGGTTTATCTCAACCTTAACCTTCTTATAAGAAAGGTTCTTATAAGAACTTATTAGAGTGTACTTTCTTTAATTTGAGATTCAAAACCGAGCACAAGAGGGAGGTGATTTTGAATTCCGAGCGACGCGAACTGAGTACGAGAAATTGTTTAGGTATTTTTTCTTAAGCAATCCGCGAAATTGAGCTTAAAAGCTTTCAGCTTTTGACAGCCTTAGCAATAGATATTTATAAGTGGCCCGCGCAAGGTAAGTATGTTTTGTTGCTTTGTTTTCAAATTTTGATTCACTACACTTGACTTTTTTATAGTGCCCAGTCAGCGTAGTAACTGACCTAGTATGGTATCTGTTGTGTACAAAAGACGATATGATCATGAATGTTGGGACGTCTATCGCTGACCCGGCCGACCCGGCCTCCAAAAGCTTCAGAAAAGCTTGCGTTTTCTTGGCAACATCTCCATTTAACTGAACCGCGGGCTCAGTTCCGCTCGCAAACGAGGCCAGTAGCGCCAAATTTGCAAGAACGGAATTGAATGCAATGAGTAGTGAAATGATGAAAAATCTCTCTTCCAGATGAACGTCATGATACGCATTAACAACATCTTGAAAGCAAGGTACCTTTTTTCCTAAAGAAAATACTTATTTACCAGCTTCGACAAAACTATTCGATCATAACCGAACTGCCATCAACGACAGTCGCGACTTCATCTCCATGCTCCATGAACAGAATTTTTTCTTTTTTGACTATTGACCCACTATTGCATCCATCAAATCATACTGTCGATACAACAATGTATAAGAAATTACAAAAAGAATAATTAACCATAAGGATACCCAGAATACTCTTCGTGATCTAGAACACGAAGGGTCGTGTTTTCGAAGACTCTTCGAAGTGGGGGCTCATTCTTTTTCTGGTTTTCTGGGTTTCCTTATATAAATATATATGATTGATTCTTTTTTTGTGTATTTTCTTACTTCATATTTTGGAGTCTTACCAATTTATTATGATCACACTAACTTGGCTGAAAAGCTAAAAATATAGGCCATTAACTTGATCATGGTAGGCCTGAGACGTAAATGTATGGAGACTTCCTTCTTTTCAGAGTCGTGGGTTCTGTCTGAGTACAAGATCACTTTCATCTTAAACTAAGATTAAATATTAAGTGCCAAAGACTGAATTGTGCAACCTTGTGAAACCCTATGGGAGGCTGATAGTACTAAAGGTTATGCCGCCCCCCCCCCCCCCCCCCCCCCCTCACTCCCAAAAAGTATTAATGATAATGATGACAAGGATTCTAACAACTCTCTGGAATTCAAATTGAGTGGGTAGAGCAAGTTGGGGGCGGGGCACCTATTTCCCGAGACTATTCCCATCATGCATGAGTTGTGGACAGAGAGGGCATATAATAATTTGTCATCATGCAAAGTTGAATTTTTTCCAATGGATTCAAAACAAATTCCTGGGGGGTAAACATTGTGAAAAGTTTATTGTTGCAGTAATTATTGCAACAATGTGTTGTTCCATAAAATATCCATACCCCTCCCACGGAAGGTTTCTTGGTTTAAACCCCCCCACCCCTCTGGAATTTCCACATAAGCCCCATACTTTCCTTTTAAAATTTTGGCTTTTGAGACCCCCCACCCCCTCAGAATTTCCATTGACCTTCCATGGGGTGGGTATGGATATTTTCTGGAACTGCACAATAAACTTTGCACAATTTATCCTTCCAGAAACATTCACAGCTCTCAAGATTTGGATTACAAAAGGAGCATGTCTGCTACCAGGAAGACAAGGTATGTATTGCGAAAAATATTAAAGCCTGAGTATCAGTTGTGAGAAGTACATTCTCAGAAGCAATACCAGTGGTGTACATTATCACTTAAAATATTATTAATTTTGTAGTATAAATAATGTGAAATTGTAACAAAACAAAACAAAAATGCACTCAAGGTGTATGTCAAATGTTTGCACACGGCTACCTATTTCCTCACATTGTGAAAAACAAAGCTCTGTACACAGCAATGTTTCATTATCTACTAATCTTTTTACCTCCCTTTAAACAGTCTCCACATCACCAGCAGCAATCCATGTAATTTTCTTTTTGACAATACAACTAATTAGTGTAGTTATTTACATCAGTGAAACAGTCAACTCAACCCCGAATTGAACCATCTTTTTCTTTCATGAGAGACTATACATTATTTTTTTTATACCACAGTTTCTTTATCATAGATATAGATATAACAAGTCCAGTGATTGGCTTATTGCAGGGAGCGGAGGTGGCACAGTGGTGAGAGTGCTTGCCTCCCACCAACTTGGACCAAGGTTCGATTGTAACATGTAGGTTTTGTTTGTTGTCGGTTATTGTCCTTGCCCGAAGGGTTTTTCTGTGGGTTCTCCAAATTTCCTCCATCCACAATAACAACACTTGTAAATTTCAATTCGATCAGGGAATGGTGGATGAAGAGCCACTTTGTGGAAATACCACTGCAAATTCCTACCATCATCATCATCATCATCATCAACATCATAATAGTTGGGAGCTGATTTTGGTCCATGTGAGCAGTGTTATGTGTCGCTGACTGGCAAAATCTGGGCATCAGCATGGCAAAGAGCGATATAATAAAGTTCTTGTTAACTGTTGAACTAGCATGGGACTGTACTAGAAGAATAATTTTGTTGACTTTGGCCTTTCTTTCATGAACCTTGCTTTGCTTTGTCCTTATCAGAAAGACCTTAGGTGATATTCTCCCAGTGTGGCCATTGCATAAAGCAATTAGAATAATAATTTAAACAACAACAAGTGTGGTTCAGTGAGTTTTATTTTAAATATCCCTCTCATACTTCACAGCATTATTACTAGAAAATTTAAAAGGATGGCGAAGTACATATGGCTATTGTAAGCATCTGCTACGATGTAGACAGTAAGTATATTAGTTTTAAGAATAACTATAAAATCCTTTATCAATCTCCCAAAAATAGTTACTATATAAAAACCATTAATAAGCAGCAAATTAAACAACAAAATATTCATATTTCAGTATTTATTTGTAAATATTGTCATTGTGTTTGGGAATCCTAATTCACAAAAAAAGCCTCAAAAGTTATAGTCACGCTATTAAACAAATTACACTCATGTTCCCATGTGAGAGCTCTTCAGATTCTTGTTGAATTTCCCTACAGTCGATACTATATCAGTTTAAGATAAAGAATTCCTTTAAGCACTTGATGCATATAAAGTGAAAGTGATACATTCCTACCAGTTATTCAAATATTTTTACAAAATTATTTTGCAAACTGTTCTTAAAAAGTTAATTTATGACTCTGGAGACCTCAGTCCCTTTGTGCTAGTAATGTAGAAGTCCAAGCACCCATCAAGTGGTGTGCATGAAGGGATGTGATGTACTGGGTACACAAAACAGCAAGAGATCAAGGCTAATGTATGTTAATGTGTCACAGATGATGTTTTTTGTCTTTTTACTAAGATCTTGTAAACAAGCTTTACACAAAATGCAGATGCTGTGCAGAGTCAGCAAGGGTAAAATGTACCCTACTGGGGACACAATTTTCCCATTGCTCCTTACCACTTTATGTTCCTGACCCATGTTAATTAGTAAGAGTGATTTTACTAAGCTAGTGAAATAGTCACTACACTATTAGATAATTCCATTACTTTACTTTACTTTACTTTACTCATTTTCTCAAAACATACGTGCAAAAGCTGAGGGGAAGACCAAAAACAGGAACAAGTTCCCTTACAAATGGCCATCCAAAAAAAAACTAGCGAAATTTAAATATAAATCTAATAATAATGATAAAACTATAAAGTTAATTAATAAAAATTAATATTAAGTTAATTGATGAAAATAAGCCTTACAAAGTCTTTTAAATTTAGAACTTAGGGACTCAGACTTTCTGACATACACAGGTAAACAGTTCCAGGCTTTGACTGTTCTGTGGAAATAGGAGTATTTCAGCACGTTGTTCTTGAATATTGAATTTTAAACGACAAGTCAGCATGTCTCAGATCATATGCTGCAGTGTCTCTGGAATTAATAAACCTAGATAGGTTAATATTTAAGAGTCCATTTAAACACTTTCTTTTGTTTAGTTTTGGCAATTATCACTCACAGCACAGACTGTTAGATATTGTTTAACAGGTTAAATAAAACCACTCTATCACTGAAAGAAAACATGAATTACTTTTAACATTTTAACACTGTTATTATTAAACATTAAACTATTAACACAAATTACATAATCATCCCAAAAAAGGTAAAAATATTCTTTGAAGTTGCCAAATTGAACTACTTTTTCACTGTCAAAAAGACATTACTTTTTAATTAGTAATCACAGATCTCTAATAACAAAACATCTCTTTAGGTAATTATTTTGGATGCAAAACCCAGTAATTAAAATATACAGACATGTATTGACATATATAGACATGCACTTATTAGAGTTACAAGTATGTAACATAAAAAACACTCCATCAATAAGAATAACTATGACAAATATTATAAACATTTAAATTAAATGAAACTGAATGTCAACTCTTTTCTATTCTCAGAAACCTCAGAAGATTTACAAGTAGAACAGTCACTTCCCTGGGCCCCACTTTCTAATCCCAAAATAATGTTAATGTAAGCTATTTTTTGCATGGCAACCTAAAATAATACCATTAGCTTATTCTTAATGCTCTGAAGAGATAGAATTGAACAACCTCTTAAACTGTTCAAAGCACATGAACATGACAATGTTCCAAGATCCCAGTCGCATGAAGTTTGGAGTGAACCTGAAAGACAATAACAAAACAACTGGTTTACATTACATGTAATATGACAGTTTTACTTATGTCTTGCCAAACTAAATTAAGGTCAAACATTCCAGTGCAACCATTTCCTGTAAGTGACCCAACCAATTTTTGTAACTGTTGAAAAGCAACCACTTTTTGGCACAAATATTGGATAACAAAAAGCTGAACAACCTGATTAAAGATCCTACGCCATAATTTTGTTCTTATTTATTTGGAACATTTAATTTTTGATAGACAAAGTTCCCTGTATACTATGCAACTCAAAGGCCGTTAACATGACAGCAAAAAATGGTCTGGACCCACTGAGTTTTAAAGAAAAAAGTCAAGTTTTAACGTGGCCATAGACACCTTCAGCCTTGCAAAAACTTGACTGTTTCTTTACAAAACTTAATTGTTGGGTCTGAACCATTTTTTGACTGGTCCAGGCCAATACTTGTTTTTGTGTAAATGGCCCTTCAGATAGATGACAATGAACAAATCACTATGTACACCATTAGTAAATTGCAACAGACATACATGTAACTCTACTTGGATATTATTTGCACTACAAAGTTTTTTCTGATCTGTTCTCTACAACACCTTTACACTCCATGAAAATGATTCTATAGTAATGACTCTAGTCATTTTCATTGTTAAATATTGCTCTGTTAAAGAATCTGACCCACCCACTTTGCATTGCGCGCCCTGTTGTTGTTTACGAGCCCGGAGGACCACAAAAACTATTGTAACATGATGACGCTTCTTTCAAAAACAGCCATCGTTCCAATATAACAAAATGAAGAGAAGAGATAAGACTTGTTTCTAGCATTCATATCGCGAGGGAAACAGATTTTACTTCTCGGTCGCTAACACTGGCTTTTTTGGGGGCCCCAAAAATGGCGGATTGACAAAGGTGAGAAATCTGTTTGTATCGCGATGTGAATGCTAGAAACAAGTCTTATCGCTTCTTATAGCTTCTCTTCAGTTTGTTATCTTCGAAAGATCGCTGTTTTTGAAAGAAGCGTTATCGTGAAACGATAGTTTTTGTGAGCCTCTGCGCTCGCAAACAACAACAGGCGCGCAATGCAAAGTGGGTGGGTCAGATTCTTTAATTTGCTTACTATAATCAGAAAATGGTTTTACACTAGGAATTTACCGTAAGTACCAGACTGCATCAGTTCAAACATAGTAAAATCAATGATTTTCAAATATACTTAATACTAGTATTACTGACTCTTTATTCTTTAGAACCATCCTTAAAACACACAAAAAATATAGCACTCTTACGAGACAGCAATGAGCATTACACATTACTTACCCTTTGTAATAAGCTAAAGGCCCATTGTGCTTCAACAGCATATATGCGCAGTGAATGGCACTCTTGTAAGTATTCGGTGGTGAGTTCATGTAGCGTGTCTTCACTACATCAACTGGCGATGCTATCACAGTGGTAGCAAAACCAGCACCAAATGCAGATACAAAATGCAAAGGGAACTCATCCTCCATAAGTTGCTTTCTTAGAAAGAACCCTTTTACCATATCATACACAACCAGCTCTGAGGCATTCACAGTTGAAAGACGAGCCATGTTTGCAAAGGCACCTTTCCACAACCCGCGAACTCCTTCATTTTTGAAAATTGACTTATAAGCATCTAGAGCCTTGTTGGATCCAAATCGTGAGGCACTGGCTTGAAATCTCACTTTTGCTACTTCTGTTGGTTGAGCAAGAGATACAGCAAAGACTCCTGTTGTACAACTGGCTAGAATCTTCTTTATGACTTTTGGATTGTTGACATCATCATCTCCATAGAATCTTTTTACTGTATCGTAGAGTCCTATCCTAATACTAGCAAAACAAAGCTGTCGGTGAATTCCTGGCACAAGCCCTTTGTATAGGGAACGTAAGCCATCGGTTTTTGCAACAGTTATCATGGACCCAATCATTCCACGGTATCGTACACTAGGGTTCGCAGTCGTCACACCACTTTGTACATTTGCCATGACTGTATTTTCACCTTGGATCTAAAAGAAATGTTACAGAGTAATTGTGAATAGTTTATCTTTTTTCTCATTTAATTTTATTAATAACCCTTTCAAACCATGAGGCTAATGTCACATTAACGTGGTGGTAGCTGTTTGGGATGGAACCATTGTATAGGTGACCATTCAAATGAAAGCCTTCGAACAGATTAGGCTACTGTAGACCTTCAAAGGTGCCTTAGGCCCAAAAATTCGTGTGTGCTGTTTAAAACTCATCTACCACAAACTAAACAATGTAAATCAATGAACAGTCAATGGATAGTGATCCAGTGAAAAAAAAATAGTTCCCTTAACTTGTACCTATTTTTTTTAAAGAAGAGAATGGGTGAGTGGATGGAGTTTGGTGGATATTGTATTCATAAACCATGGAAACAAAACTACCGCAGCCAAAATTCTATTGGATGACCTTGCAACAAACCCTAACCTAAGCATTCCTTAAGCACAGAGAGAGCCTATAAAAAGGCTCTCTCTAGAACCTTGTTGGCTTAAGTTTTTAAGTTATGCCAGAGTAAGGGTCATGAAACAGAAGAGCTCTGCAAATCTGAAGGAGTGAAATGATGACAAACAATGAGATGCTCCCGTGAAATTACGAAGTCTTGTTATTTCAAATTGCAAGCGAATCTCGAAAGTATGTTCTTTTAAAAAATGGCATATATGTTATTATACATTTATTGAAAAACGGGAACAATCCACAAAATCAACCTGAAGCGGCACAAATTAAAACTACAAGTTGTGTTTGCTCTTTTGACTTTATTATGTGGTATATGCTTCACTAAAACCTTATTGTTCATCAATATGTACAATATTGTGGATAATGGCTTGAGAAAACATTTTTTTTTCTTAGAAAGCCAAAAACATTTATTTGTTTACTTGCAATGCATTTACCCAACATGTTATCGGCACTAAGTTCAAGTCACTTGGGGTAGGAAATTCCATGATTTCGCAGAATAATGCACGACAACTACATGTATTAGCCGTGCTGTTAATTGTTTGCACCCTAACAACAAACCAGAGAATTTTATACATGAGAATCTAGATAATATTTCTTGTACCAATTAAAATGTATCTTTAGCTTAGAAAACAAGACAGGTTTGGATCACACCACACCAAAAGCCAGTCAATTTCAGTTCCCAACCAATGAAATTGTCTCATTGGAATTTGCGATCGGGAGGCTGAGCCGCTCATCCTTTAAAAAATACAATCATTCATTTGGCTTTGGATTTATTTAAACCATCCCTTAAAGGTCTTTGAGTTGTGTGTTGCCTGGAACTTCAAGGACAGATTGTCTATATCTGTTTTAGAGGCAGGAAGGGGGGGGGGGGGGGGGGGTGGGGGGACTGTGAGGGACATGGGTATACATATACAACTAGTGCTCCCGCAGTCGCTTGTTTTCGGCTCATGGATTATAGAACGAGGAATATTCATGTGTTTCTCTTTTGTTTCCATATGCAAATATTTATTGACTGCAGGACTGCGGGAGCAGAACATTAATGTCACGTAATTGTGGCCGGGTATTCTGAAGTTTAGCCGATATTTTAATTTTACGATATACAATGATCACATGCTTCTCACAACCATATTACAACGTTCAAGAACACATGCACTATTTTTTGAAACAACAATGAAAATTGTATTCTTTGCATGCGACACGTCACACACAGTAAACGTTGCCAAGCTATTAAAGTTTCATTTCCTACAAGGAAGATAAAACAACAGCCGGCTAATATCGCGCGTATTTTACCATGAATGAAAATCCTCCAGTTTTAAGCTGTTTTAAGGGAACATGTATACAATTCATGAATAATTTCACAATACCCGGCCGGCGCCCCCCTTTAATTTTACGAATATCTATGCGGGAGGCAAATTTGTCATTAGACACAAACACTTTAAAGAAGCGCGTAAAATGCCGGGTATTCATCGGTGTAAACGCTATTTTAAAGTCGGTATTTTTAAACGTTTCGAGTTTTGATTTAAAATGGCACACTGCGCAATAATACTCTGGTCGATTACAAACGGCTTGAAAGCTCTTCCTTCGATAGTTTTGAAACCTTTACAAACGTTTTTGTTTTCAATCGATTGACCACCAGAAAGTAATGTGCTATAAATACGCTTACCTGAAGACGAACTTTCGCGGTATCTATCGGAATAGTGGCGGCTTCAGCTACAGAGGCAGCTAACCCTGCGCTTACAAACTTCACCAACACGGTTGGTTCTTTCTCTCCTGGTTTAGAACGCATCTTTATCGATGTTTAAAGTACGCACGCGAACCTAAACAAACGAACGAATGTAGGTGTGAAAATCGAACACGTTGTCGTTTCTGCTCGTGGCGGGGATCCGAGGTCAAACTCTTGATTTCTCAGAAAGAGATAGTCTGTCTCCTTTACATGGAATTGAGCAATTCAAGATCGCGGATTGCTTTTACACTACACAAACAGGATTTTGTGATGTGACATCGCGCATGTAAATCAGCCCTTGACGAAATTAACGTTCTATTGACCTCTATTAATAGAGTAACAGTTGTTCCGTGATTTCCCCTCGTGACCAGACAGTGCTGAAACAATTCCCGTCTTGTTGGACTGTCGCGATGTTCTTTCTTTTCACGCAGAATACTTCGGGAATTTTTGTCAGAAAAAACAGGTATAAAGACCAAAGTCCACTCTTCTTCTTTTCCGGCTCCGTTCGGGCTGGTTGAGGGTTTACAAGACTGAATTTGATTGGTTACTCGAGGGGGTGTGTTTGTGGGCGTAACAGGATATATTGCGTCATCACAGTGTTTTGTTAGTTTCTGCGCCGGCTTGTTTGCGAATATTGACAACTCGTTTACCGTTTCTGTTTTAGAAGGGCTCTCTGTGTGTGCTGAATTCTCCTGAATTCTCAGTATCGACAGTGTCACTCTTACAAAACTGTATAAAGAGCAGTGGAGTATTCATAAACATTACTAGACAGGTCTTCCAAGAGTCACGACAATAGACCTTTTCTTCTTCTTCTTCTTCTTCTTCTTCTTCTTCCACGTATATTGCCCTCCAGGAAAGTTCTTTTGTATTTCATGGCACTAGGATACCTCATTCTAACCGTCCACTGTTGCAACATTGTTATAGGATTTTCATAGAATTATCTGACTCTCTGTCATTTAAATGTCGCCACGAAAGAGCCATTCTGGAACATCTGGATTCGTACGGACCTGATTAGGGACACGACAATGTTCCTGTTTATAATTTCGCGCGAAGCGATTACGCAAGTTTTCAAAATCAGGATACTGATAAGCACTGCCTAACAATCGACAGCAAATTACCGCCACCACTTGTAGTTTTTGTGACAAATACTCTAAATTGAAAAGGTTTTCCTGTGTTGGAACCCAAATGGGTCCTAGATTCCCGAGTAGATTCTTTTATTTATGTTCGATAATACCGATAAATAAAAAAGAAAGTTGGTAGGTTTCAAATTGTGACCATGCAAACCTTGTCAAATGGTCAAATATTGTTGGGAGCCCTGTGACGCCAGTGTAGGGTGTATCAAGTGGTCCAGCGGAAGGTCATGATCGCTTCGAATTCTGCTGTCAAACTTGTGCCAGAGACTGATTTGTACAACGATCGTATTCATAACTTAACAGAGCTTGACAGTCGAGTGAGCCTCCTATGAGCCTCCTATTTTCAATTTACGTTCAGATTGTTTATCAAATGAACAAAACTCGCTGAAAACCTGAAAGTTAGTCAGACCCCAGTCATCCATAATTCACCGCGCGCATCGCGAATTCGGCAGGTTTCATTTTTCACACATCCTGGGACGAGGTTGTTTTTGACAGTGAGTCGAACAGGCTCATTGTAGTAGCTGTAGAGATAGTCAGGAAAGATCAATCACATACTTTGTAAAGCTCACCCCGGTCTTAACAGCAAAAATGGCTGCTAATTTAAAATTCTTTTGTATGTATTTAAATTAGCCTAACTAACCTCGTTTTAGAGTTGATGACTCAAGAGAATTTTAAATCTAGAGCGAGTCTAGTGAGGCTAATTAAATTGGTAGCCATTTTTGCATAGGTTCTACATTAGTTTTACTATCTCGCTGCTCAGAAGGTCGAGCCATGTCAACGAAATACAGCGACGGAGAACTTCGATTTTTCAGACTCGCAAAGGGTGTAGTAGATTACTCAACCGCAGCATTAAGGAAAGTGTTTATCCAAGAATGGAACAGTCTTTATCAAACCACCCCGTGGCGAAACAACTCAACAAGCGGTTCACAGTTGTTGGCAGCAGAGAAAATACCTCTGCGAAAGTCACGACTGTACGATCCAAAGTATTCTAGGGACTACCAGCACATCAAGGATAATCTGTCGTGTGGGAACGTAGAAGAATGGGATGTTACTACGTTAGTGTTCGCTCTGAAGTATTCACATGCGCTAAGCCAAAGCCTCTCCGGCTGCCGTGGAATAAGAATTCTTAACGCCATTCATCAAATTAAAGAAGTTAGAAACACTGTGATAGCACATGCAGGGAAATTGGCCATTTCTCCGAGCACGTTCAAGAGGAATATCGATATTTTGTCACAGGCTGTTGAAGTTTTGGTGACAAATTCAGATCCTCTTGTTGAAAAACTACAAATGTTGCCGAGTGAGACAGAGTTCCTGACTGAAGATCTCGTGAAATACAAACAAGGGTTAAAAGATGATCGCGACAGCCTGCTCTTACTAGAAGACGATCTCGAGAGATTAGACACTGTGTTAGAAGAGAATATGAAGATATCTACTCGCAAAAACGACCCATACGATACAGAAGCGGATATAACCGGAAGTTCCGAAGCGACCGGCAATAGTGGAATCATTCTAAGAATACGAACTCGAGTGGCAAAACTAGAACGTCAAGTCTCCAGTGTAGACCTAGTGCCTTCACGCTCAAATCCAGAGATTTTCCACAGCAGGAGATATATTAAAATGATGAATATATCCAGTTTTCTGGGATTTAATCTTCGTGGGGCAGATCTTGAGAAGTTTCTGCAAGGATTTAGCAATGATGTGGATATCAGCCTGTTCGCAGGCCTTCAGCTGGCGGCTGCACTCAGCCATTGCTCGAAAAAATCGGAAGCGTTAGAAGTCGTGAATGGTCTAATTCCGAAAGCAATGCTGGCAAACAATGGGTAGGTACATGATTTTATGCGTTGAAATGAGACATGAAACATGAAGGAAGGAAATGAAAACGTAACTGAAATCGGTCCCGAAACCGAAACCCGGAAGTGCAACCTCGCTCCCAGGTCCATTTTCGTATTCTAGGTATTGAACTGGAAATAGCTTGAAATGGAGGCTAATGCTTAGGCTAATTCGGGGGAATCTCATTTTTTTTCGACTGCTCTTCGGTCATTATCAAGTTAAATGTTGAGAACAAAAATTAGCATAGTTATAATATAGTGACAAAGAAGTAAAAATATGTAAGAAATATGTATGAAGTAGAAAAATGTAAAAATATGTAAAAAAGTATTTAAAAAAAGTGTATAAAAACAATAAAAAACATGCAAAAACTAATTAATTAAAAGCTTTCACACAAATTGAGTCGGACTGTACATTGAGACCTGGTCTCAGTTCATGAATAAAAAACATTTGGTAAATAAGGCAGTCCCCCAACTTGTTTTTGAATTTCTTTAAAACTGTATAATTCTTGGTAAGATCTGAGTGATCTTTCGGGACCAGAGAATGTTCGGCGCGAGGATGTTTGCCAATAGATGAGGAGACATTCTTGTGTTCATCGACGCTTTGATGTAAGTGCCGGCGCGTGAAACCAACATAACCTGCATCGCACAGGTTACATTTAAATTGGTAAACAATGCAAGGGACCGTTGGTTCACGACCGGCGGCTTAAATTCACGTAATTTAAGATCTCGCTCAATCTTATGCCTTACAAAAACAGGCTGGACGATAGGTTTGTCTCAAGTTTCCAGTGAGCTTTCTCAAATTGTAGCTTTGACATCAATCGAAGATGCGTGTGTTCAGTAATGGCAAACTTCAAACCAGGACGTCTTTCTCTTTAGATAGTAAGCGCGATATTTTTCTGGTGTGGGTGTCCAAACTTCTTGATGGTGCTTCTTGCGAAGTTCGGTCATCGTCCTTAGAATGTAAACATAACGGAAGAAGCCGCAAGTTAGACGAATCTCATCGTAAATTAAATTAATCTCAACCTTGAGAGATTCACTGAGGCGTTTCTTCTGGCGAAGCTCTTCAGCCAAAACGTTCCCAGCAAAGGTTTCAGAACAGAAGAGTGTTTCCATTTACGATGTTTGTCTTTTTGCGGTCAACTTTAGCGAAGGTTGGCGTAAGAGGAAGGAATTCGATGGAACCATGGCAACTAACTATGATGGCAATTAATCTGCTTTTTGCTGCACTGTTAATCTTATTTGCATTAGATAAGATTTACCCGCATTAGCCTCCATTGCAAGTTAGTTCCAGTCCATTACCGAGAATACGAAAATGGCCTATTTTCCCAAGGTTGTCGGCCGGCCGGAACTCAGTTCACAATAATCTTTTGTTGCTTTTGCCCTTGCATTGTCTTTGAATAAGATAGGGTGTGTTTACATAATAAATCTGCTCGTAACGGCGCGAGATCAATGCCATTATGTACATGATTTCATACCTCACGACTCATCTCGAATGTCTTGGATTAGATGACGAAAATTACGCATGCGCTTCCCGTTTCAGTCTACCAGGACTTCCAGGACGCTGATTTCATACCATCCTCGTCGCCTGTGTCTTGATCGGGCGGGGCTTTACACGAGGAAAAGGTGGCTCTGGCCCGGGAGGGGCTCTGGGCTAGACTTGCCGGGAGTTAACAAAGGGATTTTAAATTGGTTGATTTGATTGATCTTTTTTAATCGACCACTAATTTTGGTTTTCCATGTTTAGGGTTGTTATTCATGCAAGGATTAAGACTCGGAAAGCACTGCTCTTGCATGATTTAGGCGATGATGATGAAGCCATGAGAGAGGTGGAGGAGGCTGAAATGATGCTCAGTCTAGGAGAGTGCTACGAGGACATTGCTGAAGTCAACAATGCGAAAGCAAATATTATCTTGTCGAGCAACCAAAACAGCAAAAGAGTCCAAGAACAAATTTTGTCTCGCTTGGATAAATCCATCAAGTCCAGTGAAAAGGCTACAGTGGATAGAAGTGCCAGTATTGCACAAGCAACACTGCGCAAAGCTCTGGTTCATTTGGGCTACTATCAGCATGGTATCCTAGAAGAGGTCAAGCCATCAGATGTTGATATAGCCGAGACGGTGTTGAACCGCATTGCTCAGCAGATCAGTACGATAACGGAAAGAAGCAAAATATACTACACCTACAGTCGATCACTACTCGCGTATCGTAAAGGCGATACAGATGGAGCGGAGAAACTCGAGCAGGAGGCAAGAAGAAGATGCGAATTGTATGAACTTCATAACGAGATCCAACAACTTGATCTGCTGAGGTCCCTCATCAGACCACAGCCTATTCTCTGACAATCTATTCTGCATTCTCTTTATAGCTTTGCTTAGTTTTTTGTTAGCACTATTAGTATTACGATAGCTCGTTTTATGCAGGGATCTACCCCGTTAAACCAGACGGTGCTTCCTCCTGAGCATGGATAATTTTGCAAAAGTGCAGTTCAACTGCACTGTGCTGGTTTGGTGAAAAAAAGGCCAAGAACCACGAAAAAAAAAAGAAGCGAACAACACAACTTCAATCTCAAGAAACAGAAATGGAGTTTATTACAAAACTGGTTGTTAGAGTTAGCGAAGAATTTATAAAACTGAAAAATGTCTATAATTTCAACAGTTTTATTGTTTTGGCTGCGTGATTACCTCCCAGGCCACCATTACTGAGATGCTTGAGCAAAGAATATATCGAAACGCCTTGCCTGATTAATTAACTTCACAGTAATTTTGACGAAGAGCCATTTCTATCAATACCTAACATGGAATCTTGTGCTATCCATATTTCTTAGGCACAAAAATTGCTATGGTTAATAATAATATTATCATTATTCAGTATTGAGTCAGTGCTTTGCTATTATTATCAGAATACCTGCATGCTTCTACGAATCTACTGCAAGGCATATCGTCTTTAAATACCGTTTATCAGGTTATAAGCATTACATTGTACAAAGGCTAATAAACAAACGAATGGAAAATGTTATTTTTGTATACATGTCCTGGCTGCGTTTCAAGACTTTTTGACAAGCAGTTCATTTCTGGAGCTCAGCTTTGATCATGTCCTCGAGTTTTACAGCATCTACAGCAAACTTTCTGATTCCCTCTGACAACTTTTCTGTCGCCATTTGATCCTCGTTCAGAAGCCAGCGGAATTTCTTCTCATCCAGAGACACTTTCTCAATGTCAAGTTTTGCCGCTGTAAGGATAATTATGCAAAACGTTTTCGTTAAAATTTATTATGCAAATTCCTAGCACAGTCAGAATGTTTTAGATTAATTGATGTGGCCAAATTGGTAAATAAGAAAAATATAAAGTATAGGAAAATAGTTTATAGCCACTAACAGGCAGCTAGGTAACGTTTGCCTTCTTGTGTCTCATCAGGCAGGCACTTACCGCATAAACTCTGTTAAGTGTCCCCTCCCCTTTTTTAAGTCCCCTGGGGCCCATTTCTCGAAAGCCAGGGAAACTTTCCGGGCCCGCAAAGATTATATCTTCAATACAGAGAAGTGAAAAGTCCTGAAACTTTGTATGGATGGAACCTGTGTTCATATTAAAAATATCATGGAATAAAACTGCTCTATAATCATAAGGTTTGAGATTTTGCTATGGCTTTCTGGGTGTGAAAACTTTTCGGGACCTATGAGAAACGGGCCCCAGGGCTCTCCAATAAGCCCAAAGTTCAATTTTTTGTCATAAATTCCCTTTTCTATTGTCCTCTTTTCTAGATGGTTGATCCTAACAATACATGAAATACAAACAAGGTAACTATATGTTTTAAAAGTTAATCATCTACCACAGTTACTTTTTGTTACTTTTTTTGTGAAAATATGTTTAACTGACATGTACTAAACAGCACGAAAACATCAAAAAGTCCTCTTTATTTCTTCTATACAAGGTATGTAGCCTAACTAGTATATGGTTTGGAGTAAGCTCCCCCCCCCCTCAAAAGGTCTTGTAAAGAAATACCCCCCCCCCCCCCCCACACACACAAAGGGGAGGCCTAATAGATATTCTATGGTATTTCTGATCAGTTTAGTACATGAAAGAATATTTCTTTTCCCCCTGGATGGGATGCTAGTCCTTTGCAGAGCTACCCCCGGCATTTAAAAAAAAGGAAAGAAAAGAAAGAGGTACTGTGAGTTGATGATTATATCATTAAATCATAAATCATTCAAACAATTCCAAATGATACTTTCTTACCGTTCTCAGCTGAGAGCTTCTGGGAAATTGTGTCTGTGGAATGGTTTAGTTTATCAAGTAGCGAAGGACTGAAAATAATCACAGAACAGCACATATATATCAACTTATTATTGATATTATAATGTAGTACTTCAGTTTATAATATTAAAGTTACAAGTTGAGAGATCTGGCGCAATTTCTTTCAGAATGATTTGTTATTAGCCAGGGCAATTTTCCTTTGACCTTTGATAACAATATATTAACAACAACATTTTTTTCTTTTTGCAAAATTGTCCGGTTACAGCAGACAACCAATTGCTGAAGTTCAAGAAACCTGACTTAATACAATGTCTTTGCATTAGCTAATTCATAAATTAGGAAAAAGAGAAATTTCATTTCAAGTTTTCTACATTATTAAGGCTTTCAGTAACTGAACTTAAGCTTTTCTTAACTTAATGACTATTATTTCAAAAATTTATTGATAATGAAAGATCAGTAATTATGTGCAGATCCCTCAGTCCTCCCACTAAATTCACTTACAGTGGCACTGTTTGTTACTTGAGGAAGAAGGCAACTCCAAATACTGAATTTACAGCGGATTCAGGTTGAGCGTTTAACGGCCTGAGTTGTTGCATATGTCGTCACGGTTGAATTGATTGCGTTGCGAGGCAAAATGACAGACGTTGCTAGGCAGGAATGACGACGTTCTGTCTGGGAAAAACGTTATTTTGCCTCGCAACGCAAATCAATTCAACCGTTACAACGAACGCGACAACTGCGGCCATTAAACACTCAACCTGAATCCGCTGTATGTCTAAAAATTAATCTAGCTTGCAGATGAATGGTTCTAAAGCCTGATGACAAATAACAGTGTTTGTCATAAGTCAATGCCGATTAATTCCCTGACTTTTCCACTGTTACCTGATGGTAAGAAGATCACATCCAGCTAGTTCAGTTATCTGCCCAGTGTTTCTGAATGATGCTCCCATCACAACAGTTTTGTAACCAAACTTCTTGTAGTAATTATAGATTGCTGTCACACTCTTGACACCTACAGCAAACATACACAGTCACATTAAGTAGTCTCTCAACATCTGGTTGAAAACTGAATATTTCGTAATGAAAGATCTCTGGTGCAATTTTTTTTACAAACATGTGACCATTTCGTGGTTTCTGTGTCCATAACTGCTACATTACATTTGCTGGTGACATTACATGTCTCAACCCGGTCTATGTGAATGGTGGCTTATCCACATTTTTGGCATCGGTGCTGTGGTAGTGTACATAAATTAATCAGCTTTCTTACACATCACTGGTAGAATGCTATGCTGACCGCGACAACCTGACCTTTATTACAAACTCAACAAAACCATACATGTACATCATGCATCATAGGGAAAATCACACAATGGAAAAGCTAACAAAAAATGCAGCGCCAACTAAAATTCTTTGGGCGGGTGGGTGGAAAAAGGTTAGTAATGGTGGACACAACAAAAACAACTGCCCACCAAAAGGTCACATGACCCTTTTCCAGGTCCCAGCAGGGTGTGAGAAAAACATTTTCCACTAATTTCTTATCACTCAGCCAGTGGAAAAACACATAATGTCAGCACTCAAAACAACTCCAAACTCAAACACACCAATGAACCTTCTGACAAGTTAAAACAAAAGTTGTTTCCCTTAACTTTGCCTCATTAAGTCACAATAAAAATTCTACCCTGACTTTTCAACCTCCCAGTTTCTTGAACCAATTTGTATTTCCCTTGGAAGTCTGAGAAATCAGGATCCTACTATATTTCTGCTTATTAAATTCATTGCTAGTTAACCTGGATCATCTGCAGGTTGGAATTCCTTTTTGTCTGTGTTCTTGACATACCAATCCAGAATACGCCCAACAAATGGTGAGATCAGTGTGACTCCAGCTTCAGCACAAGCTACTGCCTGGAAAGAGGTGAACGTCAGGGTATGGAATACAGTTTATTATTACAGGACTGTTAGAATGAATGTTTCTCTTTCTTTTTTTCAACTTTTTTTCCAAAGAATCAAGGGAAATAAGGGACTGCTATTAGTCTACATGACTGTGATCAATATTACAGCCACAACCAACTATAACACATACACTTTCAAATGTTACCATTGAATAAGCATAATTTACATGTCATTCCAATCACTATTCTTGACTAACGAACTGTGAAGCAGCAGATTCCTGCTGTCATACAAAACATGTACATACAGTGCCACGTAAAGATGAATGTATGGCAATAAGGCAATATTGTTTGTGGCTTATGCTATTTCTGCACAATGTTTCTTAAATCAGGTATATTTATAACATTACATACTATAGTATGATTACCTGTGCAAAGGAGAAAAGTAGGGTCATGTTACAGTGAATACCTTCCTGTTCAAGAACCCTAAAAAGTAGGGAGCAAAAAAGAAATGGTCAGTTTAACACTGCGATAATCATCAAATGTTCATATGCAGTCCATCTTAATTTTCCCCAATCTTATAAAACATCTTTGTTCTTTTTCTGTTTGTTATTACCAACCGGGCCACTTTGAACAAAATTAACCAATCAAAATGTTAATTGAGAACAATGGATGGCGATGTTTATCGAAAGTGAACCAATTACATTGAAGAATACAAAGAAAACTTCTACAGCAAAATATGTGAACTCAATGAAGTTGTGGAAAATGCAGACCTCTTGGGAAACTTTGTAATTTTGTGGCGTGCGGTTGTTTTCAATCCTAAATTTTGAACGGTATTCAAAGTTTTTGATTGGGAAGTTCAAGCTATATTTTTCAAGTAAAATTAATAACGTTGTTTTGGTATTTGCTACCAGCAGGATGGGATCTGTGGAGTGTGAATAGTATGCGGAGTCAAAAGTTTGTAAATTTAGGTAAAAGAGACTTTTATTTGCTATCACTTGGTTACAAAATTTGTTGCAGGACTGTTGTGGTTTAATTTTATATTTGGTTTAAAATTTTTCAAACCAGTTTGATTTTTGTATTTCATTGTCTCATATTCATTATCATAATCTGTAACAAAGGGAAATACAAATCAAACTGGTTTGAAAAATTTTATACCAAAGATAAGATTAAACCACAACATCTACATTCTTTAACAATATTGGTCTGTTTGAGAAAAAAGATACCTTGGACCCATTGTTTTCAGTTAATGCTTTGATTGGTCAATTTCTTTCATCTGGCCAGCTTTAAGTAGCCCCATTGTAAGAAGCTTAGTTAGCAAGCTATTCTTTTGGATCATCCCCTGGATAGGACGCTTGTCAATTACAAGCATCTCTTGAGGTTCCCCTAATGCAGTTCACCAGCAAGTTATATGTGTATCAAACCATTTTGGTTATCATTTTTAATGTGATTCAAAGAAAGTTTCATGATAGCTAAAATGGTACTGATGAGGGCAAGATTATAATTATGGACTATACAAGAGTACTAACTTAGCAGCTTGAACTCCTTCCCAAGTTGTGCTTAGTTTGATAAGGATTCTTTCTTTGCCAATTCCTTCTTCCTCGTATAACTGAATAAACTTTTTTGCTCTGTCAATGGAACCTTCCACATCAAATGACAACCTGCATACAAATATTAGAAACTCTTTGATGAGACTTGATCCAACATTCTAGTTAAACACAGATGTACATGCCTTGGATACACACAATTCAAATTATGTCGCTTTGAGATCTATTTACAAACTTCAACAACTTCCTCAGATTCCTGTCACAGAAACCTGATGTTTTGTCAGCTTAGTGCGATTACTACTTTTTTTGTTGTTGACGTTTTGTTGGCTGAATGAATGGCCATACTGTATCTCAATTACATTGGTCTAACTCATTAAATTGATGCTTGGGATAAAGTAAACACAAGGGGCAATGAGATGAAAGCGAAAAAAAATTGTAAGATTTAAATAAATTTGCTTTACAATAACAGATCCAAGCACTGGTTTGTGGGTGAAAATAATATCCACTATCATTTAATTTATCCAATATTAAAGTTGACAAACCTAGCATCAACTTCAGTTGAAACTCGGCCTGGGATAATCTTCAGTATTTCAAGTCCAAACAGGACAAACTAAACAAAAACAGAAACAAACCTATTAAAGGAGTGTGACAGTTCCAAGATTATTTGCTAACCAACATTAAAATTTTTGTTGACAGATGTTGTTCCTTGTGCCCTCACTTGTCTTATGTAAGGGCAAGAAATTGGTATCAAATGTACATTTTTAAGACAGTAATTCAACTTTTGTTCATTTTATATACAGAGAGAAATCTACATTTTGTTTTGAGGATACAAAGTGATTCAGTAAAGAAAATTTTTGTTATTTTTTTTGCCAAAGGGTAGCCAGTGATACTGGCCTTCTTCTGGTCAGTATTTGTACTAAAAAATAATTATATACCTGCCAAATATGTGACTTTATATCTTCAGAATACCCAGATCCAAAACGGCAGTGCTTTCAATAAGACCTGCCACCGGCTGGAGCTCCGGTAAGTATTTTGAGGTGAATCACTGGCTACATGCAGTTCCCATAAAGGTGAGGTGTTTACAGCTTCTCATATTTGCTTTCTGATGGGTGCTGTACAAGGACAGCCATCTGCCTAAAATCTTATTGAAAGCACTGAAAAACGTTTCCAAAAATTCCCAAAGATGCATGGACAGCCTGATTTCAAAATGATTTCAAAATGTTTCTGAAGATATCTGAATTTTATGCCCATTCCCCTAATGTATGAATCTGGACACAATTTGGAGGATTCAAACACAACAATCTGCAAGTGCGAGACTCACACCTTTAGGCATGAGAGTTAGCAGGCAATTATCATCAGGTGACAGGGCAAGCAAGTTTACACCCACTGTTCATTTACCATCCAGGTTATACATTGTAATTTGGCACTACCAGATTGTTAGGCAAGCTGATGAAGTACACAGAATTGGGTTCATCCAAGGAAAGCCATACTTCTACATTACAAGTTGCCTTGAGTGGGTAGTGCTAAATGATTTTGAACCACTATGCTCAAGAACAATAAGTGATTTTAAAACCTCAGGACTGGTACCATGATTCCCTGTGGGGTTGGGTGTACTCCCTATTATTGCCTATACAGGAAACTCCGCCCAAAAGGGGTAACATTTTCAGGCTTTTGGTATGCGAAAGGGTAGGGATTTCACAGGTTTAGGTATTTGGAAGGGTAGGGAAATCTGTATCTTGAATCCCACCACAACATGACCTGAAAAAAAAAATACGTTTTTTTGGTTAACATTTCTTCTGGTAATACTTGATTTTCTCCCATAATGTTGTTCATTTACTTCATTGTAGGAGTTTAGAGAGGGAAAACAGTGTTCTTTAAAGTAGGTATATGAAAGGGGTGCCTTTAAAAGGTATAAGGAAGAGGTATCTTTTCAGTCAAAATGGTACATGTATATGAAAGGGTAAGGGGTTGGACCTTGGGGTGGAGCCTCGCTGTATAATTTGTTTGGGGGCATGATCCTCCTCAACATCTTGTACTTACTAGTTTATCCATTGCTGCAGTTGCTTGCTCTTCCAGGGTGCTTGAATTTTAAACAGAAAGAATTTATTGTAATGTTAGTTCTGAGAAATATTTGACAAAACACGAAGATGTATGGAGCTATAATAGCATTTATTCTTGCTATTCTCGAGGTTAAAATTTGAAGTTGCAATAAATTTGAAGCAAAAGAAAAACAGTTGACTGAGTCAGTCAGTCCTTGATATTTGCACGTGATGTCATTGACATGTCAAAGTGTTATATTGGTGTGTTGATTGCACACAATGAAAAACCAATTACGTAAGACATCTTTCCATTGATATTGGCATCTTTCAAAGCTCTCAAATCTACAAAAGAATTTACGCTTGTGTATGTTTTCCTGCATAATAACAATCAATCACAACACGCAAATGTTAAATTTCAAATGAAGCTAAAGCCCACCACGCGTGAAGCGTGACTTTTTAAAAATACTCTGACATGCAAAAGTCAAAATGTACAAAGTTGATTCGAAAAATGCATCACCACCAGTTACCTTCCGTTCGATTTTCCGTATTGAACTGCTTTTTCCAGCAAATGCTTATACTGTGGCATTTTAGAGGCCGCCAGCAGCAGGGATGGGTTCGTTGTCGCATCAGTAGGTTTGTACTGCGAGATGGCTAGAACGCAAAACCAACCATAAGTTTAGCTAGAAAGTCCAACAAGCAGGGCATTCTTTCTCTTAATTCTGTCTCACCTTCGAAATCGCCCGAATCCGCGACGACGGTGGTGAATTTTTTCAACTGTTCCAACGTGCTGGCCATGATGATCAGAAAGGACTGCAAAGAGGACTGCAAAGAGAAGAGTTTTGCGGAATATTTTGCATGCAATGCAAAGGCACGCGGATGAGCCGATCAGCGGGCTCACCCATGTGTTGGTAGGTACCTTATGTATGGGGACACATATTGTCATAGTAATTTGGATCAGCGGTTTCTCTCAAGAGGAAAGAAACAAGATGGCGGATGGAGCGCAGTTAACAACAGCTGCGGCAACAGGCGACGAAAAGGTCTTATATCTCGAAACTGTTTTGGCACGTTACCTTGCGATGAAGTTAGCAATTGCAAGCATTGTTTCTACCCTCGAGATTTCCATTTAAAACCGTCTTGTTGTTTTCTTTTCAGTCAGTGAAGGCGATTTTAGACCGGGGTGTTGATGCGAATACATGTTCACCAGAAGGCTTCAGACCCATCTGTATTGCAGCTTTCTGGGGTTACACTAGTATTGTACAGTTGTTGTCGGCAAGAGGGTAAGCAAACCGTGTTATTCCTGTAGTTTGATGGCTTACAGTTCGGCTACTCGAAGTGGGCCACTTGGAAGAAAGTTGACCTTGTGGGAAATCTGAAGGGGGAGTGAGGGGGTCTTCAAAAGTAATTTCTTTGGGGGCATTTATGTCCGTGTTTTTGAACTCTTTCTTAATTTCTGAAGGAGTCTTCAAAAGTTTTTTTTGAGGGGCAAACACAAAAGTACCTCAATGGGAAATCGGTTCCACTATCTCTATCTATTAGCATCAATAGAGATGGTGGAATCGAAATTCCTGAAGCTTGGATACCTACGATCAAAAAGCACAACAGCCGATCAACAAAGCGGACCTATGAGGGAACAACATCTAACAGTCGGAATAATAATGAGGATCGAATTGCACCAATGGCAGCCAAATAGCGACACCTAAACAATCGACCTCATTGCCTGATGAACACTAGCAGTATTTCAGTCGAAACGTCACGATCAACAACTCAAAGTGACTCCATCGTGAGACAAACAAATAAACGTTCATCTTTCCTATATTAGATGTTCTTTCATGTGTGGATAATAAGCAATTACAGTCAAACCGGATGTTCTTTTGATGGGAACTCTGCAATGTTGTGGCGCAATGTTCCAATATTGTTTTGCAGTTTGCTCTACGTAACTTGCAACTTTCAATTCAAATTTGCTCGAGCAAGTTGCAAAGTTCCGGTTTTCATTTTCCCCGTATAGAACGTAACAATTTCACCTCTCTTTCAAAGAAATAGGAAATAGTTGCCCTATGGTCAAATATTTATCAACAGACGACAAGAAATTAGCAACAGGTTTAGTTCAAATCGCCAAACTGGGAAACCGGAACTTGCTAAAGCAAGTTTGAATTGAAAGTTGCAAGTTGCGTCAAGCAAACTTCCCAGTTTGGCGATTTAACTAAACCTGCCGCTAATTTCTTGTCGTCTGTTGATAAATAGTTGACCATAGGGCAATTATTTCCCACTTCTTTGAAACAAAGGAGGGGATTATTACCTTCAATACGGGAATATCGAAAACCGGAACTTGGCAACTTGCTCGAGCAAATTTGAATTGAATGTTGCAAGTTGTGTCAAGCAAACTTCCCATCAATATTGGAACATTGCGCCACAACATTGCAGAGTTCCCATCAAAAGAACATCCGGTTTGACTGTAATTGAACCAAGAAATAAAATCATACAATTACTAAGTTTATGGTATATTGCTTTAATTTATATACATGTATGTATGTGGTTTCATGGTATCAAAGTTACATAATTTTTAACCAACACAGGTGTGATAGTCAGTTAACTATCATATGACATTGTTATTTTTGTTTCTCAGAGCTGACATCAATGCATGCAACAGAGGAACAAATTGGACAGCCCTTCATTGTGCAACATTCCAAGGACATGGCAAAGTTGTAATGTCGCTAATGAATCATAACCCAGATCTGTTGATTAGGGACAATCTTGGCAGGTATACGTGTAACCAGATACTGGTCTAACATGAAAGGTATCTGGTCACTTCGCTACATGGTCAGATCGCTCCCAACCAAGGTCAGATCACGCCATCGAGAGTATGGTTATTTCCTGGAACCACACAATCTGACCGTGGAGCGAAGTGACCACATTTCACATGAAAAGGTTAAGAGGCAGTCCATGTAAGAACCGACTGGTCAATTTTTGACAGAAAATGAAATCCTGTCATTTTCTCTACAAAAGTCATTGCTCAGTTCCAGAAAATATCCATACCCACACCATGGAAGGTCAATGGAAATTCCGAGGGGGTGGGCGGTCTTGAAAGCCAAAATTTTGAAAGGAATGTTTTGGGCTTAACTGGAATTTCCAGAGGGGTGGGGGGATTCAAACCAAAAAACCTTCCATCGGGAGGGGGGGGGGGGGGGGGGGTGTTATTTTTTGCAACAACACATTTTAAATTTGCATTTTGTTGACGTTTGTTTCAAAGTGACCATAGGGTATGCTAATCTGTTGTTTGTAACACTGATTTTGAGCCACTGTACATGAAAACACAGATTTAATGCAGCAAGCTTGTGTATACATTGAAATTATTTATATATTCAGTAAAGAAGTCTCTTGTTTCATTTCCTGCCAAATAAGTTTTTTGGTAAACCATGCCGCATCACTTTTTGGTGTATCTTATTTATTTATTTTTTTCCATGACCTTTCTGCAAATCACTCCGGTAAGAGAGTCTCCTGGTTTTAAATATTATCTATTTGTTATACCTTGTTGAAAATAAATATTTATTATATGTTTTGGAATATAAATGCTAGTTGTTGAATTTTTCAATATTTGGCCAACCATAGCTAACCATGAGGTCACTGTGCCTCTCATGGAGAGAACGAGTACTCACTGTACAGTAAAATGATTGGATTGCCAGTCAGTCAGCCACCTGCCCCTTAACTTTTACCATCTACATACTAAGTTACAGTCAGTAATGTGCTGTATGAGAAATTTACAAAAAAAAACCTGATGTTATTACTATTGGTAAAAACCTTTTTAAATAAATTTTCATGATTTTTATCATTTCTAGTTGATTTGGTGATAGTGAAGATGACTATGTAGTTAGCAATTTCTGTTATTCAGTCATGGTAGTAACTTTAGGTGTACATGGTTTCATTTTAATTGCCAGATCAGCAGTAGATTTTGCCTCAGCACTCGATGCAATATGGCCATTTTTTGCAGGTTTGTTGAAACGCATTCAAGTTTTATTATATTATTTTTAACAGTCTGTCAAAATTTATGGTGAGTGTGAATTATATTTCGTTAGCTGCTGGATGCAAGAGGACATCTAAAGCTGAACTTATCAGAATGGATATTGTGAAGAAGGTAACAAGGTCTCCTTTTGACGCTGTTTATTGTTCAAAGGATTAACATCAACCCCCTTACATTCTTTAACTAAGAACATTTTCTTTGTCTCTTTAACAATAGTGAATCTAAACAAGGATAAATTCAGTAATGTTTCACTCATAACTTGCAGAATATTAATGCGACTTGGTCATTTCCAGAAACGTCTGACTATCTCAAGTGACATCTATCTGGAATGTAGTCTTTTTTCTTCCAAAAGTTAATTTTCAAATTGAATGGCACTTTTTTGAAATCCTGCACTGGTTTTTACACAAAACATTGCTGTTTCTTGTAATTCTCAAGAAGTTTGATTCTTAATGGGTGATTTATTAATGTTTAACTACAACTTCAGTGAATTTTAACCAACTGGACTCAAACTTTTTAGTAAGGAATCACAAGTTTCAGAATAAAATGATATTATTAATATTTGTGGTTTGAAGGTTGTAACAGGAGATGAGAAAATTCCAAACACCGATAAAGCATACTTCTCCAGGCCTGGCTCAGCATATGTTTTTAAGACTCCAACACTTCGTGGTGATAAAGCACAGCATAATTACCAGGTACCGGTCATCATACATGTATATTACTTTACAATATATTTTAATAATTTAAACTTTATAATAAAATATAAATAATTTGAAAAGAAAATAGTAGCCATTAACTTCACACTGCAATAAATAGCTGTTGTCTAAAGGAATACTAATAATTCCTATCAAAGACACTGGCTCATAAATTATGAAAACATAACTCAATCAAACAAAGTGTGATTAATATGTAATTGTATAATGTCCATAGCAACAGGCTGCATTAAACAGTGGTGATGTTCTGACGGCAAGTGATCCTTTACCAACCAAGTCCAGTATGGACAGTCCTGCATTCTCTGTTTGGAGGAGTTAAATTACGCTACTGAACATCAAAGTCTGACAAATGAACGATCAGGCTCCAATTTTCATGTGCTCTTTTTACTCACTGCATGGGTGAAGAGTGGATAAAAGACAAGACTTTTCCAGGAAAATACCTCATCTTGGATAGTCAACAAGTGTGTGTTACCGGTACCTGTATGCAAAACACGCAGTACCAATAATAAGATTAATGTCATGTGATGCAGGGAACCCTTTTAATAGGGATCCATATAAGTTATAATGTTTATAAGCTGCCGGGCTGTAAGCTTGAATTGCGCTAGTTACTTGTAGATGCCATCTGGGACAATTCATGCTTGGCAGTCAATTCATTGATAATAATTATTTTTTTTATTAGCAGAAGAACAAGATTCTGTTGAAATATTGTGATAATGTAAATTATTTTTGTAAGCTATCTACATGTACAAACTATGAATTAAAATTCCAGTTGTACAGATCTAATTTTTTTTGAAATTGTACAACCAACATGTAACACACTGTAAATGAAAGCACTGTATTTGATGCACAGTAAATTAATTGTGTTGCATGTTCCTTTTAAAATGTTGTGATAATGAAGGTGCTCATCTAGAGTGTTTACAATATTATTGTATTTTAAGTAATTTTACAATATAATTTTGTAATAAAAGAATTCGTTTTTTGAAAAAAATCATTTTGTATTTCAATAATACAGTATTCAATTCTATGTAAAATGCAATGAAAGCTGCAACTGACCATTTTAAATTACCTTTGCGATAGTTTGCCATCTTTTTGGAGGAAAGATTGCTTGACTAACCTGAAAAACTTGATAAACTTGTTTCTAAATAACCCCCCCCCCCCCCCCACCCTTTATCTATCAAACCCAGTAATGTTAGACAGATTTTCTGTAGTTATTTTTTTATTTATTCCTTGAAGAAACAATGAATTAAATCTCGTATATTTATTTTTATGCTGGTTGGTACGGTGGCCCATAACTGTCACGGCAAAATCATTTTGGGCACGGCAAAATCAGTTTCATCACGGCAAAATCAATTTCATCACGGCTAAATCAATTTCACTACGGCAAAATCAATTTCACTACGGCAAAATCAATTTCATCACGGCTAAATCAATTTTACTCACGGCAAAATCAATTTCGCTCACGGCAAAATCAATTTCGCTCAGGGCAAAATCAATTTTACTCACGGCAAAATCAATTTTACTCACGGCAAAATCAATTTGACTCACGGCAAAATCAATTTCGCTCACGGCAAAATCATTTTCACTCGCGGCAAAATCAATTCTACTTATAGTCCATGGGCCCAGACCCCAAAATTAGGCATTTGTTACCATTCGGAGGGACAAATGCTATCATATATTTTTCGAATCCTTGGACATTGTAGTTCATTTTGGTATGTGATAGCAATTCCAAAAGAGTAGCTTTCTTGCTGAAATCACGTGATTTCTGACGTCATCTTTCCAAAATCAAAGTTGCATTTTAATGCTCGAAGGGTAATGAAAAATCACTTTATCGAAACTTCAAACACGTAAATGTTGTGTGAGAGGACTGACAAAGTACAGGAAAGGCAGCTGATGCTAGCCAAGCGCTTTTGCCGTACTTAAGGGTTTTTCTCTGTATGGTTTCCATGGCAACAAAGCCGGATTGCAATATAGACCCCTTATATATCGAGACTGATGTTAGAATTTCAAAATATGGACCGAGTTTTTAAATGAATCAGGTAGAAAACACAAGGATTTGTATTTTACAGTACAGACCGATTATTTGAGGTTAATAAGATTTATACTGATCTCTCTTTCTTATAAAAATGAAAGCATTTCGAGTCAACAGATGCGCGCGGGAGGCGGCCTCATTTGACTAAAGCACGTGGAGGTTTTTATCTAACGCCATTGAAATTACAAATCTTGCCTGTGTATCTTATAAACGTTTTCTTTTTACATATTCTTGCCATAAAGAATATAAAAACCTTGTAAATTTGATATCGATTCAGTGCTTTGTTTAGAGGATAAAGCATCCTGACATTTGCGATGTCCCAGATGAACGTGTTTCTTAATTGTCACAAAAACGTGTATTCCGGCTTCATTGTGTTGTTCAATTACAGACGCTACATCAATTACAAAGTAACATCTAAAATAATGTTAAGTGAAGATGAATAATATCAATGGAAGAGTTTCTCGACTGATTATACATTTCTTTGGCCGCCCTATTTGTGCCCCAAATTAAAGAGGGAAACAAACATTGTAACTGCATACTCAACACTGTTTTGTCTCAAAATTATTTTCTTAAGAACTCGGTTGTAAAGAATGCCACAGAGCTTTAATTTGGCCTGCTCTATTAACCAATTAACATATTAAGCTCCGGCCTGATAGGTCACTTGGCTCAAACACAAACTTTTCCTACTTACCATAAACCCATACTTTTCAAGGACGTTTTTCATACGAACAATTGTTACAATTGTTAGAAGAGAACAACTCAACTCAGAAGAAAAGACCACAAGTCGACACGAGCAACTTAAAGCGTGCTTGTCAAACTTTCGAAACCTGTGAAATGTGGTAGTGTAACCCACAAACTATTCGGAACGAGACGGCATTTAGGCCTGAATGCTAATTAACGGTTCTGACTGAGAAATAGTCATTGTTCCCTTTCTGAAAAATTAGAACATCATAGAACTTAAAGCTGTCTAGTTTGTTTGTGCCTAACTTCATTCC